>CM062809.1:810662760-811204329 GCA_031772625.1 Pinus tabuliformis | reverse complement strand
GGCAGGAAGCTCCAATTTGTATGCCATAGTACCAATCTTTTGCAACACCTTGTACGGACCATAATACTTTGGTGATAATTTATTATCCTTCTTAGCTTGCTTTAGGGACATTTGCTTATATGGTTGTAGCCGTAGGAATACCCAATCACCTACCTCAAAACTTCTTTCACTGCGATGTTGATCTGCCTATTGTTTCATTCTATTTTGTGCCAACACGAGGTTATCCTTTAAGAGTTGGAGGACTTGTTGTTGATGTTCGATGTGATGTTCCACTGCCTGAACCTTAGAATTTTCTCTTAAATATGATGTGATGGATGGTGGTTGATACCCATAAAGTGCCATAAATGGGGTCATTTTTGCTGCTGTATGGAAGGAAGTGTTATACCACCATTCAGCCAGAGGAAACCATTTGACCCATTGTGTCTATTTATCAGATACAAAGCAACGAAGATATCCTTCCAAACATTTGTTTACTATCTCAGTTTGCCCATCAGATTGAGGATGATAAGATGAGCTATGAGCTAACTGAGTACCAAGACAAGAAAATAATTCTGTCCAAAAATTTCCAGTGAAAATGGGATCTCTGTCACTTACAATAATCTTTGGGTTTCCATGTAGCTTTTGAATTGTTTCCATAAATGCAATAGAAACTGTACTGGCTTTAAATGGATGTGATAATGCACAAAAGTGTGCATACTTGGTAAGTCTGTCAACTACCACCATGATTACACTCTTTCCCTCAGACTTGGGTAAACCTGTGATAAAATCCATTGAAACCTCCTCCCAACATTGGCTTGGAATGGATAAAGGTTGTAATAGACCTGGTGTCTTAATTGTTTCAACTTTATTTTGTTGGCAAACCAAACATTCCGCCACAAACTTTTGAATATCTGATTTAAGGCCATCCAAAAAAATTCCTTCTTAACCCTATGGTAAGTTTTTAAAAATCCTGAGTGCCCTCCTAAGGGAGAAGTGTGCAATTCCATAAGAATCTTTTGTTTTAGCTGGGAATTCTTACAGAGGTATAAGCGATCTTTGTACCATAACGAATCATTTTGCTAGCTAAATGTATCAGACATACTGGAATCTTGTTGTAGCTTTCGAATAAGTGCCCACACTTCTTCATCATTCTTCCACTCCTCCCTTGCTTCGTTTATCCAATCTGGTTGGATAATAGAAATGGCGCACAACAATGCTTCCACATCCTCATCCTTTCTTGAGAGTGCATCTGCCACAACATTTTGCTTCCCTTTTTTGTAGATGATTTCAAAGTCATAACCCAACATCTTTGTGACCCACTTTTGTTGCTCTTCAGAGGATAATCTTTGTTCTAAAAAGTATTTAAGGCTATCATGATCCGTTTTTACCTTGAAGTGTCTTCCCATTAGGTAGGGTCGCCATTTCTTAAGTGCATGGAGTATTGCCAACCTTTCCTTCTCATAAATAGCTTTGCTTAAAAACTTTCCCTTGATTGGACGACTTTCAAAAGCAATGGGTCTTTCATCTTGCATTAGAACAGCACCAATTCCATTTCCTGAAGCATCACATTCCACAATAAAGGTTTTTGTGAAGTCCGGTGTAGCTAAGACCGGTGCTTGGCACATTGCCTCTTTAAGATGTTCAAAGGCCTTTGTTGCTTCCGGAGTCCATGAAAATGCATCTTTCTTCAATAATGTTGTTAGAGGTGCTGCTATTCTCCCATAATTCTTAACAAATTTGCGATAATACCCTGTCAACCCAAGAAATCCTCGCAGATGCTTTATGGATGTGGGGATTTTCCATTCCTTAATGGCTTTAATTTTGCTAGGGTCTACCTTAACTCCTTCATGAGATACAATATGACCCAAATATTCCACCTCCTGGACTCCAAAGAAACATTTGGATCTTTTTGCATATAATTGTTTCTCCTCCAATAGTTGTAGCACCTTGTCAACATGTTCAACATGATCCTTCCAAGACTTGCTGTAGATTAGTATATCATCAAAAAATACTAACACAAATTTTCTAAGGAATGGTTTGAAAATTGAATTCATCAAACCTTGAAATGTTGAAGGTGCATTGGTAAGGCCAAAAGGCATGACCAAAAATTCATAATGACCCTCATGAGTTCTAAATGCCGTTTTCGGAATGTCTTCAATCTTCATTCTGATTTGATGATATCCCGAACGAAGATCCAACTTGGTGAAGTAAATTGATCCATGCAATTCATCCAGTAATTCATCAATGACAGGAATGGGGAACTTATCTTTAATAGTGAGCTTGTTGAGCTCCCTATAATTTGGACACATGCGCCATGATCCATCCTTCTTGTGCACCAATACTACTGGAGCAGAGAAAGAACTTTGACTTGGTTGAATTATACCAGCCTCTAACATTTCTGCAACCATACGTTCAATTTCACTTTTTTGGACATAGGGATATCTATACGGCCTGATGTTTGGAGGAACACTTCCTGGAATCAGATGAATAGCATGATCATGATCACGCATAGGTGGGAGACCTTTGGGAGTCTCAAATACCTTGGAATTATTGTCCGGGACTTTTTGGAGATCTGGAGAAATAGATGATTCCAATGTGGAAACATCTAGTGAACATAATTGTGCAATTACACCTCTTTGCTCCTTTTTTAGAAGCTTTGTCATACCATTAGAGCTGATTATCTTTCCTGGTTTCCCTGCAATACCCCTTAATTCAACTTCCTTTCCTTCCGTAGAAAATTTGATGAAAAGTTCTTGATTAAAAGCTATTGTACCCAAGGATTGTAGCCATTGGACTCCTAGTACAACAACAACACCTCCCATTGGAATGGAAAGCATTGGGCTAGTCAATACATATTCTCCCATGGATAGCTTGATATTATGGCACCTTCCAGAGAAATTTATTGTTCCTCCATTTGCAATCATCACTTGACACTCTGGTGCTGGATATAGGAAGCAATTCAATTCTTTTGCTACCCTACAATGAATAAAATTGTGGGTGCTTCCTGAATCAATCAACACTATTACCTTTTTCTTCTTGATTTGTCCTTCTATCTTGATGGTTTGAGGAGTGGTAATTCCCGCCAATGCATTACAAGATATGGTCGGATTTATTTGTTCTTCATCTAGGCTTTGTTCCTAGAGTATATCTTCTTCTTTTGACCTTTCTTGCTCCTTTTCTTCTTCCTCTTCACAATCTATGTAGAATAATTTCTTCTCAAACACTTATGACCTTTAGTGTATTTGCTATCACAACTGTAACAAAGCCCTTTTGCTCTTTTTTCTTCCAATTGTTATGGTGTCAACCTTATAGGTTGTGGAAGACTAGGGGCAACAACACTTCCGTCTTTATAGTTGTGAGTGGTATGCTTCCTGGTTGCCATAATTTTGCTTTCCATTTTTCTTGCTAACCTGAATGCCTTCTCTAATGAATCAGGTTCCCAAAGGCGAACATCATGTTGGATATTATCCTTTAAAGACCCTATGAACACATCAATCCTATGCTCCTCTGGAATATCTTTTACCCTTATGTTCAATTTTTGGAACTCCTCAATGTGCTCCATTACTGAACCCTTTTGTTTGAGACTTATTAATTGGCTAAAAAAAGTGTTGCTTTTTGTATCTTCATAATGTGCTATCAATTCTTCCGTAAAAATTGCCCAAGTGATAAATTTTTTACGAGAGCAAAGCCATTGATACCATACAAACTGATTTGGTTCCAAATATACAGTTGCCATACGTACCTTTTGTGTGTTTTGCACATTATTGAGATCGAAGAACTGCTCCATCTGTAATATCCATGTGGCGGGATCCTTGCCATCAAACTTCCTCATATCAATTTTTGGAATATGGTGGGTCTTCGATCCAACATTAGAGTCTATGGAATCATGATTAACATTACTTTTGTTCACATCATGAGTTTCCTTTACAACCTTTTCCCCATTAGTAAGTATTTCTTGTAGAAAATTTGTCAAATCTGTCTTCAAATCTGCCATGTCTGTCTTCAAATCTGCCATGTATCTCTTCAAATCTGTCTTTGAATCTTCCATCTTAGCTTCCATGCCCTTTATCTTAGATTCCACGCCATTTATCTTAGATTCCACGCCATTTATCTTAGCTTCTGTTAGCTTTTGTGAGCGTGACATTTGTTGCACTTGTTCTTGTAATTTTGATATATCATGTAGCATTTCTTCCTCTTCTTCATGAGTCATGCTAGAGCTTTCAGGTTCCTTACTAGGTGTTTGCATTTTCTTTCCTCGGGGCATCAGTTACCGATAATAATGCTTTACTATGCCCTTTGAATTCCGTTAAACCAAGCTTATGCAAAAATTTAAAAAAAAACTACACACATTTTTTCACTTTGTAGAAGCCTGATATTGAATCTGATGTATCTCTTGTAATTTCGGATCATCTAGTTTTGAAATTGTTATCTGTAGTAGCCTTCTATGTCCTCTTTCTAATGCCACAATTCTGACCCAAATTGGATTCTCCAAGGAAGAGTTATGTGAAATCTCCCACAGTGACTTGCTTCTAGACTAGTTCAGTAGAGCGAACTTGTACGACGTGCCACGAGTCACTGTTTCAACCTTTGGATCTAAAACATGCACACAAGAAAACTACATTCTGTCCTCTTTCTGTAACTTCTTATGAAATTTCAATCCGATCCCAGAGAGAAAGTTATGACGATTTTCCCCAGGTCACCTGTTTTGAATGTAATTCAGGAGTCTACAAAAAGACCAAATTCCTCAGATCATATCTCCGCAAATATCGCGCAAAAAGCTCTGAAATTTGGACCCAAGGTTCAGCGCGATTTCTTATCAAATGGGTTTTTTTTTGCGACTTCTGAAACGTCACAGAAAAATTTATAGCGAAAATGCCACGATGACCTGTTTGGTGCAGCGAAACCCTAGAATCCAAAGCTCTGATACCAAATGTTATGAAACCAGCTCAAGAAAAGATAGAAAAGATAGATCAACGCCTTAGAATTCAGCCTCTTCGAGGGGGAAACCTCCTTTACATTACATAAATGAACAATTCTTGGATGATTCAAATGACAAAACCTCCTTTCTATATATAGGAGTCTAAGGAGTCACAATATAATCCAGCCGACCTAACAATAATAATATAAAGCCACAAAAATAACAATAGATGGATTCTATGGGGCACAGAAATAACAACATGGGGGTAATAGGGGCACAACAATATAAATAAGGGGTATAACTACAATAGTAATGGGGTAATCCTAGTATTATAGGGACCCAACAGCCCTCCAGTAGTACCATTGAGAGTGATGCAACGTTGACCTTAGGTGCCACGGGATTCCCTTCCGTAGCCACCTGTGTAGATCCCTAGGAGTAGCAACTATGGATACCAACTCATTGCAGAAGCCAAGCGGAACAGTCATGAGGTAAGATCGAACAAGTCGAAGAGAGGGTATCTCTCTTCCCTATCTTCCAACTCATTGCAGAAGCCAGGCGGAACAGTCATGAGGTAAGATCGGATAAGTCGGAGAGGGGGTATCTCTCTTCCCTGTCTTCAAGAACCCTCGTGCTTAACTACCAGATCCGGAGCTTTCCTGGTCTCCCTAACGCTATTGGATTTTCACTCACTATTCAGACTCCTATGTTTGACAGTTTAAATGGCCTTGGAGAGTTATCTCTCCACTCGCCTAATCCAAGGCCCTAAAATATCCTAAAACTTGTTGGTGTGTCTAACTTGACAATTATAAAAAGTTCTAGTATATTTTAATTAGCGCTTGTTTTTAAATGAGTTGTTCTTTAATTCAAGGGATAAGTGGAAGTGAAATTAGTGGTTTTTTGACGCAAAAGAAATTAATAAAAACCAAACTACATGCAAATGCACTTGTTTTCGTTTTTCGATGAAAAGAAATTTCTACAGGGTTCATAGGAACTTCAAGAAAAACAACAAATTTTCTTTTCTTTTCTTTTACTCATGCTTCACACTCACAAAAGTTAACAAAGCTATGGATGCCTAAAAATATGTGCAAATCTATCCTAATGCAATAAGTACATGCTGATGCAAGACTTAAGACTACTCTAAATCAAGAAATGAAAGTTACTTGTTTATCAATTTTTATTTTGCCACTTAAAATGTTTAGATGGAATATGAGATGCTACCATTCATTTCGTCTAAACACTAAAAACAAGTTTCAAGACAAACAAAAATGCACTTTCATTCACTAAAAGGAAACCAAATCAAAACAAAGTTCAAGAAAGCAAAACCAAGTTTTTCAAAAAGTTTTCTTCGAAAGAAAATATGTCTTTTCAAAAATGCTCTCAACAAGACTGAAACTTTATGATTGAAGAATAGGAAACAAACGCTTTTGCAAGTTGTCAACACACAATGGATGAAAACTCAACAAAAAGAAATGTTTTTAAATATGCTCTTAACAATCAAAAGCAGCAATGAAAGCTTTGGCAACAAAGACCAAAAGATCAAAAAGATAAATTTCAAGAAAGTGTCAATCAACAACTTTCATGAAACAAAAAAGTGGATGATCACAAAAAGTAGTTTTGTCAAGCAAACAAAAAGTCACAAAAAACAAGATTTAACACAAAGATTGAGATCAATCTTCATGCCCTGATGAATCAAGTAGCCAAGATTCCCAGCAAGAAATCTTGCGTGCTTAAGAAAAAGCGATGACACTTGCAAAAACAAAAACAAGACCAACACTTCTCACAATCAGAGAGAATTTGAAATCAGATACTTGCTGTAAAAATAACAACTGGCACTGGAAAGTAACTGTTCAGGACTGAATCAAACCAGCTTCAGAGACAAAAAGATTTAAAAAATCTTGAAAATTTCAAGATATACGCGACTGTACTTATGTACAGATTGCGTGTATATGCGACTGTTCCTAAGGAAACCTGCATATACGTGGGTTCACTTAAGGAAACATGCGTATATACGCTTCTATAAACAAGAAAAATAGCGGATATAAAAGATTTCAAGAAAAAATAAAAAACTGTCTGAAGAAACTGACCAAGCTTACAACTCAAGTTCCTACAGGAACAAACTACACAGCAACAACAAGTAAACAGACACTGAGCCCTGATTGGCTTGAACACACCCAAACTAGGAACAACAATGATGTTGTCCCCAGTGGAGTCACCAATTCTGTTAAGGGAAAATTTCCCCTAGGGTCTTGGGCTGATACCCTAGCAGACTGAAAGTTGTCTATACAGATAAACACACATACCATACAACCATAATGCTAATATAAGAAAACTCTATGATAAGGGGCGTACCTGAGGTCGTACGTTTGAGAAGGTCCTTCCAGGGTCCAAACCCTTCTTGGAGTTCCTTTTTCTCCTTTGACCTGCAAAACAACCAATTCAAGAAAGTACAGCAGTATATGGACTAAGCATTATAAAGAAACCATCTTCATATTATAAAGAAAAGTAGTTAGTTATATAATTAAACAACCATTCACATATGAATTCTAACATGAATATCATAAACATGAAGAAGATTTATATCAGGAACAAAGACATGTGTTTCTTTTATTATAGACAAATAAAGTACAGAAAGGAATAATTTCACCTGAGTCATCCTTTCGCAGGCTCCAAGTGGAACCGACCTCCGGATTTGTCCAGTCTCAAGCCTTTAACAAACTCCTTCCATGACTTACTCCATGATATCACAAGTAGTAAATGGACATCATCACACAAGGAAACAAGGGTTTCCTGTAAAAATGGGGGAAGTGCAGGAGGCACCAGGATCTTCAGACCTGGGAAAACTCATCAAATAACATAATAACTCTTCTTCCTCTCCTCTCCTCCCTTAGGCCTTCCCATTGAAGCCTTTTTATACTTCTCCAAAAGTAGTTTTTTAGTTGGGAATTCATTGGGAACAGTTGGGCCAAAGGCACTAACAGGTGATCAGCAGGTAAAACCACGATCTCCGCCCGAAATTAAGGAGATTTAATTTTTTTTAAGCGTTTTAAGACATATATGCGGGTTGGGTATACACAGACACGTGTATACACGCGTTTAACTCAGGGAAATGTCGCGTATAGGGAATAAAACACTGTTTTTTAGATTTTGGACCAGGTCTGGAAGGAGGGGTTGCCCTAGGCCATGGGTGTAGCATCACAAACCATAAGAGTGAGATTTGGAGCTATAACAAGATATCCCTACGCCCAAAAGAGTGAAATTGAACGTATGGTTGCAAAAATGCTAGAGGTTGGTATAATTCAACCCAGTCAAAGTTCTTTCTTTGCTCCAATATTATTGGTGCACAAGAAGGATGGATCATGGTGCATGTTTCTGGATTATAGGAAGCTCAACAAGCTCACTATTAAAGATAAATTTTCCATTGCTGTCATTGATTAATTATTGGATGAATTGCATGGATCAATTTATTTCACCAAGTTGGACCTTCATTCAGGATATCATCAAATCAAAATGAAGACTTAAGACATTCCGAAAACAAAAATTATAACTCATGAGGGTCATTATGAATTTTTGGTCATGCCCTTTGGCCTTACCAATGCACCTTCTACATTTCAAGGTTTGATGAATTCCATTTTCAAACCCTTACTTATAAAATTTGTGTTAGTATTTTTTGATGATATACTAATCTATAGCAAGTCTTGGAAGGATCATGTTCAACATGTTGATAGAGTGCTCAAACTATTGAACTATTGGAGGAGAAACAATTATATGCAAAAACCTCTAAATGTTTCTTCAAAGTACAAGAGGTGGAATATTTTGGTCATATTGTATCTTATGAATGTGTTAAGGTACACCCTAGAAAAATTAAATCCATTAAGGAATGGAAAATCCCCACATCCATAAAGAACTTGTGAGGATTTCTCGGGTTGACATGGTATTATCACAAGTTTGTTAAGAATTATGGGAGAATAGTAGCACCTCTAACAACATTACTGAAGAAAGATGCATTTTCTTGGACTCAAGAAGAAATGAAAACCTTTGAATATCTTAAAGAGGCAACATGCCAAGCATCGATCTTAGCTATGCCAGACTTCACAAAAACATTTATTGTGGAATGTGATGCCTGAGGAAATGGAATTGGTGTTTTTTTAATGCAAGAAGAAAATCATTTCTTTTGAAAGTTTCCAATCAAAGGAAAGTATTTACATAGCTATTTATAAGGAAATGTTGGCAATACTACATGCACTTAAGAAATGGTGACTTTACCTAATCATAAAACACTTCAAGTTAAAAATGGATCATAATAGCCTTAAATACTTTTAGAACAAAGATTCTCTTTCGAAGAGCAGCAAAAATGGGTCACAAAGATGTTGGGTTATGAATTTGAAATCATCTACAAAAAAGGGAAGAAAAATTTTGTTGTAGATGCACTCTCAAGAAAGGATGAGTATGTGGAAGCATTACTTTGTGCCGTTTCTATTAGACAACTAGATTGGATAAAAGAAGCAAGGGTTGAATGGAAGAATGATGAAGAAGTGTGTGAACTCATTCAAAAGTTGCAGCAAGACCCCAGTATATCTGATACATTTTGCTGAAAAAATGATTTGTTATGGTACAAAGATCGCTTATAACTTTGTAATAATTCCCAACTAAAAAAAAAAATTCTTCTGGAATTGCACACATGCCCCTAAGGAGGGCATTAATATTTTTTAAAAACTTACCACAGGGTTAAGCAGGAATTTTTTTGGGATGGCATTAAATCTAATATTCAAAATTTTGTGGCGGAGTGTTTGGTTTTCCAACAAAATAAATTTGAGACAATTAAGACCATAGGTCTATTAAAACCTTTATCCATTCCAAGTCAACATTGGGAGGAGGTTTCAATGGATTTTATCACAAGTTTACCCAAGTCCAAAGGAAAGAGTGTCATAATGGTGGTAATTGATAGAATTACCAAGTATGCACACTTTTATGCATTATCTCATCCATTTAAAGCCAGTACAATTGCTACTTCATTTATGGAAACAATTCAAAAGCTACATGGAAACCCAAAGATTATTGCAAGTGACAGAGATCCTATTTTCACTGGAAATTTTTGGACACAATTATTTTCTTATCTGGGTACTCAGTTAGCTCATAGCTCATCTTATAATCCTCAATCTGACAGGAAAACTGAGATAGTGAAAAAATGTTTGGAAGGATATCTTCGTTGCTTTGTGTCTAATAAGAAGACCAATTGGTCAAATGGTTTCCTCTGGTTGATTGGTGGTATACCACTTCCTTCCATACTGCAGCAAAAATGACCTCATTTATGTCACTTTATGGATATCATCCATTACATCATATTTAAGATAAAATTATAAGGTTCAAGCATTGGAAGATCACCTCGAGCATCAACAACAATTTCTCCAACTCTTAAAGGATAACCTGACTTTGGCGGAGAATAGAATGAAACAACAGGAAAATCAACATCACAGTGAAAGAAGTTTTGATGTAGGTAACTGTGTATTTCTACGACTACAACCATACAAGCAAATGTCCCTCAAGCATTCTAAGAAGGATGATAAATTATCACCAAAGTATTATGCTTTGCATAAGGTGTTGCAAAAGATTGGTACTATGGCATACAAATTGGAACTTCCTACATCTTCCCGAGTGCACCCAAGTTTCCATGTTTCATGCTTAAAGAAGGTTATAGGTGACAAGCTCTGTTATGAAACTAGCTCACAAAAAGATAGAAAAGATAGATCAACGCCTTAGGATTCAGACTCTTCGAGGGGGAAACCTCCTTTACATTACACAAATGAATGATTCTTTGATGATACAAATGACAAGACCTCCTTTCTATGTATAGGAGTCTAAGGGGTCATAATATAATCAAAGCCAACATAACAATAATAATGTAAGGGCGCAATAATAACAATAGTGGGCTTCTATGGGGCACAATAGTAACAATATGGGAACTACATGGGTACATCAATATAATAAGGGGGTTGTACTAATAACAATAAGGGGTTACACTAGTAGTATAGGGGCCTAACATGCTCCTCTCCTTCAAAAAGTGTTGTCCTCAACGCTTGAGTAGTTTTTGATGCTTCTATATAAAGTTCTTGTCCTCCCATGTGGAATCTTCGGTGGTTAAGTTCTTCCACTTGATGAGATACTCTGAAATTGATCAATTTCGTAGCTGTCGGGTTCTTGTTTTTGTGACTGCTCCAGGTTCCAATTTGATTTTTCCTTCCTCTTCAAGTTCTGGCACTATTGTTTGAATTGGAATATTCTGCAACTTTTGAATGAGTGGCCATACTTCTTCGTCCTTCTTCCATTCATCCCTTGCTTCGTTTATCCAATCTGGTTGGATAATAGAAATAACACAAAACAATGCTTCCACATCCTCATCCTTTCTTGAGAGTGCATCTGCAACAAAATTTTGCTTCCCTTTTCTATAGATGATGTCAAAGTCATAACCCAACATATTTGTGACCCATTTTTTTTGTTCTTCTAAAGATAATAGTTGTTCTAAAAAGTATTTAAGACTATCATGATCCATTTTTACCTTGAAGTGTCTTCCCATTCGGTAAGGTCACCATTTCTTAAGTGCATATAGTATTGCCAACATTTCCTTCTCATAAATAGCTTGCTTGAGACATAGCAATAAAAATACCCAATCACCTACATCAAAAAAAAATTCACTATGATGTTGATCTACCTATTGTTTCATTCGATTTTGCACCAAAGTGGCATTATCCTTTAAAAGTTGGAGAACTTGTTGTTGATGCTCGATGTGATCTTTCACTGCTTGAACCTTTTTCTTCTTGATATGTCCTTCTATCTTTAGAGTTTTAGGAGTGGTAATTTCTTCCAATCCTTTACAAGACATGGTTGGATTCATTTCTTGATGCTTGATCTGATCTTTCACTTCTTGAACATTTTCTTTCTTGATATGCCCTTCTATCTTGATAGTTTTAGGAGTGGTAATTCCAACCAATGAATTACAAGATATGGTTGGATTCATTTCTTCTTTCTCGATGTGATCTTTCACTTCTTGCGCCTTTTTCTTCTCGATATGTCCTTCTACTTTGAGAGTTTGAGGAGTGGTAATTCTTGCCAATGCTTTACAAGATATGGTCTGATTCATTTCTTCTTTCTCTAGGGTTGGGTCCTGGCATATATCCTCTTCTTTTGATGTTTCTTGATCCTTTTCTTCCTCCTCTTCATACTCTATGTAAAATAATTTCTTCTTGGCACACTTATGACCTTTAGTGCATTTGCTAGCACAATTGTAACAAAGCCCTTTTTCTCTTTTTTCTTCCAATTGTTGTGGTGTAACCCTTGTAGGTTGCGGAAGGCTAGGAGAAACAATACTTCCATATTTATAGTTGTGAGGGGTAGACTTCCTTGTTGCCATAATTTTACTTTCCACTATGTAACAAAGCCCTTTTACTCTTTCCAATTGTTGTGGTGTTGCTCTAAAGAAGGTGTTGCTCCTTGTATCCTCATAATGTGCTATCATTTCCTCCGTGAAAATTGACCACGTAACAAGTTTTTTACGAGAACAAAGCCCTTTATACCATAAAGATTGATCTGGTTCTAAATATGAAGATGCAATACATACCTTTTGTAACAGTGGTACACCATGTAGATCAAAATATTGCTCCATCTTAAGTATCCAATTTACAGGATCCTTGCCATCAAACTTCCTCATCTTGATTTTTCTTGATTTTAGGAGCTCGATCTTGAAATGACTGTAACTCTATACTTTCAGTTCTTTAAGTTTCAAAATTTTTACTTGCAGTAGCCCTCTGTGTCCTCTTTCCAATGCCACCAGTCTTATCCAAATTGGATTCTCCAAGGAAGAGTTATGCCAAATCTCCCACAATGACCTGATTATAGACTAGTTCAGTAGAGCGAACTTGTATGACGTGCCACGTGTCACTGTTTCTACCTTTGGCTCTAAAAAATATATTCAAGAAACTACAGTCCGTCCTCTTTCAGTAACTTCTTACAAAATTTCAATCCGATGCTCAGAGAGAAAGTTATGATGATTTTCCCCAGGTCACCTGTTTGGAATGTAATTCAGGAGTCTGCAAAAAGACCAAATTCCTCAAATCATATCTCCACAAATATAGTGTGAAAAGCTCTGAAATTTAGACCCGAGGTTCAATGAGATTTCGTCTCAAATGGGATTTTTTTTCGCTTCTGAAATGTCACAGAAAAATTTTTTTATAGTGAAAATGCCACGATGACCTATTTGGAGCAGCGAAACCCTAGAATCCAAAGCTCTGATACCAAATGTTATGAAATGAGCTCACAAAAAGATAGAAAAGATAGATCAATGCCTTAGAATTCAGCCTCTTCTAGGGGGCAACCTCCTTTACATTACACAAATGAATGATTCTTTGATAATACAAATGACAAGACCTCCTTTCTATGTATATGAGTCTAAGGGGTCATAATATAATCAGAGCCGACATAACAATAATAATGTAAGGGCACAATAATAACAATAGTGGGCTTCTATGGGGCACAATAGTAACAATATGGGAACTACATGGGTACATCAATATAATAAGGGTGTTGTACTAATGACAATAAGGGGTTACACTAGTAGTACAGGGGCCTAACAAGCTCCCAGTTCAAAAAATATTTCCAAAACTTGACGAGGATGGAAAAATCATATTGGAACCTGGAGCAGTCATTGAAACAAGAACTTGACAGCTACTAAATTGATCAATTTCAAAGTATCTCATAAAGCAGAAGAACTTACCCACTGAAGATTCCACATGGGAGGATGATAATTTTATACGGAAGCATCCAAAACTACTCAAGCATTGAGGACAACACTTTTTTGAAGAAGAGGGGCATGTTAGGTCCCTATAATACTAGTGTATTCCCTTATTATTATTGTCATAGTAGCCCCTTATTTTTATTGTTGTGCCCATGTTGTCCCCATATATTTATTATTGTGCCCCATAAAAGCCCACTATTGTTATTGTTGTTACCTTACATTATTATTGTTATGTCGGCTTTGATTATATTGTGACCCCTTAGACTCCTATATATGGAAAGGAGGTCTTGTCATTTGTATCATCCAAGAATTATTCATTTGTGTAATGTAAAGGAGGTTGTCCCCTCGAAGAGGCTACTTTTGAAGTCATAGATCTATATCATTCTTCTATTTTGTGAGCTGGTTGCATAACATTCTACAATAATTTGCACAATGGTTGTTGTTAATAAAAGAGATATTGAGAAAATATAAATGTTGTGATCATATCTGGGCCATAGGTGAAGTTCATATTTGAAGAAGATTAAGGAAGATTGGTAGATCTGATATTTAAATAATCGGTTCATTAATATCTTAATTAAAAATCATGTGGATATGAGTTTGAAATGAGATGAAAAAGGGTTCTTCTAAGAAAAGGAGGTTGGTGCCTACATATCAGTGAGTGGGTGGTTCCTCTAGGTTGGTTCCTTTAAACTTCAGGGAGTTGGTGCTTCCTTCAAGTTGGTGTCTGGAAATATCATGGATTGGTGCCTCCAGCAGGTTGTTGCCTACAAATCTTGGGATTTGGTGATTTCCTAGAAAATGGGGTTGCGGCCTCCATTAGGTTTTGGCATACATAACTTGATGTAATATGGAGTTGGGGTTTGCATTTACATCATAATCAAGAAGAATTTGTGATTTTATACCATATGGGTTTCCACGTAAACTTCATGTGTTCAAATTTTATGTGTTTTGTGTATTATTATTTTGTTAACTGTTACTATTTGGGTAAACAATGATAATTTTTTTAAATATTGATTCATCCCCCCAGCTCTCAATATTTCCCTAGTTTCCAACAATTAGTATTAGAGTGGGTTCCTTTAGGAACAATTTAACCTCTTGAAGGTAGATCTCAAGGGACCATGGTTAACCAAGATTAGTTTACCCATATGAATACCATTATTAAATGGATTAAGTTATGTACTCTGGAAGATAAGGACAAAATTTTATTTAATGATTATTGACGTGGATGTATGGATGTTTGTAAAAAATGGAAATAAAAATAAACACAATACAAAAGCCAAGAAGGTTATTTTTAGTGGACTATGAAGTTCATACTCTGATAAATTGAGGCACTATAAGACTGCAAAATAGATGTTGGATAAGCCGCAATGTATATATGAAAAAGGAAATCAAAAGGCACCAGTGAGGATTGAAGACCATGGTTTCTTAAGTAATGAATAAAATCATGAATAAGACTCCTTTGTCATAATTGCTCAAGTTGTTGATCATCAAAAGAACAATATGTAGTCAAAGGATGAACTTGGTGGTGAAGAAGGTGCTAATGAGGAGAAATACGAATGTAATATGTAATTTGTTGTAATAGTAAAATAATAGGTCACCTTTCTTTTAACTTTTTACATGTAATCTCAGAAAATGGTAGTAATAATAGATAACTTGAAGTTGATAGTGTATGCGGATAATTCTTTACTCCTTAGAGGATTATTTTCCATCTAAAGAAGATAATAGATGTACCTTTATTAATGATGAAGAAGGGATACTACTCATGTCTATGGAAGAGATATTGGATTCAGAGAAACAAGATCTTGATGTAGAGATATATTTTAAAAGAAAACATACCTCTGCTCTAGAGGAGATTGAAAATATTACATCACTAAAACAAAGACAGAAGGAATTGTTGTAGGATTATGATAAGAAGGATCAAGATTTTGAGGAATTAAAAAAAAAATATTGTTATCCCAAAAACTTGGGTTTAATATGAAAATAGAAGAGATGAATTTCTCACAAATCAGCTAACAAAATGGGAAAATACTTTTCAAAAGCTAAAAGCAGAGGTTTTTTCTTTAAGGATAGATCTATAAAAATAAAAACCTAAGATAGATCCGAACTTAAGGATTATTGAAGGATCTAAAATTATAAACAACATTCTCAGCATTCAAAGGTCTCCAAAGATCAATATTGGGCTAGGTTGTGAAGGAGAATCAATCCCTAAGAAGGTTGAAGGTAAAGAATAAATAAAACCTGTTGAAGTAGTTAAGGGATATAACAACAACACATCCAAATAAATCGACAATATCAAAGGAAATTATATAAAAATCATAAGGATAAGTAGCAAAAAAAAAAAAAAAAAGACAACTATAAGCAACAACAAAGGAAAAATCATAACAACAATTTGAAACGTCGTAGAGAATGAGTGAAAAATCAGTAGAGGTTTTATCCCCCTCAAAGATAAATTCATCAAAGAATTAGAATCTTACCCTCTCAAAGGAAAAGTACCCCTAGGTATCAAAACCTTTTCTATGGCTATTGTTGTTCTTGCAATAATTTTAGACACAATGCAATAGGTTGTAGATACTGTGTAAGAAATCAGAATATGTTGAGTAGTAGCAATAAGAGAGCATATAAGATATCAATGAATGGATATTATGGTAAGAATGATGTCAATAATCACAACTCCTTTGCCCCTTTCTTAGATCTGGTTGAATTCTACATATGTAACAATTATGGGCACAAAGCAATTAAGTGTAAATATGGTAAGATCAGATCTCCCTTTCAGAAAGAGAAAATATAAGAAATAACTAATATTTTGTAATAAAAGAGGCATAAAAATATATAAGAGTATGTATTTACATTTTGTTCTTAATGTCAAACAAGCCAAAAACATATTGAGAATGGTAATAATAAAAATGAAAACAAAGGAAGCAAGGTAATTAGAGTAATGAATCAACTGAGATCTGATTTCTCTGATAATTCCTATTAGAGTTAAGGTAAAATAATTAATCCCTCAATAAAGTTCTCATTATGTAGTTTTTAAAGGAAAAATAAAGAAGAAAGAAACAAGAATTGCAATCTAGTATTGTGTACTCAAAAAATAAATGACTAGTGGTATATAGACTATAGATGTTCAAATCACATGAAAAGAAACAAAAGAGAATTTATTATTTAGAGAAATTTTGAGGTCTAAAATGAGCCTCCTAAGGAATACTATAAAATAAAGTGGAAATAATAAAAAAGAAAACTACTTTTTCAACTTGTATTTTCAACTTATATCCCTATGGTTTTCTCAAATTTTATGTGGGAGCACTCGGTGGATGCAAAATTTAATTTCCCATCCTAGGAGTACCCATGTTGCATACTTTTGATGGACCTTGCTACATGGAAAATGAGAAATACACGAAAAAACATGATTGCAATCACGTTTTTCATGTATTTCTCATTTTTTGTGTAGTAGGGTCCATCAAAAGTATTAAAAATGGGTACTCCTTGCATGAGGAATTAAATTCTGCATCCAGTGAGTGCTCCCTCTAGAAATTTAAGTAAAACCGTAGGAAGATAAATTGAAAATATGAGTTGATTTTTTTTTTAAAATCATTTTACTATTTTACTCCAAAAATGTTGAATCATATCCCATGGTTGACATCATCATATTGAATCATTCTAGTTCTTATAAAGTTCATTTTGGTTGTGCATTTTTTTTTTGAGGCCCATTTTTTCCCTCAAAAATTTTCTAATGTTCTCTAATAGAAGTCAAAGGTGGCAATATAATTGTTGAAAATGATACACCATCAAGAATAATGGGAAGAGGATTAGTTTTCCTTAACATTAAAAATGCTAAGGCTAAATATGTCATGTTGGTTGAAGGTTTAAAGAACAATATCCTAAGTGTATAATGGTGGATAACAAAAATACAATCATAGTTCAGATGTAAAAGTAATCAATCATCAGAAGCAAAGGGAGAGAGTGAATAAGTCAAGGTAGTAGAGAGTGAGAAACTTCAATGACCTGATAAGGGGATTGGTGCTAAGAGAGTTTCCAAGTGGTAGTGTTACCATCAATAACCTATGATGTTTGGTGGTGTTTCCATCAATTCCAAAAGGGGAGATTGTTGAGAAAAGTGTTGTCATTGATTTCAAAGTTTTTTCATTGATTTTAAGTCAACATATATCGTTGAGCATGTTAG
Source organism: Pinus tabuliformis (assembly GCA_031772625.1). Taxonomy (NCBI): domain Eukaryota; kingdom Viridiplantae; phylum Streptophyta; class Pinopsida; order Pinales; family Pinaceae; genus Pinus; species Pinus tabuliformis. The sequence goes on along the minus strand of CM062809.1, from coordinate 811,186,470 downwards.
TAGTTGTAGTTGGTTTAGGGGAAGCTTAGGAAGTGTTTCAATGATTTTTGAGCATGTTGGCAGTTGTAATTGGTTGTGTCAAGTTCATGGGGAGCCTGGTAAGTGTGTCAACAAGTGTTGCTACCTATCTTAAGGTCAAGGACAAAGGAAATATCTTTGATGGAATTTTTTCTTAAGTTCCTCAGTCTCAATGAGAGAACTAAGTTTTAGTTTGAGTGTGTTCTTCAAAAAATTTCCAATGGTATATGGAACTTGATCTAACTCCAAATGAGTAATGAGAAAAATTAAAGTTAAAGTTTTTCTAAGGTTCCAACTACTTCAAGTTCTACTGCGATATTAATTCACATGGTGATTAGCCTAACTACGTGTTATGCTAAGCTAATTAGGGATCAGTCTTAATCCCCACCCCCATAGCCTCGATTGGTTTATGAAGGTTGGATAAATGAACACATCTAGGGACATGTGACCGTGACAAGTAGACTAGCGACAAGCACAGGTGGCAGAGAGTGCTTTGATAGTGAGGTTGGTTAAATGAATGCACTCGTGGACATGAGGACTGTGATGAGTAGGTTAGGCAATCAGAACAAGTTCCCAAGTGATTGGTTGATGTGATCAATTGGGATGACTAGAAGGAATTGATTGGTCTACGTGGCTAGTTAAATGAATTGGCCTAGGCATACTTAATTAAGGCTTAAGCTTCAATAATTAAGGATTAGGCTTAATCCTAAATTATTCTTATTTTTTCTTAATCAGTGATTAGTATTAATCCTTGGTTGTGTAGTCCCAAGTGTATTTGTGAAATTCGATTACCAAAGTGGATTAGGGACCTAGACCATGATGATGTCACACAATAGTGATTGTGATGACATGACACAGATGACATATCACACTATCAAGATGACACATGGAAGGTGGAACTATCCATTTTTGATGACCAAGTGGCCTATTTCCAGATGACGCATAGCACCGTTCAAATAATATCATGTGGAAATATGTCATCAATAAAAGTTGGTGGTGATGTGGTAGGTGCGTTGGTCAAGCTTCAAGTCTCAAGCATAAAACTAGTGCACATGTGTTTATAGGGTGAGGTATATGGTGGAGCCCAAGTGACCCTCTAGTGGATTAGATGAGTGTACGTGGCACTAAGGTTTATTTTCCCACATATAACAAATCCTAAGACCTACTTCCCTCATTAAAAGTCATAAAAATAGAGAGGCTTTGGGATGATCTTTTATCCATTTCATTGAACAAGTCAAGGTGGGGTAGTGTTTGGTGTGAAGTGATAAATAAGTTAGGATTTAATCACATAAGTAATAAATCCCAAACCCCCTTCATGTTAATAGTTGGAAAGATATGGGCCCCAAAATGAATCTCATTCGTCAACATAATTTGCATTAAATTCAAATTTTGGAGCATTGTGGATATTTGCAGGTGGATAAGTTTCTCAATGGTAAGAACCTAAACACATAAGGACATGGTTCCAACCTATGTTGATTTATATTATTGGGATTCATTCATCAAAGACTATGAAATGAATTTTGATGATTGGGCACCAAATTTAGTTAAGAAAAGTAAACCCCATAGGCTGTGAAATTAGAGGAAGCATATATAAATAGAAAGACATGTCAACATGAAGTTGTTGTGTAGATGATGTGGGAGGAGGATAAAGTTGGATTCTATGAGAGGAATAGTTTTTCCCATTCACAACATGAAGTGTTAATTTTTTATGTAAATAATGAGATAGGGAAGCGTTGTGAATGCATAGAAAAATAGTATGCTTAATGCATGTGAGGAGAAGAAGGGGATTGAAAAAAAGAGAATAGAAATGGAAGATATTTAGTTGTAATGAACACAAATATGTATAGTAAGTCCAAAGAAAAAAATGAGTTTGAACTCTAGGAACTGAGTAGTAGAAAGCTTGATTATAGATCTAAAATAGATTTGGTGATTAAATGTTGTGGAGGGTGCAGATTTACTAAGATCTAGAGTGGTATGTGTAGAAGAGGAGACAATTTTATGTTGTGTAGTGGTTGTTGTTGAGAAAAGAGATGTTAAGCAAATTTGAATGTTGTGATCAGATATGGACCAAAGGTGAAGTTTAGATAGGAACTAGATCAAGGAATATTGGTAGATATTACATTTAAATAATTGTTTTAGTAACATATTAGTTAAAGAGCCTATGGATTTTAGTTTGAAAATGAGATTAAAAAGGGATCTACTAGGCAACATAGGTTGGTTCCTGCATATTAGGGAGTAGGTTCTTCCTTCAGGTTGGTGCCTATAAACTTCACAGTGTCAGTGCTTCCTTCCAGTTGGTGTCTATACAGATTAGGGGTCGATGCCTCCAGCAAGTTGATGCCTATAAATATTGGGAGTTGGTTCTTCTAGAAAGTTGGTGCTTGCAAAAGAAATGGGGTTGGGCCTCTAGTAGGTTGTGGCCCACATAACTTAATATAATATGAAGTTAGGGCTTGAATTTACATAATAATAAAAAGGAATTTGTGTGTTTATCCTATATGGATTTCCATGTAAACTTCATGTGTTCAAATGTTATTTGATTGGTGCATTTTTATTTTTTTGATTGTGGTTGTTTGGGTAAATAATTGATAAAAAATTTAAACACTGATCCACCCTCCCTGAGTATTTCCCTAGTTTTCAACATACACATGCATGGTGGATTTGGTACAATCATCTAAAACATTGGACCATCAAATATATGATTCTTGATCATGCGATGATGATTTGAAGTCAAGCAAATGAGAAACTAGTAAGTCAAAGAGAACTAAGTATTCCTCTACCTGATCTAAGTCACCCATAAATGAGGAAAATGGATCCAAGGTACACCAATCTCTAGGACAATCCCACAAAACAATTGTGTTTATGTCTATGGAGAAAGGTCGATCAAAGTTAAAACAATAACGAGGAATCAACAATAGCACACGGCATATAGTATAGTGTGACTGATAGAGACTATCATCAATGGGGGAGAATCATCTGATGAGTGGATTGGAAATTTCTCTTATCAGAGCATAACATGCAAGGTTGACAACATAGTCACTGAAAATGTTCCACGGGGAATAGTCAATTACTAGGACAAAGGCCTTTCAAAGACATATTAGTAAACCAATAGGACATTTGGAGGTCACATATCAGAAATACAAGATGTGTTCAACTCATGTAGGGTCTTACATAATGTAAAAATACATAAGGTGGTTCTAAACAAACACCACATGACATATTGGTGACTTAACTCTAATGCTCTATACAACAGTGAAAAAATGATATTGCCACTAACCAAACCAAGTACAAAAGGTACAAGTCCTTCTTGGAGTATAACAAGAAGTTATATAGATTGGATTTCATGGGGACATGGGTTTTCAACATACTAATGAGAAATGTAGTTGTTTCTTGCTATGGTATGAAGAGAAACTAGACTCCCAATCTAAAAGGGGGGATATACCAAAGTGTGGGGGGTCCCTAAGGTGATATTCATTGAATTATAGGTAAATGCAATATGTTGTAGCCAATTTACATTTTATTTCAAAAAATAAATTTCCAAAAAAAATGGAAAGAAAGGAAAAAAATATGTGTGTGTGTGTGTGTGTGTTCCGAAAAAAAATAGAAGAAGAAAGGAAAAGAAGGACTATGGGACTCTTTTAATTTGTGCCTTGTGAATTTTTTTATGTATTTGTTGTAATCCTAATGATGTTGGCCCAAAGTTTTTGGTTATATTAATACATATTTTAAATAAGAGAGTGGGCCAACCCATGCATACACCAAGTGGAGAAATAAGAAATTAAAGGGCATGCAACCATAAAAGCGCATCACCATAGCATTGATCAAAGGCGCGCTTAGATGGGGTCTGAAAACAAAAAGTACATGAGGCTTATGTCGGAGGGTGCCCTGGAGGAGTGGTTTTGAAAATTCAACCATCAAGGTGCTTGATGATTTTGATCAACCCTAACATCACATGGACTTGGACATATTTACCACAAAAGGTGCCCCTGAAAGTGGTAAATTGTTTATGTCAATCCAACCGAACGGCTACATGTGAGCATGGGAAAGTGAGCAGGCTATTAACCACATCACCTCCACATCACCTTCCTTCCTTCCACCTCATCCTCTCTACTTCCATATCATCCAAAATATTGTGTTGCCACATCATCCCTCTGTACTTCTTTGTCTGTATTATAATATTTACAATTTTCTCTCTTGTTCATCTATAAAACTCTGAGTCATTCTTTCCCTAGATTCACCACTGTTAATCTAGGTACTACTTTCAAAAATATTGATTTATCTACCAATTTCTCCCGATTTTACTAGGTATTAAAATTTTTAGGACAACCCTGTTCTTTTTAAACATAAATTTGAAAAATACCAAGAAAGCCTCCTTGTCCAATTCTTCGACTCATATAAGCTTAATGTACATGGAAAGGGACATATTCTATCATGTCTGTCAGTCAATTTTAATGGAAATTTGTCAACATGTCCTAGTCAGTCAAGTCGAGTTTGACATTTTCCTTCAGGTGGTCAAGCCTGGTTTATTTGCTGCAATTATCCCTTAAACATATTCTTTCCCCAATTTCATTAGTTGGATCACCTCATCCTTGTACCCACAGAAATTTTATGTAATGAATTCACTTGGTGAGAATATTTTGCAAGTGTCTTCCTTGTTAATTTGGCAGGCCCTAGATTTCCCCCAATCTAACAATTATACAAAATTATCTAATGAAAACCTCCTGTCTGTGTATCAGAGTCTGTCAATAGAAAATAAAAGTAAATTATTCAGTCTTGTTTTGCCTCCAAATGTTGTTCTTTCAACAAAATCTATAGATTTTCCCATAGCTCATTTGTCTGAAAATGTCTAACCAATTTTGTCTATAATTATGGGTGTTTTAGAAATGGACGATACCTCAATGGTTATTTGTCAAGCCTTTGGGATTTTCCATCTAGTAACACAACAGATGTTGTGTTGGATATTCCTAATTTTTGGGAACATTCCATTAACTCGCAGCTCCTTAATTTTAGCATTTCTGGGTGTTTTAGGTTCCCTTAATTGATGGTTTACCTCTTCCTGTATACTCATGTTGACCAGTTCATGGATTTGGGTTTAAATATTGTTGACACAAACAAATAGAAGCAAACAATGATAAATTGGACTGATATAGTCAGGTGTAAGAAAAATAATGAAGGCTTCTCTTACTACATTGCTTCTTTTATGTCAGTAATATATAGAATAATCAATAATGTTGTTGCTCCAAGAATTCTGCTAGAGGCACAATCCTTATTACAGTTGAGTAAAGATTTGAAAGTTGGAGATTGGTTTTTGTTTGAAGAATATATGGAAATAAGGTTGTATGGTGTAGAGGTCTCACCTTACAAACTTCCCATCTTTGTGCCTATGAGAATTTTTGCATTAGAATTTATAAGGCAAAGTCCAATTGTGGATCAATTTCACTTTGTCCCTTCGAGAAAATGGTTTTTGTTTAAATTTCCAAAAATTGTAGGCCCCTTTATTGTAAATAATAGACATGCAGCAGAAGAAATTGAGAAAATGTTGCAAGAAATGAATTTTCAGCAAGGGGAGAAGTGGCACTATGATCCACACCATATTATCTCAAAAATAGAGGTTAGAAATATCATGTGCCCCATATGTTCATGGATCAAAACCTGAAATTGAGAAATTTGGCAAATTATGGTATGATGGAGACAAAACGGGGCCTAGGTGTGGAAACTCCTTTGCCTTATGAAAAGGGACTAAAAATAAGTGTTTCTGACATTATAGACCTTGATGGAGATGATTCCCAGAACAAAAAAAAGGGGAAAAATAGAGAATAAGAAACAAAGTTTGCTCAATTTATAGAGAGGCCTTTATATGAGGTCATTTTTCATCTTCAATTAGGAGGGATAATGTGTGCACCCTCATCTCCCATTCCCAATGAGGAAGAACAATATTTCTTAAATGTTTTGAAAGATACTTTTCATCAAATTGAAGAAAAAAATGTGAACATGAAGACTAATTTCATGGCTCCATTGGAAGCACAATCCATTTCTTGTTATCAAAATAAGTTTCTCTTAGCCATGGATCTGGAGAGGAACCAATTAAGGTTTTCTTTCACTCATCTTGTATCCCAATCAATTTCCTCTGGTGTAGATTTAGAACTGTCAATCTATCTGTTAATACTAAATTCGTCCCATGTCTAGGTAAAATAAACCTGAATTGGAAAACAAGGGAACTAATATCTAATGATCTTGGAAAAACCTCTCTGGCAACGAGTACAGTAGAAGCTTTACTAGGAAAAGTGATAAATTAGTTGAAGCTACAAAAGGCCAAGAGTCTTGGATCATCTCGTGAAATTATTAAGAGTTGTTGAATGGGTTTTCCCCTAGATTTGGGTTTTTCCCTGGTTGTCTGCCTACATCTGGTGTCTATGATCTTTGTGTTATTTCTTTCGTAATTTCTTGATGAACTAATGATAAAAGAAGAACATAAATAATATCACAAGTAATTATCAATATAAAGAAAATATTTCTGCCTTTTTTCATTTACTAACATGTACAATGTGTACACTGCACTCATGTACAAGCACCGCATATACAACATGTACACAACACCATATATACATAGCACCACATATACAACATGCACATTGTACCACATGTACCCAACACCACAAGTACAACATGTACAACATATACACCATAGTAGTACTATACATCCAAAGACCACACTATCTCTACTAGGAAACCTTACTTCTAGTGTCTTTCCACTATCCATGTTTATCCCAGCATGTCGTAGATCAAGCAACTTTAATTTAGTTGATGTATCCCTCAAGATTACCTTCCATGGCATAAAAATAGACATAGTATAATCACATAATATCGATTCATATACACATGTTATTGAACTCATAGATCTGTCAAGGCTACTCTCCCCACATTATCCCTCATAAACCATTAACCTCTTCATTCCATTCACCTACATAAGCAATCTTTCCACAAAAATTATCCTAGACAACCTGTCAGACAATGGCATACATATGTACATACATACATATATATATACAAACATTAGCACAAAACAACCATGATCCTTGATGACCCTATTAAACAATTATATACATACATACATGTATACATATATAGACATCAACTTAATCATGATCACAACATAATTACCAGATATCATAAGGTCAAGGTTAACATAACTCCTTTATTCGTGCATAGCATGTAGAACATTGAGAATAACAATTCCCAACATAGCCAAGGACCCTGACTCCTCGAATCCATTTGATTTATCTTTCCTGGTACCTTTATCATAACTATCCTTCCACTGTCCATTTACCCAAATGGACCCAACCAATCCAATTGTTTGTCATATTCTTGCCTTCAGTTTCCCTTTACATGCACCAGACTTCATTCGAGTCTTATATTACTTGTTGGGTTTCATTCAACTCTTCCTAAGCTCCATTAACATTCCTCTTTCCCCAACCAATTCCAAAGATCCTCAAAACATAAAAGACAAGAACATGAAGCAACAAAAAATAAACCATGAAAACCAATAGCAATATGACACCACAAACTAAGTGGTATAGCCATACACTAGACATAAACAAAAGTTGCAAATCAAGTGCAAACAAATCAAAAAAATACCGAAGGCACAAAACTTCCAAAAGACACCATGACTCAATCCCATGGGTTCCCAAGCTTCCAAGGGAAGGTTCAACCCGAGCCTTCTTCAAATTTTCATGGAAGTCTCTTTTTCCATGCAATCCCCTCCATCATACTGCCATAAACGTATAAATGTCAATGCATAACCAAATATCACAATGTATTAGTTACCTTCTTCATTGTACCCATCACGTCGCATGTGAACACATACATACATCATCTCTCAAGGGATTCCAATTCCTTGATGGATCCAACCATAACTAAAAACTGATTGTTATACCTGTCAAATACATGCTCATGAATATAACACATATCTACATAGTGTCAACAAAATTAAGGTTAAGAAGACTTCTTGTATTCATGCAAAGCACTCATTCGTTTGGAGTTGTGGTTTCCAAACATAGCCGACGAAATTCTCACGCAATTCTTGTCTTTTAAATTTTACCTTGATTTAATTGAGTCTTATTAGTTGATATCACATCATCGAGTTGTTAGCTATATATGCAAATCAAATGTTACCTTGTCATGCTAATACCAAGCATGTTTCCCTACAATTGTTCACACATCTCAGTCACATGTTCCAAAGATCAAGACATCATGTCTATTAATTTGAAATCAACCTTTACCAAGACTAACAGTCATGCCATAATCAACTCACAGTCATTAATCATAATACTACAATTAACACCCACTTACACTCAAATGCATATTATTTGTCTGAGAGCATATTGTGTTAGTACAATCGTCTTAAAACAAGATCATCATTCATGCAATCTTATAGACACATACTCATATCATGTAATTAATCAAATATTCAAACAACCTATAAACATATCACGTTAGATAAACCAAATAGGAATCATAATCAACTCATACCTCAATGTATCTTGGGGGAGGCTATCACATCTACACAGTCAGCCTAGATTAGTATGACACAGTGACACAAGTATATCAACTCATACTTGAATAACCATGACCATATTCACAGGAAAATTGAGTTTAGCACGATAGATATAATTTGAATATCTTAAATGCAAGGGCAATAATCATCATGCATATGACTGTAATGCATATAAAAACAAGTTACTATCACTTGTGACTATCTGACATGTGTGCATATGACCAAACTAATTAACTAGCATCTAGCATGCATATAACCACAACAACAATATATTGACAGGCATGTGTATAGTCATAATTCATATAACAATCATTAACCATCATACATGTATGCCAAACATACAAACCTATATCATGATATGTTGTTACCCCAAAGTCCAATGCTGCAACCTCGCTCTAATAACCTATTTCTCTTGCTCTATCTTAGCCAACATATCAGAATCATGATGACACAAACTACAAAAAGTACTATCACAATGCATGCATAACAATCACATATACAACTAACATGCATGCCCATCCCATCCAAGTGTTGAACTTAAGAGCTTCGATACCGCTCTGTAACCACCCTTCTTATATCTACCCACTTTCACTAACCTGTAGGGGTAAACATGAGCTAAGGTCTACTATGACATGACTCAAACCCCTAAGTATAGTTAAGGAAGTGGAATCGACAACCTAAAACTTTACTTACCTTCCTCAGGAGCTATAGGACCCCCATGAGCCAAACAACCACTCCAGGTGCCATAACCCTGAATTAACTTTCTTTTGTAGTGATCTCAACTCCTAGTCACTTGCATAACAAGGCAAGCCAGTGATTGTAGGCCTCTAATCGCATGGATACCACTACCTCCCATTTCTAAGCATGTGACACTGGAATTTGAGCCACCTTTTTAGGGCTAGTATATAGACCTATAACTTTCCAAAATGATGAACGACACCTGGACAAAGCCATTAATGCAAAACTTAGTCAAGAACTTGAACTAACCAGGTGTAACCATGACATATATTTTGTCAAACCCATTTTGAACATGAAATCTACAAGTCATGAATGCATATATGAACATAGAGGTTTGATACTTATCTAGGAATTGTCAAGAATGTCTAATGCCCTCTCACAATAGTTACAATAACATCTATTAGGTCATGCATTCAATAACCATTAATTTACCAATGAAAACATGACAAGATCCATAACTAGGATTTGTCATAACACCATGCTTATAACCAACATATAACCAAAATAATAACAATGATAGAACAACCATCAAAACCACATAATATAAAATTACATTTACTCATAAAATACAAGAGGAAAAAACCTCTTATTAACATATGAAAAATCCAACCAAGTCAGGGGCATCCACGTACCACCTGACCATAGATTGGGCTAAACCAAATCTTTCTTTCATCCAATCACCCTCATGCCATATTCCAAGCATGAATGTGGGACTCACAAAAAAATAACTAGGCTTCCTTTGTCTTTACCACAATCCTGCCAAAACTGGTCAAGTGACTCCTAGGCCCAAAACAAGAACCTACACAACCAAGTTTTACTACAATCCTTCCATTACCGGACAAGGGATTACTAGGACCAAACAAAAACATACACTATTAGGCTTTACCTAAAACTCACCAAAACTGGTCAAGAGATCACTAGGCCCTAAACAAGATTGGATACCTTTGGATTTATTCAACAGTACCTTGAGGAAATTTGCTTGTATCCACCCTCAAGCTTTATTACAATCCCACCATTACCGGTCAAGGGATTCCTAGGCCCTTGGGAATTTTTCTGAGACCACCTCACCTAGTTCCAAAACCATCCGACAATTCAAAGTTCAACCAAATGAAACAAACCCATCACACCATGGCTATCCAAAAATGGAAAGATAAGGTTGAATCAACTATTACGCTTGGAAAACCCATGCCAATGACATGAGGAGAATCAAATATATACATGCATGTACCATGCATCCATAAACTAGAAAATAAATCACACATGAAACCCGTTACCTATAAGTATTCCTGTTGAAGTTGATTGATACAACTTTTGCTTGCTTGATCCTTGGTTTCCTTTGAATTCTTGTCCTTTCTTTGTCTTCCTTTCTCCAATGCTAGAGTTCTCTAAGAATTATCTAAGTGTGCAAGAGTATGAGAGAATAGAGAGAGCTCCAAAACTGAATTGAAAAAAGTCTATGAACTGGTCCTCAAAATCCTCTTTATCATTGAGGCCTATATTTTCTTCATTTTCCTCCATTTTCCTTCAATTTTCCTGTCATGCAATTTTGTGACCTTTCATCTTCCTTTTCTCCTATTTTCCATTATTTTCATAAATAAATGCCAAATAATTCCTCTTTCCTTTTAAATTCCTTTTCCAATTTCCCCTTAGCCCTAATAAACCAAAATTAATACCCACTAGGTTGCTTTTCCTAACATTCAGTGTGGACTGCATGTCCCGTGACCTTGGTCTTATTTTGTCTTTATTAACTTTATTACATGAACTTTTAACATGGGGATGTCACATGGAGGTTCGAGCATTGATTATTGGGCATTAAATAAAATCACTATTAAGAATAGGTACCTAATTCCATCGATTGATGACCTTCTTGACAAAATCAATGGGGAAAGTATTTCAACAAGATTGATTTAAAGTTTGGTCATCACAAGGTGCCAATAGAACCCAAAGATGTATGGAAGAGCACCTTCAAATCCAAGGAGGGTATTTTTTAGTGCTTTTTCATGACTTTCGGGTTGACAAATACCCCTGCAACTTTTATGAGGTTGATGGATGACATCTTGTGGTCCTTCACCAACTCATTCATGGTTGTATATCTAGATGACATCCTCATCTTCAGTGATATTTGGGAAGAGCACCTACAACACATTTGGTGGGTCCTTCAAAACATACGACAACACAACCTATGTGCCAACTTGGAGAAATGGTCCTTTGGCATGAGTCAAGTCCAATATATAGGCTACACCATTGATGAGCAAGGCATGCATGTGGATTTGGCTAAGATCCATGTCAATTCGATATTGGTTAGACTAACCACTCTAACAGAGCTTCGCATTTTTTTGGGCCTTGCCAATTTTTATTGGGGGTTAGCGTTGGGATTCTCTCATATCACTTGACCTCTGAGTTAGGTTACCAGGGGCAAAGAAAAAGTAAAGTTTTTCTAGTTTGAGTCCCAATAGAAGGAATTTGTTGATCTGAAGCACCACCTCTACTCAGCACGTGTGCTCGCGGTGGCCTATCATAGTGAGACACTTTCCGATATAATTCATAAATACCCCACCTATGATAAAGAGATGTATTATATCATATAAGTGTGCTTGAAATGGAAACATTACATTCTAGGGTAGGAAACGGTCATCCACATAGATCATCGACCTCTTCAATTTATCTAGACACATGGGAAGTTGTAGAACGATCAACATCAGAAGTGGTGTACATATATGAAACATTCCACTTGAAGATTAAATACAAAAATGATAACACCAATCATGTTGCAGATTTCCTTAGTCAACCCCCAGTTGTAGCACTGACTTCTCAACTCTTGTAGCCATGAGACCTTCGGATGGTCACGAGTGTACAAAAATGATTAAGTGTTCACCACCACATACCAGATGTCAGTGGATGGCAAGAAAGTTATATATTTCTACCTCTAGGATGCATTATTATGTTACCTGGGCCACCTTTATGTTTCTTAAAGCAATCATGCCAAACTAATTTTAGAGGTGCACTACAGTCAAGTTGTAGGAGACCTTGGTGTGGAAAAAACTATGATCATACTATAGAAGTATTTTTATTGGCCAAAACTTCAACAAGAGTTGGAAAAAAAATCATATCCAACACTGCTAGTTCCATTGCCAAGCCAACCATTAAGAAGCAATGCATGAACACTCCTCTTCCTAATCCCATCCAACTCTGTGAATCCATCTCTATGGACTATCTATTGGGTCTCCCTTCTACCAAGCATGGTAATGACTATATATTTGTGGTTGTGGACAAATTTTCTAATATGGTTATATTGGTGGCTTCCAAGAAGAGTATCACAATGTAGGACACCTCCAAACTCTTCTTTGAATGAGTATGGGTACATTTTGGGATCTTGTGGCCATTATATTAGATTGGGATATCAGGTTCCTAAGCACATTCTGGTTGAGCCTCTGGACATTATTGGACACCAATCTCACCAAGTCAACTGCATTCCATCTCGAGATTAATGGCCAAACAAAGGTCATCAACAAGATGATAGTGCACATAATGCACATGTACAACTACAATCATCCATAAAATTGGGATGAGAGCCTTCCTTACGTGCAACACAATTTTAACATAGCTCTCCATAGCTTGACTAGATGTAGTCCTTTTCAAGTGGATCTAGGATTTCAACCATTTTTTCATATTGATGTTTCCATGCCTCATGCAATTACATAGACATAATTTGCACATGTATAGTTCGAGGTTGATAAAAAAATCTAGTTTATCCAACACATCCACCAGTAGGTGCATGTCATCTCGCATAATTCCAATGCCAATTACAAGTAGTGGTGCTAGAATCAGTATTTACATACTTCCATCAGTGATCAAAACCCTCTTTTATATCATATTAGGGTCCCATTTTGAAATTTTTGTCATTCCACCTAGGTCCTCATTTAAAAATTTACTCATTGATGGTAGCCCTATGTCAAAATCCCTACTCTCTCTAAAAAAATTAATATTCACTAGCCCACCTTCATGTGTCTTACTGAGCATACATTCACCATAAAGGCTCATTTCATCATGTTTTTGTGTCAGTCAAGTCCACTTGGAGTCTGCTCATTCAAGGTCCAATTAGGTCACTTAGTTTCATTCTTTCAAGGTCCAATAATACTCCATTTCACTGCATAAAGCCAACAAAAAAGTATGAGAGTGAGGAAAATAATATCCTTTTGTCATTTGAAAAGGATTGGAAAACATGTGACTATGCTTGCTCAAGTTATAATTTTTATTCCAAGTATCAATTCTATTTCAGAGTGTAATTTCATTTCAAAAAACAGATGTAATATTTTTTCTAATTTATGTAATTTTATGTTCATTATATGTAATAATTTACTGTTCCTAAAGCTATCAACTCAAAGAGATATGTGCCAACTTCATCCAAGCAAATTCAAATATGAAGAATGCAAAAACTCCATGCATCATCAACCTACAAAAAGAAAATCGGAGAGTAAAGGGAAACTAGCCAGCATTTCAAAAAGGAGAAATGAAACATTAGAAAGTGAGTTTTAAAGGTAAAAGATAAAATTCATTTTAGTATAAAGGCTTTCCTAGCATCTAACTCAACTCCATTTTCCTCTTATCATTTCTTGAGAAAATCCCAAGAGACCTTTTTTCACAACTCTGGGCAAAAATCAGCAGAATAGAGCAAGCATTGCGTGTTCTCTTCTGGAATTGCACGTTCTCTTCTGGCACTACATGTTCACCCAGCACTGCGTGTTTTCCACTGGTGTTGTGAATTCCCTTAAGGCATTGCGTGCTTGTCAGAGGCACTGCGCACTCCCCACAGGCACTGCATGTTTGTCCAGGAGAGCTAAAATCGCCTCCTCAGCTCCACAAAAGTGCATTCAAACTCCTACAAGTAAGCAATCACTGTAGATCACATGTTTTCCCCCATAGAATCATTCCCAAAGTGTTTTTAAGGTTTGTTGAAGATTTGTTGTTATTCTCACATATAAAACCTAGTATCTCCCCAAAAAACTACCTTTTCACCCTCAATTCCTAAATCTTAACTCCCCTACACTTTCATACACCCCCTACACCTTCATTCCCTTTCCCTAAACCCTTTTATCCCAAATACTCTCTAAATCTTTGTATCTAAACCCTAAGTCCTAGGTGCTACAATTACCTAGGCTCCCAAACCCCCTACATTGCAAACAATTTGCCCATCCCAAAAATCTATCATATTAATACACCATATCCTCCTCCATTACATACATCCCTTTACCCATCTCCTTCATATTTCCCCTTCCCCGTTTTCTATTCCCAAAAAACCACATTCCAACTACCTTATGCCTCCCTTGGGTTTGATATTACAACACTATGGCAAAAGACGAATATAAACCCTACAGTGAGGAAGAAGAAATAGGGGGAGAAGAAACAGAGGTCAAGAAAACACACAAAGGAGGCAAGATATTGAGATTTGAGCCCACATATCTTAGGGAACTCTTGGCATCTCCTATGGTTGTGACATCCTTCAAATATCTAGGTTGTTATGATTTCTGTCAGCAAGTTTAGGTAGTCCAACACCATCCTATGTTGACTAGGCTCTTCATATCTAAACTCCAAGACAACCAGGTCACTTCAGCAAGTGCCACTTTTACTTTATCCTCTGCCATTATATCAGCTACCACCGGAATTTCAAATGTTGGGGAGAAATGGTTTAAACAAGGTGATTTGGAGAGACATTATTATGAGACTTTCATAAAACTAAGGCACATAAATGAAATAAACGGCTATTTTCCTTTTTCTCACCTACTAGATAGATATGCTCCTGTGGAGCGATAAAAAGGTGTCTTGTGAACTCCTAATTACCTCAGATTAATTATCAACCCAGGGACGACTTTTTATTTCAAGAGTGTACTCTGTCTGAGGCGGCTACTTACTTAAGAGTAATGTTTTGCAGTATAGTGCTCAAAACCCAAAAGTAAATGAATGCTTGAAACAAAATCTAATTGGAACAGCAAGAAACTAAATCATTCATTCAAACAACCATCAATCGAGGATATAGTAGCAATAACTCATTCCTCTAGAAATTGATGAAGGAAAAGGAATTAGAGTATGGATCATGGATCTGGGAGCATAATAGCGTCTGTTGTGTCTCACGACAGCCTTGATCCTCCTCCCACACTAAAACAGTAAATGCAAGTAAATGGAATGGAAATTAGAGCATGGGCTAAAGATCTGGGAGCTAAGCAGCGACTTGCTGACTCACTACAGCTTTAGACCTTCTCTCACACCAAAGCAATAAAGGCAAGTAAACAAATCAGCAGAAAGTAAAACGGAATGGCGAAATGGAAATGGGACAGCAATAAATGATGCAGCAGTAAAATGGAATAGCAATAATCAAATGGAACAACAGCAATCAAATGGAACCGCAAACTCAAATGGAACAGCAAACTCCGATGTATGTACGCGTTCTATACTATTGTAGCGATCCGAGAGTAATGTATGATGTGACTATGTTTCTGAACAAAGTGATATTATCTTCAAGCCTCACAAATACTTATTTTATATGAATCCAATAATGATAACATTCATACCAATATCTTGCTGTAGAAATGGATGCAATTCGAATAGATTCAGTTTGTGTAATACAGAGACGTGAATTAAAGAACTTATTCAGATTCAGATATTAATTAAGAAGCATAGTCTATCATATAAAAGATATATCGGATTACTGAAACAAGAGAAATAAGCAAACAGCACAAATCACCGTATGATACAAAGGCAAGTGTCCTCCGGAGCCGAGCCCTTAGCTGCCGATGGTACACCGCCTTAGATTACTCCAGACGCAGAGACGGAATGAACACCAAGTCTTTTATATTAATTGCATCCACAAAAGTATAACAAAGTCAGGTCTCAATGAGACTCAGCGATCAAAGTTTATTCCGAGAGTGTAAAATTACAAAAGCAAATCCCTCCTCCTCTGATCTTTGGTTTCATTTAAATAGAGAAAGATCAGAGCATAGATAATTACAACATGATAAATTTGGGTTGATTCTAACCAGATGATCAACAAGAAAATATATTCCCTCTCATCTCTTCAACAAAAGCAAGACGAATTTGGGTTTACAGCTGAGATTTGGAGGGCGGCCGCAACTGCAAATCTGAGAAAATCGTGCTCAAAGAACCCTGCGTTTCTCCCTGTACAAGCCGAATTTGGGCAAACTGTTCTCTTTGAAGATAATTGGGCCCGTTCTGGACAAAACCCATGTTCCGGATTTTCCAAATTCGTCTTCATTTGCTCAGAATATTAACCGCAAAACTGTCACTCCTTAAACCAACGAATTTCTGAGTTGGCTGATTTAAAAATCAAATCTTCAATCTGGAAGTTACTTTGGAGGCTAAAAATGGTAAATAAGGTTACAACCAACTTATTAGAACTATCATTGGTAAAATAATGCATAATAATCAATTTATTAGAAATAAAGGAGAATAAATAATATTTATTCATGAGAGCATAAATAATTAATAAAATGGATTTAAATGATAAATTATAATAAATAACATGATGAAGAATGGTAGAAATGGGTGAAATAAACATTCACAAGTGACAATAATAATGGCATATTATCGACTCTACACACCCCCACACTCAATATATTACATGTCCTCATGCAACGAAAACTGAATATATTGCATGTCCTCATGCAACCCAAAGACAAAAACCCATGTGTTAACCAAGCAAAAAAAAAAAAAAAAATATGTTCATCTCAGCTCATGAAATGGATAGAACAAATGAATTCTTCCTTAATTAATGAATATTCAATTTTAGTAATCTTGATGAAGGCATAACAATTTTTACATTGACATTCAATTATATGTATATATGAAGTTGCAACAAAATATGATATATGTAACAGCAAACTTCATGAACCATTTTCTCAAAAACTACAAACCAGCTTTTGTTGAAATTTGGCAAGTAAATTTATAATATATGAATGCCTTTATGATCCAAAAATCATATTGTTTTGATGCATGGATCATGAGATATAAACAAAATGGCTGTAGGTGAGAGTGCATGATTTCCGAAATTTTATGAACCATTATTTCTTGAAATTGTGTGGGTTTGTATTAATGATAGGTATGTGTTTTCCAAAAATTACAAGAATTGGGTTCATAGTTTTTAAAAAATATGTGGAAATCAAAAAATGAAATTGTATGCCTTAAATAAGGAAGAAAGTAGAAAATATCCATCATGCATAGCAATTCCTCCCCCTCTCTGAAAAATTAGCATGTCCTCATGCGATGCTAGAAAACAAATAGAGGTGGTTGCTACCAGCTGTTGAATTCTATGCTTGGTGTAAAACAACATGGAATAAGGGCGGTGTTGAGAGTGAATAAGAATAGCAATGGATGATAAAGAATATAAATGGCGTGGTGATAAGAAAAAAATGAAGGAACACGCCCCCATACTCGGAAATGATATGCTGCTGAAAAATGGGAAGTGGTAGAAATGAAGGATGGTAAATAATGCTCAAAATGGATTTTCATTAGATTCTCCCAAATTTATAATAAATTAGAAAACTATGCAATTTTACCTCAAGTTTTACCTCCAAAAATGTGGAATGACATATATGGACTGGCAGTTGTTGAAGTTGATGTAGATAGAGTTGGTGCTGAACGTGATGCAAAAGGTGGAATCCAGAGAAGCACATCATGTCTGAAGAATTGTTCACGTTCGCGAGCCTCTACTGTGAAGTGCAATAGTGTGGTCATGCTACGAATAGAATTTTGCTCATACTTGTTGTTCTCCTGTAAACAAAGCACTATTTTGCATACAAGGTGCTTGAATCCATAGTGTTAGCTTTGAATAGCAACAGATAAAATGCATGCAAAATTTCAATGAGAAAAACTTATGTATACATGCAATACTAATATGTTGTGAAATCAACAAGGTATGGCATATCGCATGCAATTCCATAATGCATACATTCCCCCTCCAATTGGAAAATGGGTCCCATAACCATAAAGCATATGAAAGGGGTGGTGCTGACGGCAAGGCAATGGAATGAACAATATATCAGTAAGTGAAGCAGAGTACACTTATCAATGATAGGACGGTGAAAGTTATGGTTATATTGAGAGCAAAGTGTGTAAATATAGTTATGAATAAGAGATAGGACGCTTTGGATTGATGATAGTTTATACAAAATGAAAAAGGACAACAATATGCTAAAAAGATGCTTTGCTGACGGTATTCTAGCTGAAAATGATGTGATTGATCATAAAACAATTTCTCATGCATAAAGGTTCAAACAGGGAAAAAGTTAAGGAAATAACTTCTCTGATAAAAAGAAAATAAGAAAAGGGTATTATAATAATAATTGACGAAAAGATATAACTTCAATACCATCAGCAGAGCCGCTGCTGCCAGCAGGCGTCCATAGCCTCGGCAGGGTTGCTTTTTAACCCATATGAGCCAGGATCCTCAATTTATAAATGGAGAGTTTTAGTGTTGTTCTACAGAAGAGATCAGTGTGCTGGCGTGGTAACCAGATAACCACACTGCCATTCACTAGGAGGTAGCAAAAGTGATCAGGCCGGCTCGTGATGAGACCTCCTGTTCCAAGGATAATTTGGCTATCCAATGGATCATAACCCTGGTGTGGTGGCCATAATGGGAATGTCACTTTGTTACAGCCTTATGAACATGGTAGGCTGGCTCGTAATGAGACCCCCTATCCTCCATCTGCGAACAAAATTTTGTTATTATTACACATTTTTATGATAAAAAGAGGGAGGCTCAATACTCCTTAAGAGCAGGGGATGGCGGAAGAAGTTGAACATGTCAATATAAAAAAAAAAATATACCCATAATCTCATTTATTACAGACAGAGAAGATTATAACCAGGGATGATGGAACCAGCATGGTATTAAGATGGTCAATCAATATCATGTTCAACAGAAAACAATGCAGTAAAGTGATATATAAATAATTGTGTCCCTTCTGAAAAGAATCTATCATCAAGGAGTTGTCCTGTTAAAGATCATAACTTGAATGATATTAACTTGCTTCAATAGAATCCATAATTCTTGTCCTCATAAAAGTAGTGTACTTCATGCCATGAAAGAGAATCAGGAAAATGTTGTTGAGATGAACTATGAATAATCCCACAAGAGAAAGGAAGGGTTGCTCTCAAAAATACTCTCAAAGTGTTGCTTTTTTTTTTAAGGAACAGCAAAAACACTCAAAAAGAAAGTGGTGTTCTGTGTAGGGAACAAAAAAGAAAATGCATACCAAAAAAATCAAAAATACACACAAAAACGCGAAACTGCTGTTCCTTTTGAAAAAGGAATAGCAAAAACACGCACTGCTGTTCCTTTTGAAAAAAGGAACAGCAAAAACTCAAACTGCTGTTCCTTTTGAAAAAAGGAACAGCAAAAACTCAAACTGCTGTTCCTTTTGAAAAAGGAACAGCAAAAACTCAAACTGCTGTTCCTTTTGAAAAAGGAACAGCAAAAACTCAAACTGCTGTTCCTTTTGAAAAAGGAACAGCAAAAACTCAAACTGTTGTTCCTTTTTCAAAAGGAACAGCAAAAACACACACTGCTGTTCCTTTTGAAAAAAAAGGAACAGCAAAAACTCAAACTGTTGTTCCTTTTGAAAAATGAACAGCAAACACTCAAACTGTTGTTCCTTTTGAAAAAAGGAACAACAAAAACACACACTGCTGTTCCTTTTGAAAAAGGAACAGCAAAAACTCAAACTGTTGTTCCTTTTGAAAAAGGAACAGCAAAAACTCGAACTGCTGTTCCTTTTGAAAAAGGAACAGCAAAAACACGAACTGTTGTTCCTTTTGAAAAAGGAACAGCAAAAACACACCAAATGCTGTTCCTTTTGAAAAAAGGAACAGTAAAAACACACCCAACGTGAAAGTAAAATGCAAACACGCAAAGAATGAGTTAGCTATTCACGCATTGATGCTTTTGAATGAAGCAACACCTGAAACACAAAATATAAGAGAAATTAGAAAAGAAACAACATTTTATTTAAAAACAATATGTAAATTAAGTTACAACAGCTATGATATTATGTAAAAAAATGATCTTTTTGAAAAATGTTTTGGCAGTAGTAACAAGACATGAATCTTGAAATTGGAATCAATTCTTCATTTGTTCTATTATGAATCCGTTGGGTAATGATTTGGATAAAATTCCTTTGTTTTATAAAAACTTCTTTGAAAAATCACTCATCCATAAATTGACCTTCTTTATTTTCCTAGGACCTGCAAAAAACGAGTATCTACCTGCAATAAAGCATTAAATCATGAAGAAAGAGAGGTGTACGGGCTCCCTTAATCCAAGAATTATGCAAAAAACAACAAGTAGTTATTCTGTATAACAAATCCATAGAGAAAATAACAAAGTAAAATTTATTTGTTACCTGCGGGAGAGCAGTGGTCGACCATACTAACCAGCAGTGTTTTAATTACAACTTCTTTGTTTTTCGTCCAAATTGAGTGATTCCAAAGCCAAATGAAAACTAATTCAAAGGTGTATCTCCAATAGAAACAGGTTTTAAAAACTCAATGATATGATATGTCAAATTTGTTTAGAACAACCTGCATAATAGAGTCATTGTCGATTACCCGGCTTAGACCAACAGTTGATATTTCAAGCATAACTTTTTCGTTTGATGTCGGATTCGAATGATTCAAATTGGAGATGAAAGTAGATTTATTTATTGATCTCCAATAGAAACAGGTTTTGAAGACAAGAAGAATTGATAGGTCAAATACTTTAAGGAACAGTTGGAAAGACATAGTTTTAAGAGTGCTGATTTACGATAGACAGTCAGTATTTTGATCATAACTTCCCCATACGATATCGAAAATGAGTGATTCAAATTGCATTGTAAACTAGATTCATAGGGGAATCTACCATAGAAACAGGTTTTAAAAATTCATTCATTTAGGCCTCCAAAAACTGACTGTCCCAACTCTGTTCCTGAGCTGCCCGCTAGACATCCGGTCAATGTTTTGGCTCTAAATTTTTCGTTTCAAATCCAAATTGAGTGATTCAAATTGGATTGGAAATTAGACATCAAGGGCTACTTAGGATTGAAACAGGTTTTAAAAATATGGTCATTTAGGCCTCCAAAAACTGACTGTCCCAACTCTGTTCCTGAGCTGTCCGCTAGATAACCGGTCAATGTTTTGGTTCTAACTTTTTCGTTTCAAATCCAAATTGAGTGATTCAAATTGGGTTAGAAAGTAGACATCAAGGGCTACCTAGGGTAGAAACAGGTTTTAAAAATATTCACTTTTGGTCCCTCAAAACATGACTGTCCCGATAGTTTTTCCAGAAAGTTCATCAAGCCCGCAAGCCAAAAAAAATGAAATTCAAGCATTTTTTCAAATTGGTGATAAAAATGAAAATGAGTGTTTGTAGAACTTATTATTTCCATTATGATTCATCTACATGCACAAATTATAAAAAAATTATCACCGATGTTGATTTGCATAGCATGTTGCAACAAAAACCCTAGTTTTACAAAAAATAAAAAAAAATGTGCTTGTTTTATTTCGTTATTTATTTTATTTTCTCCACTATCCTACTCTTCTTTGAGAATTGATTATGTTTATGTATAAGAGTATTTCCAGTGGAACCATGTTAGAAATAAGGCCTCATGTATGCACATACCCAAATTCGAAAAATGCATATTGATAAAAATTAGGGTATGAGAAGCCAACTTCCCTTGAAAAGATGGAGTCAAAAATTGTTGAAGTGTGGAGCAATGTTGCAAACAAGTGATGGAGTGAAACCAATCTTCAATGTATGCGTTACTTTGTTGATTTCTCATATCCATCAAATCATGAAGTCCTTGGTCTTTTAAAATAACTTGTTGATGCATCCTACAAGAAACCTCATTTCCTTCCATAGTTTCTACAATTTTTGCATTTGAAACATTCTGAATCTCATTGTAGGTTTTCTCTAATAACACATGTGAGATAGAATGGGTGGGAAGGGTGGGTAAATTTGCTAGTTCAACATTGTAAGCATGTTGTACTGGTTTATTGTGGTGAGAGTGTGGAATTAGTTGAGCAGGAAAATGTGTAAAGAATGGAGCATTGTGATGATGTGGTTGATTGGGTTGAGTGGATGAATTTGGTATGAAAGCAGGATGTTGTGGAGGAGCTGATGAAAAATATGGAGAATATGTTTGTGCTACAGGATGAGGGAGAGTAGTCATGCCATCATAAGATGAACCATGCCCAACTTGTAAACAAGATAGGTGGTTATATTGAAATTGACATGGCTGCCCTAACACATTAACATTCCATAATGGATTATGCAAGTATGACAATGGAGAAAAAGTGTTTTGAACCATACCTATAGGCCTTGTTGCAGCTTTCCCATCTCTTTGATATGCTACTTCCATCGTAGATAAGGAAGAGTGAGTATCTATGAGATGCTCCTTTCGGTCATGAGGGCAAAACACTTCATCAAATTCTTGATTTTTATGAACCTGCAAAACATCCAATTTTTCATTTAGAGAGCTAATAAAGTCAACTTTAAAATTTTCAAATAAAACATTGATTTCAGCTCTTATGTCTCCTATTCTTGTAGCAGATTTAGAAAATAAGGAACAAACTTCTCTAGAATTCTTACCAGCCTTGGAGATTCCTCTTGAATACCTTATGCACAACTCACAAACATCATCATATGATAACTGAAAAACATCACCTTTTCCTATCAAATTTAAAAGTTCTAAAAATTCATCTTTGATTCCTTTAAGAAAGAGTGTTTTTAAGATCTCTTTTTCCAAATGCTTATGCTTTGATTTTTGAAGGTTATAATGAAATCGATCTACATAGTCCTCCAAACTTTCATCTTCCCCTTGTATCATATAGAAAATATCTTCATTGGCTTTGCAATAGTCTTGGTACTTTTTCAAGAATATGTTCTTCATGTCCTCCCATGATTGGATGCAATTCCCACCTAGGTTCATGAACCATCGGAGAGCTGCTCCTTTTAGAGTAAGAGGAAACACTTTCAATCTTTGATCATTTGTACAATAATCATATCCTCTACAAAGTATTTCAAACTCAAACATAAATGTATGTGGATCTTCATTTTCTAAACCATGAAAATTTGGTAAAGATGGGGGAATTATGTGCATTTGTGTCACTCCTAGATCTTTGATAGGAAATTCAAAAGTAGAAACGTGAGCCATTTCTTACCATAATAGAAGATGTTCTTCATGTGTTTCTTCAAGGCTCCTTCTTCAAATGTTCCTGTCAATTAGTTAGTGAAATGGGTGGTGCTTACATCACCACTTAAGTGAAATCATGTGATTCATTTTTTAAAAAAAAATTCTATTTTTCGTAATAATTCACACAAAAATTCAAACATCTATTTCTACTCTAGGTTCTTTAACAGCCCTGCTGGAAAGCGGACGGGGGAGCAGGGCTTTTACATGCCTCGTACGCAGGTTCTTACCTTCCGTTTTTAAGATCCAACTCTTCCCTAGCAGGCACTCATCGGATTCACACTACTCTTTAGAAATGGCTACACTCTCCCCGACAACGGCGCCAAAATGTGGAGCGATAAAAAGGTGTCTTGTGAACTCCTAATTACCTCACATTAATTATCAACCCAGGGACGACTTTTTATTTCAAGAGTGTACTCTGTCTGAGGCGGCTACTTACTTAAGAGTAATGTTTTGCAGTATAGTGCTCAAAACCCAAAAGTAAATGAATGCTTGAAACAAAATCTAATTGGAACAGCAAGAAACTAAATCATTCATTCAAACAACCATCAATCGAGGATATAGTAGCAATAACTCATTCCTCTAGAAATTGATGAAGGAAAAGGAATTAGAGTATGGATCATGGATCTGGGAGCATAATAGCGTCTGCTGTGTCTCACGACAGCCTTGATCCTCCTCCCACACTAAAACAGTAAATGCAAGTAAATGGAATGGAAATTAGAGTATGGGCTAAAGATCTGGGAGCTAAGCAGCGACTTGCTGACTCACTACAGCTTTAGACCTTCTCTCACACCAAAGCAATAAAGGCAAGTAAACGAATCAGCAGAAAGTAAAACGGAATGGTGAAATGGAAATGGGACAGCAATAAATGATGCAGCAGTAAAATGGAATAGCAATAATCAAATGGAACAACAGCAATCAAATGGAACCGCAAACTCAAATGGAACAGCAAACTCGATGTATGTACGCGTTCTATACTATTGTAGCGATCCGAGAGTAATGTATGATGTGACTATGTTTCTGAACAAAGTGATATTATCTTCAAGCCTCACAAATACTTATTTTATATGAATCCAATAATGATAACATTCATACCAATATCTTGCTGTAGAAATGGATGCAATTCGAATAGATTCAGTTTGTGTAATACAGAGACGTGAATTAAAGAACTTATTCAGATTCAGATATTAATTAAGAAGCATAGTCTATCATATAAAAGATATATCGGATTACTGAAACAAGAGAAATAAGCAAACAACACAAATCACCATATGATACAAAGGCAAGTGTCCTCCGGAGCCGGGCCCTTAGCTGCCGATGGTACACCGCCTTAGATTACTCCAGACGCAGAGACGGAATGAACACCAAGTCTTTTATATTAATTGCATCCACAAAAGTATAACAAAGTCAGGTCTCAATGAGACTCAGCGATCAAAGTTTATTCTGAGAGTGTAAAATTACAAAAGCAAATCCCTCCTCCTCTGATCTTTGGTTTCATTTCAGTGTTTTTAAAACCGGAACCGGTGACCGAACCGGTCCACCTAGCTAACCGGTTTACCGACCGGAACTGGTCTAACCGGGACTGGTTTGGTCTAAACGAACCGGTTTTTAAAAAATACATTAAATAATTAATTTTTAATGAAAAAAAACTATTTTTAAGATGTAAAACCATGATTCCAAGCCAATAGAGACAAAATATGCAAAGTTTGCTCATTTATATACCATGCAAAGGTGAATATATCAAAATGGCACCGAGTGCAATACATATCATCGACAAAATAGCAAAATACATAAGAAATGAGGCTCTAAATGGCCTATAAAGTCCAAAAACAATGCTGCAAGCTATGAGGCCATTGGCCTACTACAAGTCTACAGTGTACACATGATCAATCATCAAGATCATCACCACTACTAGACACAGGATCATCATCAGGAGCTACATAGACATCATCTGGTTTAGAGTCTAAGGATGCCTCTGCCTCATCTGCAACATCAGTATCAATGCCACCAATGACAATAGAAGTGGACCTAGTGGAAGCACGAGTTCGTCGACCTGCACGACTAGTGCCTTCCATTGGTTCCTTGCCTTTCCTTGATGCCGCTACTGATCCTGGTTCTGATGCCGCCACATAATCTGCCTCATCCTCCGCTAAAGCCATGTCGATATCAAAATCAGCCTCAAACACAGGATCTTCAGTCTCCTCCACCCATTCTGATGTTGGATCAATATCGTCCAACACAATGGGATCTAGATCAGGTGATTTGCTCATCATTTGGTTCCTCCTCAGTCGAAGGTTGTATTGCACAAAAACAAGATCATTTAACCGTTTTTGTTCCAAACGGTTTCTCTTCTTCGTGTGTATGCGCTCAAAAACAGACCAATTGCGCTTACAACCTGAAGCACTGCAAGTTTGACTGAGGACTCTAATTGCAAACCTTTGCAATTGAGGACACTGGCCACCAAATGACTCCCACCAATGTGCTGCAAAGAAAAAGACAATAATTAGTAACTTAGTTTATAATTTGAATTGTAAAGAACGTAAACAATTTTAACTTGAAATGAAAAACAAAATGGAAATTGGAATTGCTTACCTGGTTGGTCCACATCTCTTGCCATCTTTGCCAAGTTTTTGCCAAAAGTACCACTTGCTTGATTGAAAATAGTAAGCTGTCTATGTATATCTAACTGGTCTACATGGTTAGGGACCATGCGCTCCAAGCAATCAATCAATCCAGCTCTGACCTCCCCATCATGCTGATCTCCTAGCCGATTTTTATAGTGATACATTGGGTTCAAAAAATACCCGGCTGCATGTATAGGACGATGGAGTTGATTGTTCCATCTGTTATCAATGATCTCCCATATACGGCCATATTTAGCTAACCTGTCATTGTAAGCTGCCCGTATCTGCTCCTTTGCCTGATCCATAGCTTCATAAATGTAGCCCATGGCCAATCTTTCCCCATCCACCAACCTTAGCACCTTAACAAGGGGCTCGGTAATTTTCACAAGCTCTACAGACCTTTTCCAAAAATAAGTGTCTAACACTTTCTTTTTGGTGTCTTTTCCATCTGGTCTACGAGCCCACCGAGATTCAGACCATTCATCAGAGGAAAACATTTTCTGCAAGTTTCTATGTTGACCATTGAGACATTGCAACGTGAGGAAGTGAGTTGCAAATCTCGTAATTGCAGGCCTAACAAGCTCTTTGCCTCCAGTGTGTTTCCTCATTAGGCTCAATACCCATGAGTGGTTGTAAATGTATTTTGTAATGCACTTGGCATGCTCTACAGTGTTTTTTACCCACTCCACCTTGCCTATATCCTCAAGCATGAGGTCTATGCAATGTGCAGCACATGGAGTCCAAAATATGGTCTTATATTTGGCCTCAAGCATCTTTCCAGCAAGAACATAGTTTGAGGCATTATCAGTGATGACCTGCACAACATGCTGCTCCCCAACTTCCTGAATAATGTTATCCAAAAGCTCAAATAGAAGGCTTGCATCCTTTACCCTATCAGATGCATCAACTGATTTCAAAAACATGGTTCCTTGAGGGCAAGAAACAAGGAAATTAATGATAGTGCGGTTCTTTCCATCGGTCCATCCATCTGACATAATGGAACAACCTGTTTTGACCCATGACTCTCTAAACTCAGTCAAATACTCATCAATGGAAGATATCTCTTTTTGCAAAAGAGCTCCCCTCAAGTCATGCATACTAGGGCCTTTGAAGCCCTTTCCTGCAGCTATAACAGAGTCCCACATAGCTTGGTAATAAGGTGAGCGAGCAGCATTAAATGGGATATCTGAATCATACCACCATCTAGCAATGTATTGGTGAGAAGTTTCTTTGCATTGTTTTTTCCAATGCTGATCCAAAGTGGGTTGAGAACTTGGCTGGGAGGAAGTGGGATTAGATTTAGAAGAAGCAATGGTGGCAGAAGATGAGAAATAACTTTGGATGTTCTGTCTCTTTGGTCCTTTTGATGGTTGGCCAACTCCAACAGAAGGATGAACATAGTGAAAGGGGTCATTGGTGGAAGGGATAGAAGTGGAGTCTTGAATCTCATAATCATCATACCCACTCTCTTTCATGGCTTCTAATAATTCCCTCTTCCTTGCAATTTCATCTTGGATGGCCTTCTCCCTAGCCTTATCCTCATAAAATTTTTCAAGCTTGGCAATGTATTCTGCCCTAATAGGACCTAACAGTGCATTTGGTGCATCACATGGCTTTACTTGGCCTCTTACCCCAGCCAAGTGTTGTTTCAACCTAAGAATACCCCCACGTCCAATAGATTTATGGCATAATTTGCATATCATTTTTCCCTCAACTACATCACAATGAGCCCATGCACTGTCCTTTCCTTTTGGAGCCATGTTTGCTTGAAATAATAACAATTTGCAAATAAATCTGCCATTTAAAAAAAAAATTGCAGCTAAGGAACTTGGAAAACCAATGATAAATGTAGGAAAAAAAATGCACATGCAAGCTACAAAATTTGATAGCATAGAGCTAGAGAGTTCATAGGCTTAGCATAGATGATAGATCATTGAAATGAGAAGTTTATAGCACAAAAAAATTAATTCATGGACAGCAGACCCAAATGAGGAATTATCAAGTGCAAATCCTTACCTGGAAATGCAAAGTAGCTCCCTTAGCCTCCTCTTGATGATGGCAACTCCACTGACAGCTACACACTATCTCCAAAATAGCTCCAACTCCAACTCCAAGATGACTACTTCAGCAAAAACTCCACACTCTCCAAGCTCACAAACAAACTCACAAACACTCACAAACACTCCAAATCAGTTGTGTGAGACAAATGAGAGTGAGAGGGGTGTCTTATAGCAAGTGTGAGGGTGTTTTTGGAGGGAAAATCCCTTTCCCTCACCCCCAAAAACCCTAAACCGCCCTCAGCTGCAAAAAACCGTGCGCTTTTTACCTTGACCGGCGGCCTGTCCCTAAACCGGCCGGTTTAGGACGGAACCGGCCGGTTAGCAATAAACCGGCCGGTTTTGACCTAAACCGGCCGGTTTTTACCGGTTAGGTCTAATTTCTGGGCAAGTGAGGCTTCTAACTGGGTTTTTTCACCGGTTCTGACCGGTGAGCCTCCCAACCGGCCGGTTAGGCCGGTAACCGGTCAGACCGAAACGGTTTTTAAAACTATGTTTCATTTAAATAGAGAAAGATCAGAGCATAGATAATTAAAACATGATAAATTTGGGTTGATTCTAACCAGATGATCAACAAGAAAATATATTCCCTCTCATCTCTTCAACAAAAGCAAGACGAATTTGGGTTTACAGCTGAGATTTGGAGGGCCGCCGCAACTGCAAATCTGAGAAAATCGTTCTCAAAGAACCCTGCGTTTCTCCCTGTACAAGCCGAATTTGGGCAAACTGTTCTCATTGAAGATAATTGGGCCCGTTCGGGACAAAACCCATGTTCCGGATTTTCCAAATTCGTCTTCATTTGCTCAGAATCTTAACCGCAAAACTGTCACTCCTTAAACCAGCGAATTTCTGAGTTGGCTGATTTAAAAATCAAATCTTCAATCTGGAAGTTACTTTGGAGGCTAAAAATGGTAAATAAGGTTACAACCAACTTATTAGAACTATCATTGGTAAAATAATGCATAATAATCAATTTATTAGAAATAAAGGAGAATAAATAATATTTATTCATGAGAGCATAAATAATTAATAAAATGGATTTAAATGATAAATTATAAGAAATAACATGATGAAGAATGGTAGAAATGGGTGAAATAAATGTTCACAAGTGACAATAATAATGGCATATTATCGACTCTACAGCTCCCATGATGAAAATTATCATGAAATACTTTTCATGTGAAGGTAGGTTTCTAGGACTTATTCCTATCACATCCAACTTTTAATGCATTTAACGAGGGTAAAAATGTTGAATATACCCTACTATATGTTTTGGAGCATTGATAAGATGGCCTACATTGTCCAGAAAAGGGAGCATAAACATCAAATGAATAGTCTCTTTCATCATTCCCTCCTTAAAATCATAGTCCTTTATCATCTCAAAGATCTCAGCATTGCATGGAGTACCTTCATAGTGAATCCTGTTAGACTCAGTCTTGTCAGTCCTATGTCAGAGTCAAATTAACTAAGGTTCATTTCTCGTCAGTTGCAGTCATCAAATGCCATTTTGGTCAAAAAGAGTCATTTTAATTCTTGAATCCAGGGTTTTGTCTCCAGAAGTGTCAAATGACGCTTGCAGGCCAGAGGGAGGTTCAGTAAGTTTTTATTTCAGGAATATCATCGTCAGTAATGCGAGATTGATTCTTCTTCAAAACCCTGTTTTTAAAAAGAAATCATCAAATATGTGTTTGTAATAAATAGGTAATTTGTCAAAGTGTTTCAAAGTTGTACAGCTCTTCAATAGCAGCAGCTTTAGCTGCCCCTATCCTTGCAAAAGCACAAACAAAAAGAACATCATCAGCACAAAGAGACAAAGCAATACCAAACAAAGCGGAGTTTGCATTCAAATGCCAGAATGCCCAAATTATATAACTTGGTTTGTTGAATCAGAAGAAATCAAGACAATGTTATTTGCTGAGCTTGGATGATTGAAGCACTTTACAAATGTAAATGGCTTTGAAAGAACATATGCAGCAGAATTACGGCCGTGTTTGTCGTGAAGTTTGTGGGAGACAACAATTGAGGGAACAGATCGAAAGGACCCGAGAAAAACAACAATAACTGGCAACTCGACAGAAGTAGATATAGAAGATGATGAAGACAATCATTTTTACATTGATGGGCACGAGTTTATCTTAGATGAAGAAGTTGGACTTATTTTCCAGTTATGAAATTTTTTAAAAGCAGAGATAAATAACATCTTTGAGCCATGTGGGGTATGGAATTCAGGAAGAAGCAGAAGCATATCAAGCTATCACATGCACGAGGATAATTGTTCTAGAGACATGGCAATTCACATTTTGGATTCCTTAAAGGGATTATCATCCTTCCAGTCTCATGATTTGTCTGGGAAGCCCAATTCTGTATGGAAAATAATTCTGGAGCTGGAGAAGAAAATGAATGCTCACCAAAAGCGTGGATTTAAATTCCTGTGGAGAAACATTGTTGGTTCATTAATCCTAGATGAAATGGAGGCATCGTCATGCAGTGATCGTGTTGGAGGTTGCGTTATTGCTCATGCTCCTGGGACAGGAAAATCACTCGTGATTATAAGTTTCCTACAAAGTTATCTAAATCTGTTTCCAGTCTGCAAACCATTAATCATTGCCCCCAAAAGCATGCTCCATACATGGAAAAGGGAGTTTAACAAGTCGAAAGATAACATTCTCGTTTATATTCTGAGCCCATTAAGAGACTTCACAATGAGGGAGTCCCCTTTTAGAGTATTTGTAATGTCTATGTCACGTAAAGCACCCAATAGCCAAGTCTATAATATTTACAGCATAAAAATGCTACATGAGTGGCATAAGAAGGAAAGTGGGTTGATAAGGAGCTACTATTTGTTTTACACTTTCTCCAATGAAGACAATGACAAAATGTTTGAAGAGACCAGGCAGATAGGAAGGTACATTAGAAGGAATCCAGGCCTTTTAATTCTTGATGTAGGCCACATTCCTCAGATTCATAACTCAAATATTTGGAATTTGTTAATGAGAGTGAATACAAGGCTACGAATTCTGCTATTTGAAACAAAGTTCCAGAACAATTTTGAAGAATACTTCAACACACTCTATTTGGAAAGACCAACCTTTGTTGATCGTATTTTGCAAATGAAAGATCACTAGAGTGAAGTATCTGAGGAAGTGGTGAAGGAGAAGATAGCCAGATGCTATTTTGCAGAGCAAATTTTAAAAAGGATAAATACTGGAAGAAGCAGAGAAAGAAGCGCATGTCGTCAACTGTTAAAATCCATGACTGAAGACTTTATTGACGTTTATAAAGGAGATATTTTAAAGGAACTTCCCAGTTTAGGAACCTACACCATGATGTTAAGGCAAACACCCCTGCAAGAGACACTTTTCACAAAAATACATGAAATAGTTCATATGAAAAATTCCACTTGTTCAAATGTGGAGTTGGAGATGATGATATCAATTGCTCCATACATCCTTGTCTTCTCAAAGATTTGGTATTCATTGAAAAGTACTGGGGGGTTAACCATCCTGACCTTGAAGTGGGCCACAAGTGAAATTTTATCCCTTTAACAATGAGATTTCTTGAAGGAGAAAATAATTACAATCAACAGTGTGTTGAAAAAGAGTATAGCATGCCTCAGATCTGAAATTCTACCAAGAGAAAGGCGGTGTAGCAAGTCTATGTTTATCAATCTCATTTACATCTAAGAAATCAAGGGAAGTCGAAGTTTCATGGAGAGAGGACAAAACTGGTGATTTTTTTAGACTAAGATTGTGTTATGAGTTTGCGCGACGCATTGGCTTAGAGCATGGCGCATTGGGCACTCCTCCACAGTGCATTTTTTGCACTGACGCGGCGCACTCACCAAGCGTGGCGCACTGGGCAGCCTGCGCGGCACACAGAGCCTCCAAAGAAATTTTTCACCTTTTCTTCCTCAAATT
The DNA here is from genome assembly GCA_031772625.1 of Pinus tabuliformis. NCBI lineage: Eukaryota > Viridiplantae > Streptophyta > Pinopsida > Pinales > Pinaceae > Pinus > Pinus tabuliformis. The sequence goes on along the minus strand of CM062809.1, from coordinate 811,154,319 downwards.
TCCGAAATGACTCAAATTTTCTGCTACAAGCCGGTTTTATGGGAGATCAGGTCGCTACCTGTTTCTCACGGACAAGGTGAGGGGAAATTATCATTGCTTCATCGCATGGTGAATGACTGAGGCGATCTTCATTTCATGTCTTCTTTGTGAGCATTCAAACGCTGAGTTGCTTATGTAGATGTGGTCCATGATAAAACAATATATTGGAGAACAGTTTGAATGTTTGCGTATGATGTAAAATGAAGCACCAGGTGGATCGTGGATCTGTGTGAGAGAAGGCCATGTTTTGCCTTCAGAAAAGTCAAATAAGAAAGCAAGTTCGAAATCGAACCATAAAGCGACGGATGTGTCACTGGGCATAAAATCAAAGCATCGAAATGCGTGGGGCAGGGAACTAAATTGCTGGGTTTTCAACACTGATCATAAGCATTGGTCCGGTTGAAAAATGAAAGGGAAGACTGTGCAGAATAAATGCAGAGGAGGTCGACATCGACGATGTCCGTGGCATTTTGGTCCTGGAAGATGAAAATTGCAGGAAGAGGATGGAGATTTATTTGTATAGATGTGTTCCCTTTTGTAGATCTATATGTGTGCTGCCCCGAATATTTCGTAGAGCCAGTGAGGGCAGATGATATTCTGCATTATGATGAACCACTAAAATATTGTGAATGAAGCTAATCATTTCGTCATGATTCCTCAGGTGAGCGTAATTGACATCGATCATGAGGTTTGCAGCTAGAGATGATCAACGACGCTCACGCAATGCTAGTGAATCTCAAATCTTTGTGAACCTGCGGTGTGGGAAATGTGAACCATCGGTCTATCTTCTAGATCCATGTTCGAGATATGAATGTCTGCTGGAGAAACAATGATCGTCAAGTAAATGGCACAAACCATCTCCAATCAAAGAATGGTCGAGTCAAAGAGTCGGAAGCGGAATTGGAAAATGTCCACCATGCTTATACCAAATTACAAGGAGACAACCAGCAGCTCAAAGATGAATTAGCAGATGCGCTTGTACATATAACACCTTGAAGAGCAAACAAATGCAGCCCCATGCTTGATTCACGCATCCATTGTCAATAGCAAACCTTTATTTCATTAACATGCCAATGAGAAGATTTTATGATGAAGCGCATCTACATAGGGAAAAAGATGAGAGAAAGAAAGAACGTGAAAGGTAACGCAGATGTGCTGAAACTTAGGTGGCATATGAAAAAGCAAAAAGCAAGAGAAAACCTCCACGTGTAAATCATAAGGGGCTACTAGTGGCTTCCCAGGCAGAACGCGTGGTGATGTTGATATGAGTAAAATCTTGAATGATCCAGAATTGATGGTTGCGTTCAGTCATCTAGATATAATGACAGCACTTCAGGATATGATGAAGAAGGCTGCTAACTTGGCGAAGTATCAAGAAAACCCAACGATTGCACTTGTTATTACTAAGATGATAGGCAAAGTTTTCTAGCAAATAAACGATATCTTGATTCCCGTCATCAAAGGCGAAATCTCCATTCAAAACACTATGTTTATTAAAGGTTAACTTTTATTTAAATAACAAATGAAAATTGCCAAGTCAAAGCACGTTGAATTAAACGAAAAGTGCCTACCACAGCAAAGAGAAATAGGAGCGTATATTCTATTTTGATTTCAGTGGCAATTTAAAGGGATTTACATCTATGGATGCCACCTCTCCATTGGTCATCAGAGATAATGTAACGTTGCTCCTTTTTAGAGCAGACTCTTCTTATTCTCCCGATTTTAGGTGAAACGACACCTATTCTCAATCAATCTATTTTCCCATTCTTGAAGTCTATTTATTGTATGAAAATTATGTGTAAATGTTCTGAGTTCTGGCAAACAGTGGGAGAGCTATGAAGGAAAACTTCACTGTACAGTTTTTGACAGGGATTTAATGAAAAGATATAGCTCTGACTCCTGAGATTCTTGTGGTGTGAATTTAGCATTTGTCTTTTCCTTTGTTTCATATGTAGCTTGTTATGTTTCCATTTCATTTCATAATCATTTCTAAATGAATACTTTTAAGTGAGAAAGGCAGAATCCAGTTTGCTGCTCTACCTTGGGAAGGCATTCATGTTTTGTGTTTTCTTCTGTTTGATAGGGATTCATCTATTGCCCTTGTAAACCTCTCAACATTCTTTTCATTCCATATGATTTCAAAATTGAATGCTAAATTTATTGCCTGTCTTGCCTCCTGAGATAATCTGTGTCTCGGATTTAATCTCCCTACTCATGCTATTCTCGATCCCACGCTGCCCAGAAAACCTATTCATTTATCAAATTACCCCTTTCCTATCCATTTACTAGCCTAAAATCAGTTCCCATTTTTAGTCATCTCGCACCCGATTGCTCATTTTATCGAGATTGACTGGAGAGAGCCCTCTCCTGTCCTCGTAGGGCTAGCTACGAGGCTGAGCTTGGTTTGATGTTGCCTTGAGTTTCGCCTTCTTTCAGCCTGACGCAGATTTGAGTGCTAACATAGTGGCGACTCCACTGGGGAAGAAAATGGTTTGCTTAAAGATTTTTTTTCCCCAGTACATATCTCAAGTTCAGAGCTGATTGTTGATGGTGAACAACGATGAGACATAGGAAGATGGCTGAAATCATTCACCTGGCGACTCCTTTCACTCAAGAATCCAGCAACTGGTGCTTCATCGTGACTCCACTGTAGAGAGATCAGCAGCTTTGACATTTTCAAGATGGATCAGATTGCAAGAAGATACGCTCCCATGAGCCGAGATCACATCCTAGGTTTTCCAAATAAAATGCCCAAGGTAGATTGGTCAAAGAATTTGCCTGTGTTCAGAAATGTGGAAGGTAATGACGCTGCTCTTCGTCTGGTGAAATTTCACATTCATGTGCATAAATTAAAGATCGATTTTCCTGAAGGCTGTTTGATGAAAATGTTTATGGCTACTCTGGAAGACGAAACCCGATCTTGGTATGAAATCTTGCCACCTACTTCCATTTATGTCTAAAGGATTTTCATTCAATATTATTTGAGAAGTATAAAGAATCTTATCCATCATTAAATTTAGTTCAGGATTGTTGCAAGCATGCTTATGGTTTTATTGAGAGCCTTTAAAAATACTATGAGGATGATAATTTTATGGATGAAGAAATCATGGAAGCATTGTATGAAAATCCGTTTCAACAGTCTACAGAACTCTTAGAGGAAACTTTGCAACAGGATCAAAATCAGCAGGTTGAAGAGTTCCATATGGCTGAAGGTGATGAAAGAAAAAGTGTCGGTTCAGATCTGTCAATAGAAGAAGACGGCATGCAAGTAAGTTCAGTCCTAATTTCAGAATGTGATAATGTCAGGACAGCTATTTCAGTTCCAGATTCAGATTGTGATGACCAAGAATGCCTAGTATGGAATCCTAGGAAAGAGAACTTTGCTGTTGAAATCATCTGGGATGCAGAAGACATAGTTATGGATCCAAATGTTCTCATTTCATTAGAATACAGCCTTCATGAGGAGGTAATCCAGTGAGTGTATGAAAAACAAGATCGGACCTTCATTCAATACCTTCACACCACAGAAGATCAAAACATTCAGGATTTCCATTCAGATTCCTCTTCATATGTTGCATGCGTTGAAATTTTTTTCCAAGAAGATATCTGCTCATCTACCTGTTCAGATTTTTTTGAAGCCCATGAGCATACTTTTACTGAAGCACATGATGAAGGAAGATCAGAATTTGAAGCATAGGACACCTTGTTTATTTAGCGGGAAGAAAGACTTCATGGTTTTCAGGATCCAATGGTAGATTTGTTTCCATCAGCTGTGAAAGTTTTTATTGCAGTGTTCAGTGATGAAGGAGATCATGGTCAACTATGTTTTTGGATGCCCAGTTACAAGTATCTAATGTTGACCTGGAGATCTGATCCAGAGAATTAAGCAAGGAGGCATCTGCTTGATTGGTTACATTGGCATTTTGATATAATTTGATCGTATATGGCCTTGTAAGGAACATAGGTGGCCATGTACTGCCACCAAGCTTTAAGTTTTAAGTTCGGGTCTTGGTATTTTGAGTTAGTTTGCTAGAGTTAAGTTTTTCAGTCAGGTCAGCTTGCATTGAGTCAGTTTGAGTCAAGGTTCAGTCAGTAAATAGAGTCATGTCGGTTTGTCGGAATAATGGACTCCATAGCCCAATGGACGAAAGGTACTGTCTAGCTCTTCCAGAGATCTGCTGTTCTTGGCACCTCCACGGAGCGGCAGTCGCCATCCCAATTGGAGCCAATGTTAGACTCAGTCTTGTCAGTCCTATGTTAGAGTCAAATTCACCAAGGTTCATTTCTCATCAGTTGCAGTCATCAAATGCCATTTTGGTCAAAAACAGTCATTTTAATTCTTGAGTCCAGGGTTTTGTCTCCAGAAGTGTCAAATGATGCTTGCATGCCAGAGGGAGGTTTAGTAAGTTTTTATTTCAGGAATATCATCGTCAGTAATGTGAGATTGATTCTTCTTCAAAACCCTATTTTGAAAAAGAAATCATCAAATATGTGTTTGTAATAAATAGGTAATTTGTCAAAGTGTTTCAAAGTTGTACAACTCTTCAATAGCAGCAGCTTTAGCTGCCCCTATCCTTGCAAAAGCACAAACAGAAAGAACATCATCAGCACAAAGAGACAAAGTAAGACCAAACAAAGTGGAGTTTGCATTCAAATGCCAGAATGCCCAAATTATACAACTTGGTTTGCCGAATCAGAAGAAATCAAGACAGTGTTGTTTGCTGAGCTTGGCTGATTGAAGCACTTTACAAATGTAAAGGCTTTGAAAGAACATATGCAGCAGAATTACGGCCGTGTTTGTCGTGAAGTTTGTGGGAGACAACAATTGAGGGAACAGATCGAAAGGACCCGAGAAAAACAGCAATAACTGGCAACTCGACGAAAGTAGATATAGAAGATGATGAAGACAATCATTTTTGCATTGATGGGCACGAGTTTATCTTAGATGAAGAAGTTGGACTTATTTTCCACTTATGAAATTTTGTAAAAGCAGAGATAAATAACATCTTTGAGCCATGTGGGGTATGGAATTCAGGAAGAAGCAGAAGCATATCAAGCTATCACTTGCACGAGGATAATTGTTCTAGAGACATGGCAATTCACATTTTGGATTCCTTAAAGGGATTATCATCCTTCTAGTCTCATGATTTCTCTGGGAAGCCCAATTCTGTATGGAAAATAATTCTGGAGTTGGAGAAGAAAATGAATGCTCACCAAAAGCGTGGATTTAAATTCTTGTGGAGAAACATTGTTGGTTCATTAATCCCAAATGAAATAGATGCATCGTCACGTAGTGATCATGTTGGAGGTTGCGTTATTGCTCATGCTCTTAGGACAGGAAAATCACTCATGATTATAAGTTTCCTACAAAGTTATCTGAATCTGTTTCCAGTCTGCAAACCATTAATCATTGCCCCCAAAAGCATGCTCCATACATGGAAAAGGGAGTTTAACAAGTCGAAAGATAACATTCCCGTTTATATTCTGAGCCCATTAAGAGACTTCACAATGAGGGAGTCCCCTTTTAGAGGATTTGTAATGTCTATGTCACGTAAAGCACCCAATAGCCAGGTCTATAATATTTACAGCATAAAAATGCTACATGAGTGGCATAAGAAGGAAAGTGGGTTGATAAGGAGCTACTCTTTGTTTTACACTTTCTCCAATGAAGACAATGACAAAATGTCTGAAGAGACCAGGCAGATAGGAAGGTACATTAGAAGGAATCCAGGCCTTTTAATTCTTGATGTAGGCCACATTCCTCGGAGTCATAACTCAAATATTTGGAATTTCTTAATGAGAGTGAATACAAGGCTGCGAATTCTGCTATCTGAAACAAAGTTTCAGAACAATTTTGAAGAATACTTCAACACACTCTGTTTGGCAAGACCAACCTTTGTTGATCGTATTTTGCAAATGAAGAATCACTAGAGTGAAGTCTCTGAGGAAGTGGTGAAGGAGAAGATAGCCAGACACTATTTTGCGAAGAAAATTTTAAAAAGGATAAATATTGGAAGAAGCAGAGAAAGAAGTGCATGTTGTCAACTGTTAAAATCCATGACTGAAGACTTTATTGATGTTTATAAAGGAGATATTTTAAATGAACTTCCCGGTTTAGGAACCTACACTGTGATGTTAAGGCCAACACCCCTGCAAGAGACACTTTTCACAAAAATACATGAAATAGTTCATATGAAAAATTCCACCTGTTCAAATGTGGAGTTGGAGATGATGATCTCAATTGCTCCATACATCCTTGTCTTCTCAAAGATCTGGTATTCATTGAAAAGTACTGGGGGGTTAACCATCTTGACCTTGAAGTGGGCCACAAGTGAAATTTTATCCCTTTAACAATGAGATTACTTGAAGGAGAAAATAATTACAATCAACAGTGTGTTGAAAAAGAGTATAGCATGCCTCAGATCCGAAATTGTACCAAGAGAAAGGCGGTGTAGCCAGTCTATGTTTATCAATCTCATTTACATCTAAGAAATCAAGGAAAGTCGAAGTTTCATGGAGAGAGGACAAAACTGGTGATTTTTTTAGACTAAGACCATGTTATGAGTCTATGCGGCGCATTGGCTTAGAGCGCGGCGCATTGGGTGCTCCTCCACAGTGCATTTTTTGCACTGACGCGACGCACTCACCAAGCGCAGTGCATAGAGCCTCCAAAGAAACTTTTCACCTTTTCTTCCTCAAATTTCCGAAATGATTCAAATTTTCTGCTACAAGCCGGTTTTATGAGAGATTGGGTCGCTACCTGTTTCTCACGGACAAGGTGAGGGGAAATTATCATTGCTTCGTCGCATGGTGAATGACTGAGGTGATCTTCGTTTCATGTCTGCTTTGCAGGCATTCAAACACCGAGTTGCTTATGTAGATGTGGTCCATGATAAAATAGTAGATTGGAGAACAGTTTGAACGTTTGCGTATGATGTCGAATGAAGTACTAGGTGGATCGTGGATCTGTGTGAGAGAAGGCCATGTTTTGCCTTCAGAAAAGTCAAATAAGAAAGCAAGTTCGAAATCGAACAATAAAGCGACGGATGTGTCACTGAGCATAAAATCAAAGCGTCGAAATGCGTGGGGTAGGGAACTAAATTGTTGGGCTTTCAACACTAATCATAAGCATTGGTCTGGTTGAAAAATGAAAGGGAAGACTGTGCAAAAGAAACGCAAAGGAGGTCGACATCGACGATGTCTATGGCATTTTGGTCCTAGAAGATGAAAATTGTAGGAAGAGGATGGAGATTTATTTGTATAGATGTGTTCCCTTTTGTAGATCTATATGTGTGCTGCCCCGAATATTTCGTAGAGCCAATGAGCGCAGATGATATTCTGCATTATAATGAACTGCTAAAATATTGTGAATGAAGCTAATCATTTGGTCGTGATTCCTCAGGTGAGCGTAATTAACATTGATCATGAGGTGTGCAGCTGGAGATGATCAACGACGCTCACGCAGTGCTAGTGAATCCCAAATCTTTGTGAAACTACGGTGTGGGAAATGTGAACCCTCGGTCTATCTTCTAGATCCATGTTCGAGATATGAATGTCTGTTGGAGAAACAATGATCGTCAAGTAAATGGCACAAACCATCTCCAATCAAAGAATGGTCGAGTCAAAGAGTCGGAAGCGGAATTGGAAAATGTCCACCATGCTTATACCAAATTACAAGGAGACAACCAGCAGCTCAAAGACGAATTGGCAGATGCGCTTGTACATATGAAACACCTTGAAGAGAAAAAAATGCAGCTCCATGCTTGATTCATGCATCCATTGTCAACAACAAACCTTTATTTAGTTAACATGCCAATGAGCAGATTTTATGATGAAGCTCGTCTACATAGGGAAAAAGATGAGATAAAGAAAGAACGTGAAAGGTAACGCAGACGTGCTGAAACTTAGGCGGCATATGAAAAGGCAAAAAGCAAGAGAAAACCTCCACGTGTAAATCATAAGGGGCTACTAGTGGCTTCCCAGGTAGAACGCGTGGTGATGTTGATATGAGTAAAATCTTGAATGATCCAGAGCTGATGGTTGCGTTCAGTGATCCAGATATAATGACAGCACTTCAGGATATGATGAAGAAGGCTGCTAACTTGGCAAAGTATCAAGCAAACCCAAAGATTGCACTTGTCATTGCTAAGATGATAGGCAAAGTTTGCTGGCAAATAAACGGTATCTTGATTCCCGTCATCAAAGGCGAAATCTCCATTCAAAACGCTATGTTTATTAAAGGTTAACTTTTATTTAAATAACAAATGCAAATTTCCAAGTCAAAGCACGCTGAATTAAACGAAAAGTGCCTACCACAGTAGAGAGAAATAGGAGCGTATAGTCTATTTTGATTTCAGTGGCAATTTAAAGGGATTTACATCTACGGATGCCACCTCTCCATTGGTCATCAGAGATAATGTAACGCTGCTCCTTTTTAGAGAAGACTCTTCCTATTCTCCCGATTTTAGGTGAAACGGCCCCTATTCTCAATCGATCTGTTTTCCCATTCCTGAAGTCTATTTATTGTATGAAAATTATGTGTAAATGTTTTGAGTTCTGGCAAACAGTGGGAGAGCTGTGAAGGAAAACTTCACTGTACAATTTTTGACAGGGATTTAGTGAAAATATACAGCTCTGACTCCTGAGATTCTTGTGGTGTGAATTTAGCATTTGTCTTTTCCTTTGTTTCATATGTAGCTTGTTATGTTTCCATTTCATTTCATAATCATTTCTAAATGAATACTTTTAAGTGAGAAAGGCAGAATCCAGTTTGCTGCTCTGCCTTGGGAAGGTATTCATGTTTTGTGTTTTCTTCTATTTGATAAGGATTCATCTATTTCCCTTGTCAACCTCTCAGCATTCTTTTCATTTCATATAATTTCAAAATTGAATGCTAAATTTATTGCCTGTCTTGCCTCCTACGATAATCTGTGTCTCGAATTTAATCTCCCTGCTCATGCTATTCTCGATCCCACGCTGCCCAGAAAACCCAGTCATTTATCAAATTACCCCTTTCCTATGCATTTACTAGCCTAAAATCAGTTCCCATTTTTAGTCATCTCGCACCTGATTGCTCATTTTATCGAGATTGACTGGAGAGAGCCCTCTCCTGTCCTTGTAGGGCTAGCTACAAGGCTGAGCTTGGTTTGATGTTGCCTTGAGTTTCGCCTTCTTTCAGCCTGAGGCAGATTCGAGTGCTAACATAGTGGCGACTCCACTGGGGAAGAAAATGGTTTGCTTGAAGATTGTTTTGCCCCAGTACATATCTCAAGTTCAGAGCTGATTGTTGATGGTGAACAACGATGAGACATAGGAAGACGGTTGAAATCATTCACCTGGCGACTCCTTTCACTCAAGAATCCAGCAACTTGTGCTTCATGGTGACTCCACTGCAGAGAGATCAGCAGCTTTGACATTTTCAAGATGGATCGGATTGCAAGAAGATACGCTCCCATGAGCCGAGATCACATCCTAGGTTTTCCAAATAAAATGCCCAAGGTAGATTGGTCAAATAATTTGCCTGTGTTCAGAAATGTGGAAGGTAATGACGCTACTCTTCATCTGGTGAAATTTCACATTCACATGCATAAATTAAAGATCGATTTTCCTGAAGACTGTTTGATGAAAATGTTTATGGCTACTATGGAAGACGAAGCCCGATCTTGGTATGAAAGCTTGCCACCTGTTTCCATTTATTGTCTAAAGGATTTTCATTCAATATTATTTGAGAAGTATAAAGATTCTTATCCATCATTAAATTTAGTTCAGGATTGTTGCAAGCATGCTTATGGTTTTATTGAGAGCCTTGAAAAATACTATGAGGATGATAATTTTATGGACAAAGAAATCATGGAAGCATTGTATGAAAATCCGTTTCAGCAGTCTACAAAACTCTTAGAGGAAACTTTGCAGCAGGATCAAAATCAGCAGGTTGAAGAGTTCCATATGGCTAAAGGTGATGAAAGAAAAAGTGTCAGTTCAGATCTGTCAATAGAAGAAGACGACATGCAAGTAAGTTCAGTCCTAATTTCAGAATGTGATAATGTCAGGACAGCTATTTCAGTTCCAGATTCAGATTGTGATGACCAAGAATGCCTAGTACGGAATCCTATGAAAGAGAACTTTGCTGTTGAAATCATCTGGGATGCAGAAGACACAGTTATGGATCCAAATGTTCTCAGTTCATTAGAATACAGCCTTCATGAGGAGGTAATCCAGTCAGTGTATGAAAAACAAGATCGGACCTTCATTCAATACATTCACACCACAGAAGATCAAAACATTCAGGATTTCCATTCAGATTCCTCTTCATATGTTTCATGTGTTGAAATGTTTTTCCAAGAAGATATCTGCTCATCTACCTGTTCAGAGTTTTTTGAAGCCCATGAGCATACTTTTACTGAAGCACATGATGAAGGAAGATCAGAATTTGAAGCAAAGGACACCTTGTTTCTTCAGCGGGAAGAAAGACTTCATGTTTTTCAGGATCCAATGGTAGATTTGTTGCCGTCAGCTGTGAAAGTGTTTATTGCAGTGTTCAGTGATGAAGGAGATCATGGTCAACTATGTTTTTGGATGCCCAGTTACAAGTATCTACTGTTGACCTGGAGATCTGATACGAAGAATCAAGCAAGGAGGCATTTGCTTGATTGGTTACATTGGCATTTTGATATAATTTGATCGTATATGGCCTTGTAAGGAACACAGGTGGCCATGTACTGCCACCAAGCTTTATGTTCTAAGTTCAGGTCTTGGTATTTTGAGTTAGTTTGCTAGAGTTAAGTTTTTCAGTCAGGTCAGCTTGCATTGAGTCAGTTTGAGTCAAGTTTCAGTCAGTAAATAGAGTCATGTCGGTTTGTCAGAATAATGGACTCCATAGCCCAATGGACGAAAGGCACTGTCTAGCTCTTCCAGAGATCTGCTGTTCTTGGCACCTCCACAGAGCGGCAGCCGCCATCCCAATTGGAGCCAATGTTAGACTCAGTCTTGTCAGTCCTATCTTAGAGTCAAATTCACCAAGGTTCATTTCTCGTCAGTTGCAGTCATCAAATGCCATTTTGGTCAAAAAGAGTCATTTTAATTCTTGAGTCTAGGGTTTTGTCTCCAGAAGTGTCAAATGACGCTTGCAGGCCAGAGGGAGGTTCAGTAAGTTTTTATTTTAGGAATATCATCGTCAGTAATGCAAGATTGATTCTTCTTCAAAACCCTGTTTTGAAAAAGAAATCATCAAATATGTGTTTGTAATAAATAGGTAATTTGTCAAAGTGTTTCGAAGTTTTACAGCTCTTCAATAACAGCAGCTTTAGCTGCCCCTATCCTTGCAAAAGCACAAACAGAAAGAACATCATCAGCACAAAGAGACAAAGAAAGACCAAACAAAGCAGAGTTTGCATTCAAATGCCAGAATGCCCAAATTATACAACTTGGTTTGCGGAATCAGAAGAAATCAAGACAGTGTCGTTTGCTGAGCTTGGCTAATTGAAGCACTTTACAAATGTAAAGGCTTTGAAAGAACATATGCAGCAGAATTACGGCTGTGTTTGTCATGAAGTTTGTGGGAGACAACAATTGAGGGAACAGATCGAAAGGACCCGAGAAAAACAGCAATAACTGGCAACTCGACGGAAGTAGATATAGAAGATGATGAAGACAATCATTTTTGCATTGATGGGCACGAGTTTATCTTAGATGAAGAAGTTGGACTTATTTTCCAGTTATGCAATTTTGTAAAAGCAGAGATAAATAACATCTTTGAGCCATGCGGGGTATGGAATTCAGGAAGAAGCATAAGCATATCAAGCTATCACTTGCACGAGGATAATTGTTCTAGAGACATGGCAATTCACATTTTGGATTCCTTAAAGGGATTATCATCCTTCTAGTCTTATGATTTTTCTGGGAAGCCCAATTTTGTATGGAAAATAATTATGGAGCTAGAGAAGAAAATGAATGCTCACCAAAAGCGTGGATTTAAATTCCTGTGGAGAAACATTGTTGGTTCATTAATCCCAGATGAAATGAAGGCATCGTCATGCAATGATCGTGTTGGAGGTTGCATTATTGCTCATGCTCCTGGGATAGGAAAATCACTCGTGATTATAAGTTTCCTACAAAGTTATCTGAATTTGTTTCCAGTCTACAAACCATTAATCATTGCCCCCAAAAGCATGCTCCATACATGGAAAAGAGAGTTTAACAAGTCGAAAGATAACATTCCCATTTATATTATGAGCCCATTAAGAGACTTCACAATGAGGGAGTCCCATTTTAGAGGATTTGTAATCTCTATGTCACGTAAAGCACCCAACAGCCAGGTCTATAATATTTCCAGCATAAAAATGCTACATGAGTGGCATAAGAAGGAAAGTGGGTTGATAAGGAGCTACTCTTTGTTTTACACTTTCTCCAATGAAGACAATGAAAAAATGTCTGAAGAGACCAGGCAGATAGGAAGGTACATTAGAAGGAACCCGGGCCTTTTAATTCTTGATGTAGGCCACATTCCTCGGAGTCATAACTCAAATATTTGGAATTTGTTAATGAGAGTGAATACAAGGCTGTGAATTCTACTATCTGAAACACAGTTTCAGAACAATTTTGAAGAATACTTCAACACACTCTATTTGGCAAGACCAACCTTTGTTGATCGTATTTTGCAAATGAAGAATCACTAGAGTGAAGTCTCTGAGGAAGTGGTGAAGGAGAAGATAGCCAGACGCTATTTTGCGGAGCAAATTTTAAAAAGGATAAATACTGGAAGAAGCAGAGAAAGAAAGTGCATGTCCTCAACTGTTAAAATCCATGACTGAAGACTTTATTGACGTTTATAAAGGAAATATTTTAAAGGAACTTCCCGGTTTAGGAACCTACACCATGATATTAAGGCCAACACCCCTGCAAGAGACACTTTTCACAAAAATACATGAAATAGTTCATATGAAAAATTCCACCTGTTCAAATGTGGAGTTAGAGATGATGATCTCAATTGCTCCATACATCCTTGTCTTCTCAAAGATCTGGTATTCATTGAAAAGTACTAGGGGGTTAACCATCCTGATCTTGAAGTGGGCCACAAGTGAAATTTTATCCCTTTAACAATGAGATTTATTGAAGGAGAAAATAATTACAATCAATAGTGTGTTGAAAAAGAGTATAGCATGCCTCAGATCCGAAATTGTACCAAGAGAAAGGCGGTGTAGCCAATCTATGTTTATCAATCTCATTTACATCTAAGAAATCAAGGAAAGTCGAAGTTGCATGGAGAGAGGACAAAAATGGTGATTTTTTTAGACTAAGACTGTGTTATGAGTCTGCGCGGCGCATTGGCTTAGAGCGCGGCGCACATGGGCCGCTCGGCGCATTGGGCGCTCCTCCACAGTGCATTTTTTGCACTGACATGGCGCACTCACCAAGTGAGGCACACTGGGCAGCCTGCGCGGCGCACAGAGCTTCCAAAGAAATTTTGCAGCTTTTCTTCCTCAAATTTCCGAAATGACTCAAATTTTCTGCTACAAGCCTGTTTTATGGGAGATCAGGTCGCTACCTATTTCTCACGGACAAGGTGAGGGGAAATTATCATTGCTTCGTTGCATGGTGAATGACTGAGGCGATCTTCGTTTCATGTCTACTTTGCGGGCATTCAAACACCGAGTTGCTTATGTAGATGTGGTCCATGATAAAATAGAAGATTGGAGAACAGTTTGAACGTTTGCGTATTATGTCGAATGAAGCACTAGGTGGATCGTGGATCTGTGTGAGAGAAGGCCATGTTTTGCCTTCAGAAAATTCAAATAAGAAAGCAAGTTCGAAATCGAACCATAAAGCGGCGGATGTGTCACTGGGCATAAAATCAAAGCGTTGAAATGCATGGGGCAGGGAACTAAATTACTGGGTTTTCAACACTGATCATAAGCATTGGGCCGGTTGAAAAATGAAAGGGAAGACTGTGCAGAAGAAACGTAGAGGAGGTCGACATCGACGATGTCCATGGCATTTTGGTCCTCGAAGATGAAAATTGCAGGAAGAGGATGGAGATTTATTTGTATAGATGTGTTCCCTTTTGTTGATCTATATGTGTGCTGCCCCGAATATTTCGTAGAGCCAGTGAGGGCAGATGATATTCTGCATTAGGATGAATCGCTAAAATATTGTGAATGAAGCTAATCATTTGGTCATGATTCCTCAGGTGAGTGTAATTGACATCGATCATGAGGTGTGCAGCTGGAGATGATCAACGACGCTCACGCAATGCTAGTGAATCTCAAATCTTTGTGAACCTGCGGTGTGGGAAATGTGAACCATTAGTCTATCTTCTAGATCCACGTTCGAGATATGAATGTCTACTGGAGAAATAATGATCGTCAAGTAAATGACACAAACCATCTCCAATCAAAGAATGGTCGAGTCAAAGAGTCGGAAGCGGAATTGGAAAATGTCCACCATGCTTATACCAAATTACAAGGAGACAACCTGCTCAAGGACGAATTGGAAGATGCGCTTGTACATATGAAACACCTTGAAGAGCAAAAAAATGCAGCCCCATGCTTGATTCATGCATCCATTGTCAACAGCAAACCTTTATTTCATTAACATGCCAATGAGCAGATTTTATGTTGAAGCGCGTCTACATAGGGAAAAAGATGAGAGAAAGAAAGAATGTGAAAGGTAACGCAGACATGCTGAAAGTTAGGCGGCATATGAAAAGGAAAAAAGCAAGATAAAACCTCCACGTGTAAATCATAAGGGGCTACTAGTGGCTTCCCAGGCAGAACGCATGGTGATGTTGATATGAGTAAAATCTTGAATGATCCAGAGCTGATGGTTGCGTTCAGTGATCCAGATATAATGACAGCACTTCAGGATATGATGAAGAAGGCTGCTAACTTGGCGAAGTATCAAGCAAACCCAAAGATTGCACTTGTCATTGCTAAGATGATAGGCAAAGTTTGTTGGAAAATAAACGGTATCTTGATTCCCGTCATCAAAGGCGAAATCTCCATTCAAAACGCTATGTTTATTAAAGGTTAACTTTTATTTAAATAACAAATGCAAATTTCCAAGTCAAAGCACGCTGAATTAAATGAAAAGTGCCTACCACAGCAGAGAGAAATAGGAGCGTATAGTCTATTTTGATTTCAGTGGCAATTCAAAGGGATTTACATCTACGGATGCCACCTCTCCATTGGTCATCAGAGATAATGTAACGCTGCTCCTTTTTAGAGCAGACTCTTCATATTCTCCCGATTTTAGGTGAAAACGGAGCCTATTCTCAATTGATTTGTTTTCCCATTCCTGAAGTCTATTTATTGTATGAAATTATGTGTAAATGTTCTGAGTTCTGGCAAAGAGTGGGAGAGATGTGAAGGAAAACTTCACTGTATAGTTTTTGACAGGGATTTAATGAAAAGATACAGCGCTGACTCTTGAGATTCTTGTGGTGTGAATTTAGCATTTGTCTTTTCCTTTGTTTCATATGTAGCTTGTTATGTTTCCATTTCATTTCATAATCATTTCTAAATGAATACTTTTAAGTGAGAAAGGTAGAATCCAGTTTGCTGCTCTGCCTTGGGAAGGTATTCATGTTTTGGGTTTTCTTCTGTTTGATAAGGATTCATCTATTGCCCTTATCAACCTCTCAGCATTCTTTTCATTCCATATAATTTCAAAATTGAATGCTAAATTTATTGTCTGTCTTGCCTCCTGAGATAATCCGTGTCTCGGATTTAATCTCCCTGCTCATGCTATTCTCGATCCCATGCTGCCTAGAAAACCCATTCATTTATCAAATTACCCCTTTCCTATCCATTTACTAGCCTAAAATCAGTTCCCATTTTTAGTCATCTCGCACCCGATTGCTCATTTTATTGAGATTGGCTAGATAGAGCCCTCTCCTGTCCTCATAGGGCTAGCTACGAGGCTGAGCTTGGTTTGATGTTGCCTCAAGTTTCGCCTTCTTTCAGCCTGAGGCAGATTCGAGTGCTAGCAAATCCCATATTTATTGATTCATCTACTCAAAATGTTTAAAGTGTCCCTTCATCATCTCACCCTTCCACCTCCATTCCTCCATCTCATCCCATAGATCATTCATCCTCATCTTATTAGTCACCCTCACCATCACCTCCATCATCACCATTTGATGAGCGTATCCATTCACCTAACAGAGATGAAATAAGAGAGTAGGAGAAGATTAGACAGGTTGAGGTCATCAAGCCCAAAGGGGCTGATTTGGGCACTTTGACACACATTTATCAGAGAGGCCATAGGCAGGTGTTTGCCCCATAAATTATGGGAGGGGCCTTGCCTTCTTCATCAGCAAAGTAGGTACAGAAGGGCAACAAAAGGTGATAGAGACAAAGATTTAGCATGAGGAGGAAGACCTCCATGAGACAGAGTAGGATTTTGGCTTGGTTTACCTAGGTGATCATGATGACAATGAGAGCACAAACATTGTCATCAAAGAAAAAAATGCACTCATCAGGGAGCTCCAGATCAACCTACAAAGGGAAAAATACATCATCTCATATTATGAGAAAGAGAATAAGTAGCTTCAAGCCAAGCGTGATGTCATGGAGATTAAGCTCATCAAGGAAAAGAGGGAAGCAGTGAAATCTAAAGCATTGCTAGATGAGGCCTATGATAGGTATTCTGAACCTAAAGAAGAGAAAGAAACTAGAAAATGACCTAGAAATAGAGGGCTGAAAAGAGCTCTCGAACTAGAGAAACAAAAGGAGGATGAGCTTGTTAATAAGCTCATATGGAATGAGAAATTTGCCATCTTGGTCAATGAAAAACGGGAGAATTGGATTGATAATGTCAATCAGCATCTAGAAAAGCTACTAGACAAAGCTAACCAGCAAAATGAAAATCATAAGAAGATGGAAAAACACTATGCCAATAGAGAAAGGATAGCTAGGGAAAAACTCAAAGATGCAGAGGAAAAAATTGAAGCCCTAACTCACCAAAAGGAGAAGGAGAAGCTTCACATGCTTGTAGAGGCTTCACTAAAAGCCTAGCTAGACCAAAAATTAGCTCTTTGACCAATTTTGAAGTCCCTTAGCACATTTTTGTGAAGATATGTTTTCTGTGTTTTTTATGCAATTTAAATATCCGTTGCATGGTCAAACGCGCAGCACCCACTTTTTTGGGACAATTTTTGGAGGAATGGAAGCCACCAATGGATGCATAAGGACCAAGACATCTATGAAAACCATGTTTCTAGCCCTAGAATACAAAACTAGCAGGTGAAAAGGGAAAAAAAACTACCAAAAAATCATGTTTCTGCCCTCTTTTTTAGCCAAGTGCTGAGCACTTGACTAGTCTTGGGAGAATGGCATTTTGGAGGGTCAAATCAAGCCCATTTTAAAAACTAAAGGCATATTTGGAAACTATACTAGATACACTTTCCAATGAGATATCATGGGCTCAATGTGGACATCGAGAAGGTATGAAAAATTGGGTCTAAAGATGGCATTGTGTGTTTGCACAAGTGCTAGGCACTGCACACTTGACAGTTGGCCTAGTTTTTCACTGTTCTTCTCCAGATTTGATTTTTACCTATGGTAAATCAATATTTTACTAATGTAATTGACATGATTGATGTAATTATGGTATTTTACTATTACCTAGGGGTAAATACATTAGGTTAATAGTCTTCATCAAGTCAGATGAATCAGTTGCAATGTAATTAGCGATGAGTCACTTTGACCACCCTACACTCTAGCTATCAGTTTAGATTTTGGTGGAATTTCTCCTCTTCTCATGGATTCAACCCTTGAGGATGGGAGGATTTTTTTTCAGGTCTATATCTTCCCTTTCTTCACTCTTTTTAGGGGTTGGACTCCATTGGATGTTGTACTAGTGTTTCAGAATTTGGCATGGAATATATTGGATGAGTTGCAACTATTTTGGTGGGATTCCTGTGGAATGGTATTTTGATATTGTTTCTTCTTCAGTTACATGTGTGTGAATGTTTTGTATCTTCCATGAAACATTTCACTTTTAAATGTGTTTGATTTTCAAGGTGTGATAAGCATAATTCATCTTCTATGCTTTGTTTTGGGAAAATCATCATAATTTGTTTCATTTCCTTAGTTTAGAAAGAATACATGATTTCCATGCTCTTTTTAGCACCTCATCAGTCTAAACCATACCATAAATATAATATAAAGTGTTAAATTACTTGCCTACCTTGCCCCATTAGATGTCTGCAATTCTGATTTTATTTTGCCCTGACCTAGTTCACTCTTTGACCTAATTCACTCATCTAGTGACTACCCCAATCAAATCAAATCAAAACCCTGAGCTACTATATCTAGCCTAAAACCCTAATCCATCAAGCCCTTTTGGGTTGTGATACTTTGGAGAGAGCCCTCTCTGGCTTTGTATGGCTAGCTACCAAGTCAAAATATTGGTCTGTGGTTACCTCAGCTGGACTTTTCCTCAACCTTGGAGATCTAGAGGAGTGATAACAAGTGGCATGATCAACATCAAGTGCCAAACAAGCTTTAGGTGGGCAACTAAGTTTGGTTGCATTTTCAAAAAATCATCTTGTCAGATCCCATCAGAAGCTCATACCACTTCGATACGAGCCTTACACCATAACCAAGGTTGTGGAAGACAATGCTTTTGATCTCAACATTCCCCCATTCCTTGGACTGCAACCAGTGTTCAATGTGGACCACCTTTAGCATACTTTCCACCATTGTTGGACACATCATACATTAATTATAGAACAACTAACACCAACATGGTTAAACCTGGACTGCATGGGATAGGAAAAAATTGATTGTATCATAAACACACATATCAAGAACACTCACTAGCAAAAGATCCAACTATATTGGATTGTCAAATTTAGCCAACTCCTGCACCAAGGCAAGTGGCTCACTAGGGACCAAGTTCAGCAAAAGTTTGCCCAACTCATGGAGAAACTCAATGTAATGGGGACAATTTCTTCCTAAGGTGGGAGGAATAATCTAGGTGGATATTGGTGGCCACCTTCCTATTCCACTTGGACCCCCACCATTGTTTCTTTAAGTTTCCTTAGTTATAGCACAATTTACTATTTTTGGCAGTTTTTAGGTCCTCAACTTTCGGAGTTTTTTTGAGGCCTTAAATGACATTTTTTTTAAGTGGAAAACCAATAGCCACTACTAGGGTTTGCAGTCAGAATTTGTATTCCTTGGATAAATGTTTCTAGTGAGGCATCGTATGCGTCAAATGGTGATTGTATACCAAAGTTACGACCTCGAGAAGTTGATGTACCAATTTACCCCAACGAGGCCCATAAACTTTTTGCGCTTCATCTCCTAGGGTTAGGTTTTTGGATGTTTATAGTTTTGCATTGTTTCTCAATAATAAATATGACTTTGAACATCATTGTAAAACAGTTTAAAAGGCATGTAGCTACCACATCTTTTCTCATAAATAAGCTACCATCACCTAAGCTAGTTTATTTCCATTATGTACGTAAATAGTTTTCAGTACTTTGTTTTTAATGAATTGAGGCTATGTTTATGTTGTATCTCTATGTTATATTTCTATATGTATTTCATTTTGTTCCTTCATAAATTTGGATTAGTGGTATCAAATAAATCTACACTTTCTATGTCTTTATGTGCATGTAACCAATGAGTTCGGGGTATAAGGAGTTGGGACTTGGACTGGTTGAGCCTTTGCAATACCATCATGTCGACATTGATGGCCTCCCATGGCAGAAGAAGAGAAAGATGAGGGAGCAATAGATCCTATCAAATGTTTTCTCGAATAAGCCCTCAAGTTTCAATGGAACAAGATGATGGAAAACGTTTCCCAAATCCTTTGGTGCATGCCCATTGGTGACAAATATTCATCCAATAGTCACTTTGGAGGTTTCGCTCCCTTCAAGGTACAAGTGAGATTTTATATCCCTATATTTTAAGGTCAAATAGATTTATATGTTGTAGGTAAATTGTTGAATCATTTGGAAGGTTATTTTTCAGTACATAGTTTCTCCGATAGGGAAAATATTACTTTCTCACTACTCAAGGTTCCCCCCATGTCAAGGACTAGAGGGAAACTTATTGTGAGAAAAGGGTCGAGGAATCCTCTTTGTTTATAGCTACCCCTTCCTGGAACATTTTCAAAGATGTTATAAAGTAACATTATTACCTTATGGGGAGCTATGAGGACATGTACATATAGTGGACCACACTATGGTAGAGAAGGGACCAATATGTGCATGAGTTCACAAATATCTTTCATAATCTATGCGCAAGGTTGGGTATCGAAGACTCTAAGCGACATCTAGTGCTCAAGTACCACAACTATCTACACAAATACATTCAAGAATAAATGGAGTTCTCGTAAATCTCCTCGCTTGGTTTAGCATACTGATATGTTTCCAAGATCGAACAAAAATTTAAACAAAAGAAGCGTGAATTTGGATTGGCGAATCAAAAGCATGGAAAAGTTCCCCTAAAATGTAGAACAAAGGAAAGATCCAAGGTGGAGAATCCCAAGACAACCCATCAAATTTGTAAGCAAATAAAAGTGCCACGAATATGAAGAAGGACATAGGAAAGTGGTGTGAGTTCCAAAATATCCCCACTCACAACACAAATGAGTGACGCTCCAAGTAGTCATTTATGGCCAAGCTAAAAGCTTTAGAGTCTGATGCATGTTCTAATTATGAGCCAAAAACTAACAAGGATAACAACTAGGGGAAGCATATTATTGATGCGGAATCCAATGCCATTATTGGAACCATAAAGATCCAGAAGACTAAGCCCGGAGATATAGAAGAGGGGGAGTGTCTCTTCAACTCAAATATGTGGGTGAAGGGTTCTTCGTTGCAGTTCATTGTCAACAGTGGAAGCCAAAAGAACCTCATTTCAGCAGTGCTCATGAATCAATTGAGTTTACCGACCACAACACACTTGCATCCATACACCATCAGGTGGCTCCACCAAGGGCGAGATCTCTGTGTGATCCAGCAATTCCACCTCCCCTATAGTAACAAGCCCTTCACGGATGAGATACTACGTGATGTTGCTCCTCTTGAAGGTTTTGATGTGTTATTAGGTGTCACACGGAATCTGTCAAGGGTGCGGACACGACTGACCTTCCTAGAAGTCTAAGACATTCTAATGACAAACAAGACAAAATGGAGTGATCTTTCTCTAAATACACCTTTTACAACATGAAAACTACAAGTGTTTAGGCTTACCTTATTCCAAAACGCTGTTGTTGAAGTCCGTTCTTGACGATCCGGATGAGCTCCTCCTTCAAGTCAATTCCTGCAACCACAAACAATCAAACAATTACCAAGCACTTGCATTTCATATAATAAAACATATATTCAACATGCAGACCAAGGAACACATGAAATAACTCATTAACACAAGCTATTGAGAAAAATAAACCAGTTTGTATTAATAACGAAACAAAGAAACTCTTACAACCTGGCCTTGGTGTTGTGCAAGTTCCTCCCAGGGTCCATCAAGGGTTTTCCTCTACTTTGACAAAGCTCACCCTCTCCCAAGTAGAATCAAGTGAAGACAATCTCTCCTCACAAAGGCTCTAATGGAAGACCTAAATCCTGCAGCATTTACCCAAAGAAAATGTATAGCTCCAACCTCTTCTCCTTCTGGCTCAATGCCTTTATTTATAGTGCTGTAAAGAGGTTATTCAGGTCCACTATCAATGGGATCATCCCCCTCTTTGGGTGGGATAGCTCCCTTATTGATGGGATAAGTTCCCCCTTAATAGAGATATATGAACCAACTGGAGGCGCATCCATTTCATCAAACCGACCTCTAGAATGTTCTAGAAGTAACCACAAGTAACTTTTTCAAGATAAAACTCGCGCATTTTGCCTTTTACAGAGGGACGCACCTGTCCCTTAACATACAGAGCGTCCATGGACGCAGATTTTGTGAACATGGTCAGCGTCCCCGCAGGTAAGGCTAGAGAGAACCTGCGACCCCAGAGATAAACATAGTTTTTACAAGACTTTCTTCTCTTCTTTGAGTTTGAGATGGATAACAGAGGCATAAGACTTGCCTAAGAGGGTAGCATGACTGTTGATTTGAGCCATACTAACTGTAAGTAGTCAAGGTGACATTTTTTAGTGTAACAGATTGCCCCCTAAAGTGCGAAGCCTGGAATAGAATAGGGTTTTGTAATTCTAGGAAGGGTGAAGTGCTTTATCATTTCAAGGATAGCCTTGTGGATGGCCTGGTTGGAACCTGCAATTTTCAACACAAAATACATGGATAAGATTATATCATCACTGAGGTAGGCATTCCCATACTCAGATTCAAAACTTTAACTAATGGACTAACTATTCTGATACAGGAATGATCTTGCAGTACATCATTTTTATAGACTTTTGTAGACACAGTATGGACGCAGCCATCTGTTTATGATTAGTCTACATAGATAATGAATACAAAACTCCTCGCAGCCTGGACGGTAGAAACTAGATCCAGGGTCTTCACTTCTACTTCCCGAATTGGTACGATTCTAAGCATGTGATTAAATGATTCGATGTCGAACATGTTAGAAACCACTTGATTACCAGTCAATGATGTAAACTGTTAACAAGCGTGAGAGAAACCACCAGTAATGTCAATGGTTCTCAAAGTACCAAGCACAACCCGTGAAATGTGAATAGATGTTTTGATGTCGAACACTTCACGGAATCCTTTGATCGAAAGTCAATGATGTAAACTGACGTCAAAGGCGAGAAACCTGCCATTGATGCATGCAGACTTCAAGGTACTGTCGATTCCTAAGTCATCTTTCTAGATAATGTGTCGATGTCGATAGAAAGCGACCCGTTGCAGGCAAGCCCGCAACACGAAATCATTGTTCAAGTTGAAGAAATGTTGCTGTAAGGACTGACTCAGGGATGGTCAAATGGATGACAAGTATTTTGCAGATGAAAGTTTTGCTTGTAGACCTCTTGAACACATAACGACACGACAGATGGCTTGGTGACGAATAACTCAAAGTTAATCCCCGGAACCCGGTTAAAGACTTTCAAAGTGGTTTGATCAACTGTGAGGTAAAAGATTTCCCAACCCAGGTGAATGAAAAGTGTCGTGTTCAAGAGTGGTAATAAAGTTTCTTTTGAGACAAAAGGTAACAAACAGGTTCATTCTTCTCTCTTTTCCCCCACCATTTCTGGCAAGTACCTCTTTATTTTTAACAAGCTTGAGGAGGATAACATATGCTTGATTATAAGCTCATCCTTCGGACGAGTCCAACCTAGTTTAAATTCGAACCCTAGGAAGGAGTGGTTCGTTCCTGTTTGTAATTGAAAAGGTCCTCTACTGTAAAAGTTTAACGAGCCCAGTATAGGAGAAACTCGGCGTTTTTCAATTTTAGAGAGTCTGAAAAAACTAAAGGAGACTCCACGTTGAACTTTTTCGTACATTTGTGTCCCTCAAGCCCGAAAAAGTATAAAATAATACCTGGGGGAACCGCTTGATCTTGCGACCAAGGAGTACTTTCATAATAGTGTCGTTGACCTGAAAAGTAAAAAGCGATCAAGGACACGTCGTTTTATTTCCTTATCGAGTTTGAAACGACAAAAACCCGGCAATCTTTTCCTGATTTTGCGGTCAGAAAAGAGCTAAAAGGGGACCGTCTTTTAATTCCGTTTTAACGAGTGTAAAAGAAACGCTCGGCGATCTTTTCATGTTTTAGGAGTCGGAAAAGGGCTTAAAAGAGAACTCCAAGGTTTCACTTTTTCGTAAGTTTTAACAAGTTCGAAAAAGGGATAAAAATGTACTTATGGTTTTCACTTTTTCGTAAGTTTTAACGAGTTCGAAAAAAATGATAAAAATGTACTCATATGGCCGACTTTCAATTTAATTTACGAGTAGGAAAAGACGGAAAGAACTCGGCATTTTCATTTGTTTTACAAGAATGAAAGATAGCAAAATAATCTCGGTATTTTCATGAGTTTAACGAGTCTTGAAAATAACTAAAATTGACTCGAGATAGGTTTCATTTTTACAAAAGCTTGAAACAGATAAAAACTATGCTTTATGCCCCCTAAGCGTAACTGCTAGAGCGCATGCCCCCCCAGCTTCATTTCATTCAACCAGTAGGATGAAGTGAAGGTTCAAGTACGAGATCATTTGAAAGACTTGACCTAAAACTGTAAGAAAATTATGCAAAAAACTGAAATAACTAACCTAAATACTTAACATTATTAAGATCTCGTCAATCTCTCGACTCAAGTAGAGGAGGATTTGTTTCATTTTTTTAACGAGCTTGACACAGGAAAAGAACTATGCTCGGATTCGGTTTCATGTTTACGCAAGCTTGAAACGAAAAACTATGCTTGTTATAAGTTCGCATGCCCCCAGCATAACGATGCAAATCAAGGTACATGCCCCCCAAGCTTCATTGCATTCAATGAGGTGGATGGAATGAAGCTTTACTTTCAAGATCTTGGAAAGATTCGACTTGAAAAGGGAGTTGTTTCATTTTTTAACGAGCTTGACACAAGACAAGGAACTATGCTCATAACTACTCTCTACAATCTACCTAACAAAAACTTTACTCTAAAAACCTTGATTCATTTTTTAACGAGCTTGACACAAGACAAGGAACTATGCTCTAAAATCCTTGATTCATTTTTTAATGAGCTTGACACAAGACAAGGAACTATGCTCATAACTACGCTCTACAATCTACCTATTTAACCTACCCTTGTTTCATTTTTTAACGAGCTTGACACAAGACAAGGAACTATGCTCAAAAAGTTCGCATGCCCCCAGTATAATGATGCAAAGTGAGGTACATGCCCCCCAGGCTTCATTGCATTCAACCGGCTGGATGAAATGAAGGTTTACTTTCAATATTTAACTTGAAAAGGGAGTTGTTTCATTTTTAAGGAGGTTGACACAAGAAAAGAACTGTCCTCTTACCCGATTCATTTTTTAACGAGGTTGACCCAGTAACAGGAACTATCCTCAAACCTGATTCATTTTTTAATGAGGTTGACTCAGTAACAGGAACTGTCCTCAAACCTGATTCATTTTTTAATGAGGTTGACTCAGTAACAGAAACTGTCCTCAAAACCCTACTTTCTACAATCTACCTACATATCCTAAAATCTAGCTGATTCATTTTTTAATGAGGTTGACTCAGTAAAAGAACTGTCCTCATGCTAGCCTATTTCATTTTTTAACGAGGTTGATACAGGAAAAAACTATCCTCGTCAACTGATTCATTTTTTAACGAGGTTGACACAGTAAAAGGAACTTTCCTCGGACACACTGATTCATTTTTTAATGAGGTTGACACAGTAAAAGGAACTTTCCTCACCTACACTGATTCATTTTTAAATGAGGTTGACACAGTAAAAAGAACTTTCCTCACACACACTGATTCATTTTTTAATGAGGTTGACACAGTAAAAGGAACTTTCCTCACACACACTGATTCATTTTTATTTTTTTTTAACGAGGTTGACACAGTAAAAGGAACTATCCTCGCAATCCTACTTTCTAACTATCTATATGACCTAAAAACTAGCTGATTCATTTTTTAATGAGGTTGACTCAGTAAAAGAACTGTCCTCATGACAGCCTGTTTCATTTTTTAACGAGGTTGATACAAGAAAAAACTATCCTCGTAACATTGATCATGGTTTCCAACTGGAGGAAAGACATGTCAATGGACACACCTTGATCATGGCTTCCAAGAGGTCTTCATCCGAAGGAAGAATACTTCTTGGGAAGGAACACATGTCAAGGGACTCAAAAGGGATAAGAACATCGTGTTCAAGTAATCCCATAGAGTTTTCCATGTCAATTACCGGAGCTAAATCAAAGGAAGATGAGCAAACAGTGAGAGGCTCACTTACATCGGTAACTGAAATCATGGGACCGGTTGCCACATAATTAACCCGTGGCAGGGTAGATACCACTTTAGAATCAGGAACATTTAGGGGTGTCATATTATTGGTAGTTGAAAAAAGACTAGGGAACGAAAGCTGGTCTACAGTCACAATACTGCCATTGTGAGGGAAAGACATCACGCGAAAGAGTGTCGATACGACAGATTTCATTGCATAAACATAGTCTCGCCCAAGGAGTAAATTGAAATCCAAGGGACCTCGAACTACCATAAGATCAACACAAACAGTTTTACCTTCCAAGGTAATAGAAAACTTAGGAAGGATCCCTAAAGGTTCACTAATTGTTCTGTTAAAAGCTTTCAGATTCTGCGTAATAGGCGCAAGCTGAGGGGAACCCAAAGCTTTCCAAACAGCTGAGGATAAAATACTAACAGAAGCACCTTCATCTACCTGAGTACGATGTATGTCCCTACCACCAGCCTTGACAATGATTTGGAAAGGGATGGAGGAAGGAAGACGAGGTTCTGTCAGTCTATTCCAGTCAAAGGAAAAGACCTCAGTACTTGGAGGGGGTTCTGTAGAAACAGGTGAAATGCCCCCTGGCATAGAAGAATCTGATGTAACAAGAAGAACCTGAGCGGTATGAAGTTCACTCTCTAAATGGAAAGTGGGATCGACCGAATGTGAAATTGAATCGACCACTTGATCAACTAATGGATCATCAGCCTGAGTGACATGAGTTTCACTCTCCAATGGGAGAGTGTGACCGACTGTATTTGAATTTGAATCAATCACTCCGTCAGTTGACGGTAGGTTGGGAGAAAGTTTACGGTAACCAGTTGGAAATTCTTGCTGTGGAACAGTAAGGTTTTCCAATAGTGTTGAGGCTTCATCCATGTGAGGGCAAATGTGAGTTTGATGACTCCCTTTGCATAACTTACAAGGAAACCTAACTTTACCTTTTTTCCCAAGAACCTGACTATCACTGGTTGATGGATCAACGGAAAGTTGATGGGATTTTTCTGACCATACTTCCAAGACCTTTGGAATACCAGGACAATTGACAAGGAAGTGGTCACCCTTACAAAGCCTGCAAGGGTATTTGGGTTTACGATGCATGTCGGAATTTTCCTCAACACAACTAACACTTACAGCCATGGTTGGTTGGTTGACTTCTTTCTTATCTTGCTTCTTCTTCTTCTTCTTCTTCTTCCCTTTCTTCTTCTTCTTAGCCTCCTGGTTACTAACATCAAGGCTTTTACCAGGCGAAGAGGAAGAAATGGAGGAAGAAAAATTAGGCGAAGAAGGTAAAGGGTCAACAGAAGGTTGGTGATGTTGAGATGGTGAACTCTGTTGAGGTGAAGCATCCGGTTGAGATGGAACAATTGGAGTATTTTGGGCCAACGAAGTTGAAAATAACCATATCGG
Organism: Pinus tabuliformis; assembly: GCA_031772625.1. Taxonomy (NCBI): domain Eukaryota; kingdom Viridiplantae; phylum Streptophyta; class Pinopsida; order Pinales; family Pinaceae; genus Pinus; species Pinus tabuliformis. The sequence goes on along the minus strand of CM062809.1, from coordinate 811,126,994 downwards.
TAAACCTATTGTAAATCCAGGTAATGACAAAGTAGCCATATAAGGAGGACCAACATTTCCAAAGTAAGGAAAAGTACTAGGATTCTCATTAGGAGGGGTTCCTAGGTTGACAAATTCCGGAACATTTGCCATTATATTCAACTTCAGTGAATTTTATTAACAATTTAAAACTAAAATTAACAATTCACAATTCACACTTAACAACTAAAATTCACAATTCACACCTATGGTCTCTAAAAGTAAAAACAAACAAATTAACACGCGCTATCAAATCTAGGAGTCAAACCACACACAAACAGTAAGCTCTCCGGACCGAAAACACTAGTTGGTGATGAAGCCCAACCTCGCAGAATTCAGTACAGAAATGGCGGGTGGAACAGTTACCCCGGCAACCTGCTTAATGAATAGACTGGACCAAGTTCCTCCACTTTAACCGTCTCGAGTGAAGTGAACCCCCCAGAAAATCCAAGTGAGTATAACCGACGTCTGCTCCAGGTACAGTGGGACCTTCCCTCCACCGTCACCTCGGTAGAACCCTAAAGATTATGGTCACTAAGGTCACCAACAGTAACAAATACACCTGGGGGAACAGTCTAAACTCCGACAGCACGCAAGGGCAGAGTAGCAAGCTCAATCCCCTTACCGGCTCCTTGACAACAATCCAAGGTTTACCGATAAGTGACCCCTGGCTCCTCGACAATGGTTAATCCGAGGTTTACCGTTTGTAATACGTACTGTCTGGCGTCGTTCCCAACGAGGGGGGAATGATCCCCTCACTGGTTCGGACACGAGCTCGTGCTTCTCCTTTAAGAGGAGCTTTCACAGAGTGCAATTGAAACAATTGGATTTATTCTACTCAAGATAAACTATCTGTTTGGTTTTGTAGTCTTGGAGAGTTAAGTACTCACCTACTCCAAGACCCTAGCCTAAGCTATGTTGGTGTTTCAGAGCCCTAGAAATGTAAAAATTACTAGATGAATTTTAATTAAGTGCTATGTTATTAAGGCTGTTATTACTCAAATGGGTAAATGGAGATGAAACCAATGGCGTTATGACCCGACTCAACTGAATGCAATCGAATATGATAATGCAATCCTTTCAATTTGATGAATCCTAACTAGAGTAAGGAGAGAGTTTCCATTCACTTCCAACAATGCAAAAAATTGATCACTAAGAGAAAATTTAACAAATTCTCTAATGCACTAATTTCATCAAGAAAAACTAATGCAAATCAATTCCAAACCATTTTTTATTTTTATTTTTTGTGTAAATTCAAATCAAAGAAAGCTGATCTAAATCTACAATAGATTTTTCAGAATGTAAACTATGCAATTGTAATCTAAGCACAATTCACTTGAAAAGTATGCAAATGTAATCTATGCACATTTTTCATTCATATTCTGAAACTGAGAACTCTAATTATGCAAATGTGATCTATGCAAGAGAATTCTCAAACACAAGATGATTCTAATGTAATCTAAGAACCAATCAAGTGCAAGTCGAGAAAATTGGGTGAGAGTTCCAAAGATCAAAACATAAAAACACTCAAAGGCGATTAACACTCATACACAATTTAGCCCCCCCCGGCGAATGAGGGGGAATTTTTTTTTGCAAAAACAGAAGCAAAAAGATGCAAAATTGTGAAAAGACTGAGACAAACCTCCAAGTAATGACCAAAGGAAATCAAATCAAGAATTTCTCAAAAAAGAGACTCAAAACACCCAATTGATGAAAGCTAAGAGCAGGAACAAGCTTAGGTGAAGATTCTGGACAAGGGACTAATGAATCTGGGCAGAAAAAACTAAGAAAAAACAAAATCTAAAAGCAATTAAAGCAAAAATGGAGTTTTCCTAAATTTTTACAGGAAGACGCAGGCAACCCGTTAGAACAGGCGCGGGCCCGCTCTGTGCAAACGGCAACAACGCGTCCAAAGACGCACTGTGCAGTACTCAGAGGGTGCGTCCTTCTGGAAAAGTTAAGAAAAACCAAATCTAACTAAATCTAAAGCTAAGCCACCCAAATACTAATTCTCACAGTCAAAAACCAGAAAATAAAAATGATTTTCTCAGAGCAAAGTTCACACAAAGGAAAAGACTTTCTCATTAATGGATTCCCCAGCGGAGTCGCCAATTTGTCACACGGAATCTGTCAAGGGTGCGGACACGACTGACCTTCCTAGAAGTCTAAGACATTCTAATGACAAACAAGACAAAATGGAGTGATCTTTCTCTAAATACACCTTTTACAACATGAAAACTACAAGTGTTTAGGCTTACCTTATTCCAAAACGCTGTTGTTGAAGTCCGTTCTTGACGATCCGGATGAGCTCCTCCTTCAAGTCAATTCCTGCAACCACAAACAATCAAACAATTACCAAGCACTTGCATTTCATATAATAAAACATATATTCAACATGCAGACCAAGGAACACATGAAATAACTCATTAACACAAGCTATTGAGAAAAATAAACCAGTTTGTATTAATAACGAAACAAAGAAACTCTTACAACCTGGCCTTGGTGTTGTGCAAGTTCCTCCCAGGGTCCATCAAGGGTTTTCCTCTACTTTGACAAAGCTCACCCTCTCCCAAGTAGAATCAAGTGAAGACAATCTCTCCTCACAAAGGCTCTAATGGAAGACCTAAATCCTGCAGCATTTACCCAAAGAAAATGTATAGCTCCAACCTCTTCTCCTTCTGGCTCAATGCCTTTATTTATAGTGCTGTAAAGAGGTTATTCAGGTCCACTATCAATGGGATCATCCCCCTCTTTGGGTGGGATAGCTCCCTTATTGATGGGATAAGTTCCCCCTTAATAGAGATATATGAACCAACTGGAGGCGCATCCATTTCATCAAACCGACCTCTAGAATGTTCTAGAAGTAACCACAAGTAACTTTTTCAAGATAAAACTCGCGCATTTTGCCTTTTACAGATGGACGCACCTGTCCCTTAACATACAGAGCGTCCATGGACGCAGATTTTGTGAACATGGTCAGCGTCCCCGCAGGTAAGGCTAGAGAGAACCTGCGACCCCAGAGATAAACATAGTTTTTACAAGACTTTCTTCTCTTCTTTGAGTTTGAGATGGATAACAGAGGCATAAGACTTGCCTAAGAGGGTAGCATGACTGTTGATTTGAGCCATACTAACTGTAAGTAGTCAAGGTGACATTTTTTAGTGTAACATTAGGCCAACCATACTTGTGGAAGCATTATGTTGTGTATGAGTCCAAGCCTCGCACTATTATTATTACTTTGGGTAATAGGTTATATAGGATACCCAAGGTAGCCCCGCCTACTGCCATTTCTTTGATCTCTACTAAGAAATGCAATAAGATCATCTCCTAGACCATGAAATTTTTTGTCTTTCTAATTTTCTCTCAAATCAATGGGAAGATAGTGGCCACATCCATGGCCCCCAAGAAGGGTTCCCCAATGTAGTAGAAGCAGGTGGATAAGGTCATGGAAGAATACAGGCACACCTTCTTCCCACCCATAGGGGTACCTTTGCATTGTTACGTAAATCATTTGATCGATCTGACTCCCAGATCACCTCTACCAAGTGGGTTGATATATCATCACTCCATTCTACAAAATTAAGAAATCAAGCAATAGATCCAGGAGATGTTGCAAAAAGGGAACATTTGACCAAGTTCCTCACCTTGTGGGAGCTTGATTGTACCTGTACAGAAGAGAAATGGAACCTGGAGGCTCTACATTGATTATCGGGCATTAAAAAAATCACTATGAGGAATAGGTACCTAATCCCATGGATTGATAACCTTATTGACTAGGTCAAGGGGGCCAAGTATTTCAGCAAGATCAATTTGAAGAATAGTTATCACCAAATTCCAATAGAACACACATATGTATGGAAGATGCCTTCAAATATAAGGAGGGCATGTTTTACTAGTTGGTCATGCCTTTCAGGTTGATAAATGCCCCCACAATGTTTACGAGGTTGATGGATGACATCTTACAGCCCTTCACCAGGTCGTTTGTGGTTGTATATCTAGAATACATCCTCATAGAGAGTTGGGAATAGCACCTGTAACACAATTGTTAGGTCCTTCAAACCCTATCGCAACAAAAAAATATGTGCCAACTTGGATAAATACACCTTTAGTATGAGCCAAGTCCAATATATGAATTACATCATTGATCAGTAAGGTGTACATGTGGATATGGATAAGATCCAAGTCATTCAGGATCGGCCAACCCTAACCAATCTAACAGAGCTTTGCAGCTTTTTGGACGTTACCAATTTTTTATCGGAGGTTTGTGTTGGTAGTCTCTCATATCACTTTGTTCTTGAGTCCCAAGGGCATAGAAAAATCAAAGTTTTTATGTTCTGAGTCCCAACTAAAGGCATTCCTTGAGTTAAAGAACTTCCTCTTCTTAGCATTTGTACTCACATTGCCAGACCTACAACAACCATTTTAACTTGAGACACACACTTATGACTATGATATTGGTGAAGTTCTCACCCAGCAAGGACACCTAGTGGCCTATCAAAGTGAGACACTTTCTGATACAATTCATAAATACCCCACCTATGATAAAGAGATGTATTCTATCATTTAGGCATGCTTGCAATGGAAACATTACATTCTAGGGAAAGATATGGTCAGCCACATAGATCTTTGAACTCTCCAGTTTATCTAAACATAAGGGAAGTTATGGAACGATCAGCATTAGAAGTGATCTAGATATATGCAAAAATTCCTCTTGAACATAAAATATAAGAAGGGTGGCACTAATTATGTTTCAAATCACCTCAATCAGACCCTAGTTGTACCACTGAATCTTATGTCCAAGAGAAATTCGTATGACCACAACTATACAAAAATGATTCATAGTTCACCACCACATACTCGATGTTATTGGATAGTAAGAAAGTTCCATATTTCCACCTACAAGATGTATTATTATGCTACCTAGTCCACTTTTGTGTTCCTTCAAGTGAGCATGCCAATCTGATTTGGGAGGCATTACAATCGGGTTGTAGGACACTTTGGTGTGGAGAAAACTATGGCCATACTATAGAATTATTTTTATTGGCCAAAACTTTGACAAGACGATGGAAAATACATTAGATACTTCACTTCCTATGCCATCACCAAGTTAACCATCGAGAATCAAGGCCTATACAGTCCTCTCCCTACTCCCAGCCACCCCTTGAACTCCATCTTCATCAACTATTTGTTAGGCCTCCCTTCTACTAGGCATGGTAGTGATTGTGTATTTGTGGTCATGGATAGATTTTCTAAGATGGCTATATTGGCAGCTTGCAAGAAGAGCATCATAGAAGAGGATACTGCCAAAATCTTCTTTGAATGAGTATGGGTACATTTTGGGGTCCCACAGACCATTATATCAGATTGGAATAACTAGTTCTTGAGCACATTATTGTTGAGACTCTCGACATTATTAGACACCAAGATTACCAACTCTACTGCATTCCATCCCCAGATTGATGGCTAGGCAGAGATCGTCAATGGGATGATAGTGCACATACTACACATGTACAAATCCAATCATCCTCGAACCTGGGATGAGATCCTTCCTTATGTGCATCATAGTTATAACAAATCTCTCCATGGCTTGACTAGCCACAGTCCTTTGCAAGTGGCCCTAGGATTTCAACCATTATAGCTGATTAATGTTGCCACATTTCATGCAAATACACGCACAAAATATTCACATGTACAGTTAGAGGTTGATAAATCAACTCAGTTTATTGAATGAAGCTAACACGTCTTCCAGCAGGTGCATGAAATCTTGAATAAGTCCAGTGCCAAGTACAAGCAGTGGCATGATCATCATCGGGTTCCACATGAATTTCACATGAGTGACAAAGTTTGGTTTCATTTGTCGAAAGAATTCCTTGTCAGAGCCCATTAGAAGCTCAAACCACTCTTATATAGGACTTACACCATCACCAAGGTTGTGGGAGACAATTCTTTTGAGCTCAACATTCCCCCATTCCCTGATCTACACCCAATGTTCAGTTTGGACCACCTTCAGCCATACTTTCCACCATTGTTGGACACATCAGACATTACAGAAAAAATAATTTCAATGAAGCTAAACCCATAATGCATGGAATAGGCCACAACTAATAAGATCATGGACACAGAGATCAAGAACACTCCCTAGCAGAAGATTTAGTTGTATCGGGTTGTCAAAGTTGGCCAACTCCTACACCAAGGTAAGTGGCTCACCAAGGACCAAGTTCAACAAAAGTTTCCCCATCTCATGGAGGCACTCAATCCAATGAGGACCATTACTTCCTAAGGGGGAAGGACTATCCAAGTCGATATTGGTGGCCACCCACCTATTCCACTTGGACCCCCACCATTGTTTCTTTAATTTTCCTTAATTGTAGCACAATTTATTATTTTTGGTATTTTTTAAGGTCCTAAAGGTCTGGAGTCATTTTGAGGCCCTAAATGATGTTTCTTTGGAAAACGGGAAAACCCATAACTAATTATATGGTTATTAGTTGAAATTTTTAGTCCTCATATAGATATTTCTAACAAGGTATGGTACGCATCAAATGGAGATCGTATGCCAAAGTTATAATCTCAGGAAGTTGATGTACCAATTTACCCCAACGGGGCACACAAACTTTTGGTTCTTCATCTCCTAGGGTTAGGTTTTTGGATGTTTAGAGATTTCCATTGTTTATAAATAATAAATAGGCCTTTGAGCCTCATTTTAACATAGTTAAGAATGTATGTAACCACCACATCTCTTCTCAGAGATAAGCTACCATCGCCTAATCTAGTTTATTTCCATTTTGCATGTAAACAATTTCCATTACTTTGTTATTAATGAATTGAAGTTTTTATTCATTATATCTTTGTGTTTTATTATATCTTGGTTTTATTTCATTCCTTCATAAATATATATCAAGTGCATTTGAAATCTTTTCTCGGAGGAAATTCTTTACCATCCTCATTTCTTCTGTGAAATACTCACTTGAAGGAAATTCTTCACTGTCATCATTTGTTCTTTTTTAATCCTCACTTGGAGGAAATCCATCATCATCATCATTAGTGCTTTTCAAATCATTAATCAAGGGAAATTCTTCACCATCCTCATTTCTTCCATTGAAATCCTCACTTGAAGGAAATACTTCACCATCATCGTTTGTGCCTTTGAAATCCTTGCTTGGAGGAAATTCATTATCATCAGCATCATCTCTTTTGGAATCCTTGTTTAGGGGAAATTCTTTACCATCCTCATTTCTTCCAATAAAATCCTTATTCAAAGTAAATCCTTCAACATCATCATCTATTCTTTTGAAATCCTCGCTTGGAGGAAATTCACCATCATCGTTTGTGCCTTTGAAATCCTTGTTTGGAGGAAATACTTCACCATCCTCATCTATGCTTTTGAAATCCTCGATTGGAGGAAATCTATCATCATCATCAGTGCTTTTGAAATATTTGATCAAAGGAAATTATTCACCATCCTCATTTCTTTTGTTGAAATCCTCACTTAAAGGATATCCTTCACCATTATAATTTGTGCTTTTTTAATCACCACTTAGAGGAAATCCATCATCATCGTATGTGCTTTTGAAATCCTCACTTGGAGGAAATTCATCATCATTGCTTGTGCCTTATAAATCATTGCTTGGAGAAAAATCCTTCACCATCACCATTTGTGCTTATGAAATTATCACTTGGAGAAAAATCATCATCATCATTTCTTCCTTTCAAATATTTGCTTGGAGGAAATCCTTCACCATCATCATCTATCCTTCTAAAAACCTTGCTTGGAGGAAATTCGCGATCATCGTTTGTGCATTTCAAATCATTGCTTGGAGGAAATCCTTCACCATAATCATATGTTCTTTCCAAATCCTTGCTTGGAGGAAATTCATCATCATCCTTTGTTCCTTTCAAATCGTTCCTTGGGGGGAATATTTCACCATCCTCATATGTGATTTTGAAATCCTTGCTTGGAGGAAATTCATCATCACCATGAGCGCCTTTGAAATCATGACTCAAAGAAAATGCATTATCCTCATTTGTGCCTCTAAAATTATCATTTGGAGGAAATTCTTCATCCTCCCCTTCATTAGTGGTGCTCTCATAATCCTCAAGATTAGGAATAAGTGGAAAATTTGACTCTCTATTCATAGTGAAAGAAGAATTCTTGTTATATTCACCAATATGAAAAAAGTTGGTATGTGAGGAAGACATTGATGTTGCAGAAAGATAAACTTCACTATCATAAGAGTCCATCACCTTTCACAGAAGATGTTGAATGATATAAATGCACTCTCCCAGTGAAAATTTGTAACTTAGAGAATGGAAATATCCTTCCAAATATTCCCCTTGAAAATTCCTCTAAAAACAAATCACTCCAAAGTCCCCCCTAAAAAGCTTTGGCAGAACAATTCCCTCCAAAAAATTCATTTGTGGTATTTCCCTCAAAATTTATTTGAAAACATTTTACTAAAATGATGTCTTGAAAATTTTGACCCTAATTTCTATTCACATTTTACACAAAAAAAATTCTTTTAGAGTTTTCCTTCAAAAATAAAATAAGTCTTTTACTTAAATTATCTAACAATAACTCGGTAATTAAGTTAATTTTTATAATTTATACTTTATTTTTTATCCCCTATTTAACAAAAGTTAATCTAAACCTATAATATTAACTATAAATTAATTTTTCTTAATTTTAATTTTAATCCCACATTCAAGAAACGTTAAAGTCATCCCACAATCTTAGCTATATAATAACTTTCATTGTTTATATTTCTCGCATCACATCAAATCTTCTGGAGCATTCATTAAAAATCTTGGAGTGATTTTATGGAGGAGCTGCATTGTCATCAAGAGGACATTCAACGGGATATTTTCGCATTTTAAAGGTTAGTTTTCCTTCTATTTTTACCATTTACAAAGGAATTTGGGGAAAATATGTTGTTTTATTATTTTTATGCTGAAAAATATGTTTTTTACTATTTTTCTTTTTTTCAAAGAGTTTTTTTTAATACCATATTTTACGGGAAAATCCACATAACAATATCACATTTTTTAGCTTTTTATAGGGAAAAATAACAAAAAAAACTCATCCATAGGATTTTTAGGAAAAAAATAAGAAAAATCATATTTTATAGGGCTTTGAAATGGAAAAACCAGGTTCTCAAATTCTTTTAAAATTTCAGTTTTTTTTTTTTTTTGTAATTCGTCCTGGGGGGTGGCCCAATTTGTTAATTCGAAATTTGTGAAATTGTTGAAACGTTATACTAAACTATTCAAAAAAAAATGAAAAAAAACTACTAGTCTATGCCAACATAATGTCGCTCGTGCCCATGCAACCCGAGCAAGTAGAGGGTTGATTCTTGGAATCCACCCTCTTCCAACCAAGGGCTGTAGTGCCTCAGATGGCTAGTAGGGGCACCTATCCAATAACTGCTCACAATCGTTTGGCCTGCAATAAGCAGAGGATTGATTCTAGGAATCGACCCTCCACCTATCAAGGGGCACAAGGCCATTGGACGAGCATTGTGAGCACCCACCCACTAGCCACTCACAGTCATGTGGCCTTTGATAGGTGGAAGGTTGATTCTTAGAGTCAACCCTTTTCCTGTTAGGGGTCGCACAGTCATATGTGGGTTCTATGAGTGACCACCTACTAATCGCTTATGGTCGTGCGGCCCTTGGTAAATAGAGGGTTGATTTTGGGAATGAGTCCTTCACCTGTCGAGGGCCATAGGGTTGTTAGTGTTATCCAAAAATCAACCCTCTACCTTCGAGGGGCTGCATGGTCGCAAGCGGGAGTTCTGAGTGCCCTGCCACGGTCCCGCAGCCCCCGGTAGGAAAAGGGTCAATTCTCAAAATTGGCCCTCCACATACTAGGGGACGTAGGACCACAAATGACCAACAAGCTACATAAAGGGTCAATTCCTAAAATCGGCCCTTTGCCTGTCATTGGTCGCTAGTCGTTCGCGGCCTTGGCACCAACTTGCAATTCGAGTTTTTTTTTTAAATAAAAATATAATTGATATATTTATTTTTAAATTTTTTGTTTTTATTTTATTTTATTTTATTTTAATCTATAAATTTATCTTATAGTTTTGTATTTTGTATTTTAATTTATATTTTTTAATTGTTTAAATTTTATTTTTTAGTTTTTAATTTTTATTTACATTGATGTTTTTTTTTACATTATAGTTTTATGTTTTTGTATTTCAATTTTTTGTTTTAGTTTTAAATTTATTTATGTTTTATTTATTTTTCATTTGCATTTTCTTGGACGTTATAATGTTTTCTTGTTAACTCAAAAAAAATTACTAACATAATTAACTTTTTTTAAATTCAGGGTGTAAAGACTTTTTGTTTATTTTTTAATATAACAATAGTAGAATTTCCTATGATGATAAAATATAAACTTACATTTTTTATTTTGATTAGGAAAATGGCATCAAAGAAGGTATCTGTGAATATTTCTAGATGAAGGCTAGCAATTACAACATCTAAAGTTGTAATTGGACCCTCCATGAATACTACTAAATGAAATTGAACTGAAACACATGGTAAAAGTCAAGCAACTGACCCATCAAATTCATTGAAGATTGCTTCATAATGGAAGATGGCTTGAGAAATAAATAAAATGAAATTTACATGGTATGTTAAATATAGACAAAGAGATTGTACAAATATATCTATATTATGGTTGGACTGAATATGGTGAAAATTATGAAGTGATGGGCAAAGTACGAGACATATGTTTGGTACCGAATACAAATATTATTTATGTTCTTGTAAAACTACCCAAGATAGGTGAGAAGGCTAGATATCATTTCTTAATTATTATATATGACACATTAGAATATTCTATAGAGATGTGTATTTCAATCACAATCGACATTGAAAATAGTATTGTAAGTTTTCTTATTTATATTTATGTGTTGTGAATTATTTTAAATATCGTTATATTTTTATAATTAATTTATCATTGGCATATTATATTTTGTTTGATAGGATTTTGCTAAGAATCTTTCAATTATGTTGGAGGAAATTTATTATACATAGCCAAATATTATGAATGTGATCAATAGTTTCTACACAGAAATAGCATAAGATGTTTGGAGAAAGAATCAAAAAACAATAGTTCTTGATACTACAAGAGCACATACAGGGGATCTAGGAAGAATGGCTAAAATGCATCAATCTAGTAAAGTTAGACATGTTACTTTTGAAGATGTGAAAGTTGAAGTTGAAGAATATGTTGTCATTAGTGACAATGATATTATAACTCATGTTGAAAAGGAAAAAATCTATAAAAGAAAAAAAAAAAAAAAAATTGCACACAAATGTCTCTCTTCCAGTTAATGATGAGGAGATTATTTATTTGGAAGAAAATCTATTAACTGATAGGAGGAAGAAATCAAAAGTTGGCCATTCTAAAAAAACCATGGGTACCAATGAATATCATAGTGAAAGCTATAAAGTCAGAAGGGAAATCATAACACCAAGTGCTGGTTTAGAGGATGGTAAAAAAAAATAAAAAAATAAAAAAAAATTCCATTCAAAATCAGTTGACAAAGAGAAATCTAGTTGATGGTGACCATAAATTTCAGCTTAATGTCAGCCAATTCTATAAGCCAAATGAAGGACAATCTAAATATTAAATTATAAATCCAGACCACCTACATGATCATAGCTTGAAAAAATTAATTAGGTACAATCCATATGCACATGTGGTTGATTATGTGGTTCTTGTTGATCCAATTGAAGTTCCTAGCAAAGAGGAATTTGATAGGTCAAGATGTTTTGAATACAAATATTATGTAATTAGGGAAGAGGCTAGAAGACAAGTGATGGAATAATATCCCAATAACTCACTTTTTGAAATAGTGAAATGTATCAGTTATGATGATGTAATATATACATAAGAAAACTTATTGGCATGGTATCATAATACATATAATGAGTATAGGATGTCTATGACTTTCATCCAAAGGGCCAGATTTATTCATAGTGAATTTGAAGAAAATTGTGGTGGGGATAAGGAAAATGTTACTCTAAACTTTTGGAAGTAATGATGTATGGAAATAGGTTATCAAAATTGAGGAAAAAATCAATGCAAAAGGTGGAAAAGTAAGTTCGGATCTATTCAGAGGTATGGGTAACATTTTCTAGTTGGAATTTAGAACTGGGGAGATATGAGATTTGATTGATGAGATTTTCAACATGTGGGAGAATATTGGCATAAAATGTAAAAATAACTTGAAATTTGCAGTTGTTAATGAAATTAGACTGGAATCAATAGACAAAAATATCTTCTACTCAATATGCAGAATGGAAACCATACAATAGAAACACATGCAATAATTCAGTCACAATGAACGTAGAACTTTACTAGGGAACCAAACTAGGAAAAATCCCTCCTCTTTTTGTATTATATCATATGGAAAACAATACAATAACATCTTCAATCCTTGAAGCTCAACCTGCACTACAATACTGATATTCTTCTCCTGAGTCTGCTCTGGCAAATACTTTGCCAAATCTAGACCTCCCACTCCTCCTATTTCCTTGCTCAACTCCTGAGGAAATTGGCTCCTAAAGAATATGAAAAACTCATATTTGTTTGTTCAATTCCCAAGAGAAAATACTCACTTGCTTAATGCAAAACATGTACACTCAATAATATACAATTAATAATTACAATGTGCCTTTTCCTCCAACTCAACTAGGAAATTCAAATTGCATGCATGATTAGGGATATTTTTAGTAAATTGACTAGTTAGCTGAGAGATAGTGAGTTAACCAACTACTCAACCAAACTCCTATTAACTCCATTCATGACTAGAGCTCAGATAACCGAGTTTCAATAACTATCACTCCACTATATTGTTAGATTTTAGCAATCAACTCATGCACAACTCTACTTCTAACCCACAAACTCGAATTTACTAATTTAACTGAGTGACTTGGCCATGTCACTCCTGCTAACTACAACTCAATTCATCCTACTGATGTGGAATATCAAATTTATCCATTTGAATAAGGCATAAGTCAAATGAATCATTTTCTTGCTATAATTTAAAACTCCCTATTAGCAAGAAAAGGGTTATGAACCACGACTATCCTGCTCCTATGGAACTTGAACTTACCTCTTGACAAAGCCTTTGTCAAAATATTTGCATCCTTCTCCTCTGTATGAATGTACTATAACATGATGATCACGATCTACACACAATCTCTCAGGGGATGGTACCTAATGTCTATATGCTTTGACCTATCATGAAACATTGGATTTTTAGAGAGTTTGATATAACTCTGATTATCATAGCAGATCAATGTAGGCTCCATCCCCTAACTGAAGGGACCAACCAGGATCTTCCTCATCTGAATAGCCTCGTATGTTTCTTAACTAGAAGCCATATACTTGGCATCTGCTAAGATGAGTGCTACATATCTTTGTTCCCTGTTGTAACAAGAAAATGTTGCTGACCCAACACTGAAGATAGCTCTCGATGTGCTCTTCCTGTTTGATGGAATATGTGCCCAATCTACATCTGTGAAGCCTTGGAGCTTCACTCCGTCAGTCCTATTGCACCATAAACCAAAATCTATTGTGCCTTTGAGGTATCAGAGAAAATGTTTTTTTTTGTTTTCTAGTGAAGCTTGGTAGGATCCACCATAAACTGACTAAGTTGATTAACTGCAAAACAAATATTGGGCCTTGTGTTCACCCAGTACATCAAGGACCCCACTAACTATTTGTAGATAGTTCCATCGATTGCCTCTCCTCTAGAAGCATCCTTTTTCCTCCAGTTATTAGCTAGATGAGTGTCCATGGGCTTACAATCCTACAGATGGAATCTCTGAAGGATTTCAGAGGTGTACCTAACCAAAAAATGGCTCTCCATCTCCCTACCACACCTCCAAAATAAGGAATTAGTGCATCAAGCCCATATCCTGCATCTTGAACTCTTTTGCAAGGTCCTCCTTGCAAAACTAGATCAACCTCTCATCTCCTATTAGTATCAAATAATATACATACATGAAAAAGATGAGCAGACTGCCATCTACCAAAATGTAGTAGAGATTAGCATATGCTTCACTCTTAGTGAAGCCCAATCCACTAAGATAGGAATCTATGTGAGCGTACCAAGAATGAGGTGTCTTCTTAAAACCATAAAGGTCTCTCCTGAGTATACACACATGTGTCTCTGATCCAAACTTAAACACAAAAACTTATAGATATAACCATAAAAACAAAGATGCAGTAGAAAAATAGTTCATTTCATTAATAGAAAAATATTGAACTATGCTTACAAATAGAATGGAAATAAGATAGCTCAGGGATCATAGCTTATCTGTAAGAAGACATGTGGTGGCTACATGCCTCTGAATTGTGTTACAATGAGGCTCAAGGGCATATTTATTTTTTGAAAACATGAGAAAATCCTAAACAACCAAAACCCTAACCCCAGGAGATGTAACACCAAGAGTTTGTTGGCCCCGTTGGGCTTAGTTGGGCAGGCAACTTCCCGGGGTCGTAACTTGGTCAAATTATCTCCATTTGGCGCTTACGATACCTTGTTGGAAAGGTCTCTCCGAGTACTCTATGTTTCACTATTGGCCCTTGCCTATGGCCTGTGGCAATGAAACTATCACAGACCCCAAAAAAATGTATTTTAGGGGGTCAAAACTGCTCAGGAAGTTCAGGACTCGAAAAACTACTAAAAATAGTAAATGCTAAAATGAACAAGGAAACAGATTAAACTGACTGGGGGGTCTAGGTGGAATAGGTAGTTGGACACCATAATCCACCTGTATCATTCCTCCCCCCTTAGGAAGCAATGGTCCCTATTGTGTGCAAAACCTCCACAAGGTGGGGAAATTATGTTGAACCTGGTCCTTAGTGAGCCACTTTCCCTGGTGAAGGAGTTGGCCTACTTTGACAACTCGATATCGTTTTATCCTCTGTTGGTGAGTGTTCTTGATCCGTGTGTCCATGATATGATCACTTGTGGCTTGTTCCATGTAGTTTGGGTTGATCTTTTTTGGTGTGAGTTGATCTGCAATGTCAGATGTGTCCAACAATGGTGGAAAGTATGGTCGAAGGTGACCTACATTGAACACTAGGTGCAGACCAAGGAATGGTGGGATGTTGATCTTGAATGAATTGTCACCAATGGCCTTCATGATGGTGTATGGCCCATATCACAATGGGCAAAGCTTGTGGTGGGGACCAACAAGGTGATCCTTCTACGAATGTAGCCAAACTTTGTCACCCACCTGGTGCTTGTGCGGAACTCAATGTTGATCATTGTGTTGCTTGTACTTGGCATTGGCTCTATCTAATATATCATGGACCTACTGGCGAATGTGTTGAATGCACTCAATGAAGTTGTTAGCCCTTTTAGCTTCAGATTAAACCTGAGCCAAATCTACCTGAGTGGTTGCAAATGGTATGGCCACATCAATGGGGCATAATGGCTGAAATCCCAGCCCTACCTGAAAGGGGTTGTGGCATGTTGAGCTATGGAGATATCTTTTGTAGTTGTGTTGGACATAGGGGAGACTTCCATCCCATGTGCATGTATGCTTCAACTTGTACATGCACAAAATGTGTATGATCATCCTGTTGACAACCTCTGTTTGGCCATCAGTTTGGGGATGGAAAGTCATGGACTTAGTAAGTTTTGTATCCAACATCAACCAAAGACTTGACCAAAATGCACTCAGGAATCTACTATCCCGATCTGAGACAATGGACTACGGGATCCCAAAGTGTACCCACACTCGCTCAAAGAAGATATTAGCAGTGGCCTATGTTGTGATACGCCTCTTGCAGGCTGCCATGATGGTTGTCTTAGAGAATCTTTTGACAACCATGAAAACGCAATCATTGTCGTGCTTAGTAGAAGGATGGCCCGACATGTAATTCATGGAGATAGATTCCCAAGGTTGGCTAGGAGTAGGTAGAGGAGTATATAGGCCTTGCTTCTGTCTAGTTTGGCAATGGCAAGGGCATTGCAGGATCTAATGTACTTCCCAACATCCTGATGAAGGTTTGGACAATAAAAATAATTCTACAAGATCACCACTATTTTCTCTACTCCGAAATTTCCAGCGACCCGACTATAGTGTGCCCCCAAAATTATCTTGGCAGGCTCACTTGAAGGAACACAAATGTGTCCCAGGTGGCATAATAGTGCATCCTAAAGTTGAAAATTTGGAACTTGCTTCCCTTCCAGGAGTGTCTGGTATATGCTACTAAATTCTGGATCACTCTTGTAAATATGTGGCCACCCCGATGTCTCATGCCCAGACGAGTCAAGCACAGTGATCAGCACCATGACCAGTGGTCGGTTGAGACAATCAACAACATTATTGGTGCTTTCATTATTATACTTAATGTTCAAATGTGATTGTTACAAATAGGTGGAACTTTTCTGATGGAGATCATTTTGCAACTTCCCTTTTGTTTGTATGAGCTGTAAAGGTCGGTGGTCTGTGTGAATGACTATTTCCTTCCCCATAATGTAATGATTCCATTGATGGTAGGTTTGCAAAATAGAATACATTTCTTTGTCATAAGTGGGGTACTTTCGAACAGTGTCTAAAAGTTTCTCACTATGGTAAGCCACTTGATGCCCATGCTGAGTAAGAACTGCACCAATAGCATATTTGAAGGCATCTATCTCAATCTCAAGTGGTTGTTGCAGGTCTGGTAATGTGAGAACTAGTGCAGAATAGAGACAATTCTTCAACTCGGAGAATGCTTGTTGTTGGGTTTCCAACCAAAAAAAAAATTCTTTCACTCTGCCCTGGGTGACTTGACTTAAGGGCGAAGTGATATGAGAGAACCCAACACAAACCTATGGTAGAAATTGGCAAGACCCAAAAAGTTGTGGAGATCTATTAGAGTGGTTGGGACTAGCCAATCTTGAATGAATTGTATCTTAGATGGTTCCACATGTACACCCTTCTCATCAATGATGTACCCTAGATATTGAACCTGGGTCAGGCCAAAGGTGCATTTTCTCAAAGTTAGCATAGAGCTTGTGTTGTCGTAGGGTTTGAAGTACCTGTCGAATATGGTGGAGGTGCTCTTCCCAAATTTGGCTGAAGATCAATATGTCATATAAATGAACCACCATGAATGCATTGGTGAAGGGTTGCAATATTTCATCCATTAGTCTCATGAAGGTTGTAGGGGTGTTCGTCAATCCATACAACATGACCAACCATTCAAAAAGGCCCTCATTGGATTTGAAGGCAATCTTCCACACATCAGAGGGTCACTAGGCACCTAGTGATAACCTAACTTCATGTCAATTTTGTTGACATATTTGGCCCCCTTGAGCTAGTCCATAAGGTCATCAATCCATGAGATTGGGTACCTATTCCAAACAGTGATCTTGTTCAGTGCCTGATAGTCAATACAGAGCCTCTAGGTCCCATCCTTCTTCTGTACCAATACAATCGAGCTCCCACAAGGTTACGACCTTGGCCTGATGTGCCCTTTTTGAAATAGTTCCTGAATTTGCTTCTTGATCTCTTTGTTCTCCAAAACAAAGTATCGATAGATCATCCCATTGGGCAATGGCGTGCCCAGGCTTAGATCGATGGAGTGCTTGACCTGACAGTGTAGAGGTACTCCTGTGGGTGAGGCGAAAATATCCATGTGGTCCTCCACGACCTTGTCCATATGCTGCTACTGTGCCAAGGAGCCTTGCCTAGAATCCGTGGCCACAACTTTCATCTTTTTTTGGGGGATAATCATAAGGAAAACAAATTTCCTAGTCTGGGAAATGAGCTTAGTGCATTGCTTTGCAGTGATCAAAGAGATGGCAATAGGCAGGGATACCTCTAGCATCCTGTACAACTTATTAGCCAAAGTAATAATCACAGAGCAAGGTATAGACTCATATACAACATGTCACTTACACAAGTATGGTTGTCCTAACAATACATCACAAACTTTAAGAGGAGTAACGTCACATGGTACCTTGTCCATGAAGGGCTTGATGTTGTAGGGAAGGCAACATTATTGGCTGACGCGAAGATCTCGTCCTTGGTGAAGCCACTTGATGGTGTACGATTGTGGATATGTTGTAGTCTTTAGGCCCAACTGCTCCATGACATCTATTGAAATGATGTTCTTTTGTCTCCCACTATTGAAAATGAACTATAGCATAGAACCCTTCACCCACATTTATGAGTTTAAGAGGCGTTCCCCCTCCTCTAGATCTTCAGGCTCAATTCTTTGGATCTTGGTGGTGGCCACGATGGCATTGAGCTTCGCATCAATGATCTTCTTCCCTCTGTCAGTTCCCTTATCGAGTTATGATTCAGAGTCAGAACCTGTGTCTAATTCGGAAGCCTTCAGCTCAACCACTAGTTATTGCTTGACCCAACACTCACTTGTATTGTGAGTGGAGCTCTTATGGAACTCACACTATTTTCCTGTGTCCTTCATCTTCATGGTATTGTTCTTTGCTTGCGCCTTTGGCAGGCTATCCTGGGTAGTGTTGTCTAGGAATCCTCTCTGCGGACAGAGATGATCCCTCTAGCCCAATGAGTGGGACTACCAACCTACGTGACAATCTATTGGACACTTTCCTAAGTTACAATTGAAATGAGAGACGAAGAAGATGGCCTACCTCGTTCTGATTCTATCACATCTTCCTTTCCTGAAGACCTTGAGTCACTTGTGTCATGGGATCATTCCTGCTGCTCAGAGTGTTTATACATCTACACAAGAGATCAAGACACAACAAGGCATGAAAATACAAATAGCATATTCAAAAGTAACCTACTTAACAGATCAAGGAGTGTTAAGCTAAATGATACATGAACATACACATTTAGCGAAAATGAACCAGCAGTTGTATCTTAATGTAGTAACGGAGGAAGCATACAACCAAGCCTTGATTCCAATAGGCTTTCCTTGAATGAATTTCCAAGTCCAAGCTAGGCTCTCCAAGCACTCCTTCTTCAAGTCCAAATGAGTAGCATATAGGCACAATCTTAGCATAAGGGTGAAAATAGACATAGACCAACCATTTGGGAATGGGAGAGGATAAATATATAGGCAAGGAAAAGGAGTTAGGATCTCTCCAAAGATAGGATTAGGCCCTCATCTCAAGGAGGTAGCTCATAGGGATAAGACCAAAAAGACAAGCTGGGATAACTCGACCTCATCTACGCCGAACAACCTCCAACTCGTCACTCTAGAAGCTTCTAGATCACAAAGCTTCTCATCCTCTTTAGGAAATTTTCCTTTTAGGGATCATCATGGGTATACAAGAAAATAGAGTGATGGCATGGTGAGGATAGTATAGTGCAACTATCGACCATCACAGGTTTTCAGTATCATAAGAGAGATGATTCTAAAATTAGGGTTTTAGAGCTATTTCCTTGAGGGGAATCTCAAGGCATTTTTCAATCAGTGATTTAGGGGGATTTGAGTTGCATATCTGAATGAGTACACTACATGATGGTCATGTTTCAAGAACTACAAGGTATGTCACAGGGAAGTGTGGGAGGTGTGACAAAATATTGTGTAACAGATGCCCCCTAAAGCATGAAGGTAGAATGCGGAGTGATGGCTGAGATGCTTTATGATATTTTGCAAACATGAGAACAAACACTATCAGGAGACCTATAAATCAAGGACACATATACATATACATATATGATGACACAACATGAATATATGGTATGGACATAGCCATCCGGATAGAAAGGACTATGTGAAAAGACCCACGACATGGGCACAATCATCCAAATAAAAAGGATCATCTGTAAATGTAAGATCCAAGGCATGGACACAACCATCCGATATAGAAGGATCATCATCATAAATATAAAGTCCCATGGTATGGTCACAGCCATCCATATAGAAGAAACATGTGTACAATCATGAACAATACATAACTCCACGCAACCTGAGTTATATCAGACAAAACTCAGGGTCTTGCACTCCATCCCAACCTGATCAAAGTATGAATTCTAACATGTGAATGAATGTGTCGAAGTCGAACATGCTAGAAAACCACCTGATTACTGACCAATGATGTGGATCATTAACATGCACAAGAGGAACCACCAATGATGACAATGGTCCTCAAGGTACGATAGTACAATCCATGAATGTGAAAATGAAGTTGATGTCAAACACTCGTGGAATCACCCGATCAAAGGTCAATAATGAAAACCTGTCATCGGATGTGAAGAACTTGCCATTAAGGCATGCAAGCTCTAAGGTACTGAAAGGGAGTTTCTAAGTCATCTTCCTGGATAATGATCTAAATTTGACAAGAAGTGACCCATCGAAGGAGGGCCATGATGAGTCCCCCATCATCGACATGAAATGAAGAATAAAGTGGAAAGAAATTAGTAGGATCCTATACTGTAGCAAAGATTCAAACAATGTATACGTAATAGACTGTAGATAGGACTTCTCTTGAACATATCGGTGACACAACTCCAAAGTGTGGCAACATTTGACTCAACATAGGACCAAGGGTCATAATGACGAAGTGGAATAATCAAATGAGAGGTGAAATGGATTACCCAAACCCGAAAGGAAAAGTGACTAAGTAAGGATATCCCAACCCAACACAAGAAGTATATGAGTGTCAAGTTCAACAGTGACATGCTGCCTATACAAAGGATATTTTACTTTCATTTTTCCCACTATTTCTAGCAAGTGCCTAATTATTTTTACACAATCTTGAAGAGGATACCATATTCTTGTTGTATAAGTTCACCCTTCGGATGAATCCATCCTAGTAAGTTTTACGAATCCTAGGAAGAAGAAACTTAGTCTCATCATGGTGATGAGTCTTTTGTCATTAAATTTTTAACGAGTCTGGTGGAAGAATAACTTGGTATCTTTTTCATATTTAGAGAGTTTGAAAAAAAGACAAAAAATAAAACTCCATCATGTCCCTTTTCGTAATTTGTCCCTTGAACCTGAAAAGGTGGAAAACAATATTCGAGAGAACCTCTTGACCATGTTGATCAAGGTGTACTTTTTTCGTAAATAGTCAATCTCAACCTGAAAAAGGGGTAAACATATACTGAGGTGACGTCAATTCATTTACTTTTACGACTTCCAAACAACAAGTACTAAACAATCTTTTCATTTTTTGAGAGTCATAAAAGAGCTGAAAGATGGCTCTACCTCGAAGAATGAGTGGTATAAAAGGATAGAAACTAGTTATGGTCATGATGGAACTGCCCAAAATACGTAAGGGTTAATAGGCTGGCTAATAAGGCCACTCATCGCAGATTTTCCCCAGGCAAGGGTAAAACGACCAAGTGAAAGTGTATGATCGGAAAAAGAGATGGTGACAATGAAATGGAAAAAACCAAGGCTCATCTAGAAAAAATAGGCTGATAAAACAATAATCACGAGAGGTTAAAAAGGGAAATGGTTTCATTTTTACACAAGCTTAAAACATGGGAAACTATGCTTGAGTATACTTGAGGATGGTTTCATTTTTTCACAAGCTTGAAACATGAGGAAAAACTATGGTTGGATTTGGTTTCATTTTTACACAAACTTGAAATGGAGACAAACTATGCTTGGGTTTGGTTTCATTTTTACACAAGATTGAAACGAAAACAAACTATGCTTGAGATAAGTTTACATGCCCCCAACATAATTACTCAATTCGAGGTACATGCCCCCCAAGCTTCAATTCATTCACCTAAGTAGACTACAAATTACTAGCAGGTGGATGGAACGAAGGTTCACTTATGAGATCAAGTGAAAGACTCGACTGGGATTTTACGAGATTTATAAAGACTCGAATTCGAAGGGGATTTGTTTCATTTTTTAATGAACTTGACACAGTAAAAGAACCATGCTCATGACACCTTGTTTCATTTTTTAATGAGCTTGGCACAAGTAAAGGAACTCTTCTCATGGAGACTTATTTCATTTTTTAACGAGGTTGACATAGTAAAATAACTATCCTCATGGTCCTTGTTTCATTTTTTAACGATCTTGACACAAGACAAGGAATTTTGCTCCATCCCTTTGATCACAGACCAAAATAGGCCATGGCTTCGAAGAGTTTCTCATCAGATGGGAGAACAACACTCTAGAATGGATACATGTCCAGGGATCCAAATGAAAACTCGGGCTCCAATTCCCCCAGTACATCATGTACTACATCATCTACTAGATGATCAATAGATGTGGGCATGGAACAAGTGGCCACGTAATTAACCTGTAGCGGGGGTGATATTTCTTACATATGATAACCATTTAGGGATGATGGTTGAGTGGGAGTTGATTCAGGACCAATGAATGTAAGCTGATTAATGATCACAATGCTTCCTTCATGTGGGAAACGCATCACTCAAAAGAGGCAAGAAACAAGAGCTCCCATGATGTAAACATAGTCATAACCAAGGAGTAGATTAAAATCTAAAGGGCCTTGGACAACCATCACGTCTATGTAGAGAGTCTTTCCACCCAAAGTAATAGGTAACTTAGGAAGGATCCCTAATGGTTGACTAGTTCCTCTGTTAAAATCTAATAGATTTTGATTGACAGCGACAAGCTAAGGAGAACCTAAATCTTGCCAAGAAGTTGAGGAAAGAATGCTAACAGATGTGCCCTTGTCTATGACTATGATAAGTACATCCATATGCTAAAGCCTGTACTATAATTTGGAAAGGCACATAAGATGAAAGGTGATATCCTTCCAGTCGAATCCAACCAAAAGAAGTGACTAAAATACTCAGAGGTGGTTCCGTAGGAACATGAGAGCTGCCCTCTTGCTCGATGTGAATAGGAGAAATTCTCTCATACACCTTGGGAATAGGAGGATTTACCTCTATTTCATTAGAAACTGAAGAAACCAGAAGAACCTGAGAAGTATGAGGTTCACTCTCTACCAGAAAGGTACGGTTAACTGAATATGGAGCCAAGTATACCATTTTATCAACCAATGGATGGTCAAGAACAGACTCATAAGACTCACTTTCACAGAGAATAGGGTTGACCAAAGATGACTTTTGATCAATCAGTAGATCAACTAGTGAAGGATCAAGGAAAATCTTTCGATACCCAGTCGGAAGACAAGCTTGAGAAGCTATAAGGTTTTCCAACACTTTGGAAGCTTCATCCATAAGAGGAAAAAGGTGAATGGGATGATTAGCTTCACACAACTTATAGGAAAATTTGACTTTTCTATTTTTCCTGTAGGATTTACTGTTACTAGTTGAAGGTTTGTCATTAGCATGAACTCCAGAGGCTGATAACAAAGGTTGATGTGAACCTGTGGACCACACTTCTAAGACCTTGGGAATCCCATGACAATTTTGAAGAAGGTGGTCACTCTTACATAGCATGCAAGGGAATTTTACTTTATGGGGTTGGTTGGAAGATTTTTCTTCATTAGTTGCATCGGTAACAATAGTTGTTTGGTTGTCGCCTTGCTTATTTTGTTTCTTCTTCTTCATCCTCTTCTTCTTCTTCTTAGCTTCCTTGTTACTATAATCCAGACTTTCACCAGGCGAAGAGGAAGAATAAGGTGAAGAAATAGGAGAAGAAGCCAAGGGGTAAACTTTAGGATCAACATGAGGTTGATGTGGTTCAGGTAGAGGAGAACTCATCTGAAATTAGTTTGGACACTTGGAACCACCAAGGTGGAAAACAACCAAACTAGCAAACCAATGGTCAATCCAGGAAGGGACAACGTTGCCATATAAGCAGCACCAACATTTCCAAAAGAAGGAAAATAACTAGAATTCCCACCAGAGGGGTTTCCTTAACTGGTAGACTCAGGAAATGTTGCCACTGGTATCAACGTAAGATCTACTAAAGAGTATTTCCACAGGAAGGATGTTGTTCCATAGTCAATTAATTTATTTTAGAACTTTAAAAAAAAAAAAAAAAAAAGGGGTAATCTAGGAAAATGGTTTTACCAATTATCCTTGAACCGTAATAAATACATCAACCGAAACCAAAGACTTAACGTACGATGGCCAATCTCCCTGAATGTTGTGTTTGGTGTATCACGTTTACAAGGTGGCTGACTTAGTTATGTGTGGCTAAAGGATAAAAACCTAATGGGGTCTCCCAATATATACACGATGATACAGGGAGCACAAGTCTGTGTTAGTGTTTTCTAATTCATAACCGTTCGATGAGAACATCCCTATATACTTATCATACTAAAGTGCCTCTGATATACCCGAATGTACTGGAGAACCTTCTATATACTTCCATACTAGAATGGGATTTCACCCCTGGGATACACTGCAGGAAGTTAACAATAGCTTCTACGTTTAAATACATTGGAACACTTCTCTAGCCTAGACCTTTAGATATTTACGTTAAGTTCCAAATGCTCCTTAGGTTAATTGAGGTAAATTTTAATCTTTATCTTCAATTAATTTTGATTTTAAGGCTCAAAATGATGTCACCTGAATCCCTATGATGTAGCTATATGAGAAAAAGAAAACTTTTCGTTTCAATGAAAGTTAGACTAACCAAGGGAAGAAACTCAATCAATAATGCATCAAACAAAATGCCTTCCACTAACTTTCACTTTCGCCTTCCAAATGCAATGCCAAAAGTAAAAAAAAAAAAAAAAAAAAAATCACTTTTCACTATCCTATATGCAACTTTTTCGAAATCAAAATGATTTTACTTTACAAAGATGCACTTATATGAATTATGCTTTTATTTTCATTTTGAATGATTTGATGCACCTAATACAACTTTTAGCTCTCAATCACTGAAAAACGTGATCTATTTTCAATGATGAATCTCAAAAAATAACTTTTCAATGCAACCAATATAATGCATTTTCATGAAAAGTAAATTTTGAAATACAAGTAAAAAAAATAAAAAACGATGTTTTCAATGATTTCCACAGAAAAAAAAAAAAAAAACACAATCAATAAAAAAAACAAACATCTCAATGACATCTGTACAATTTTCCACTATAGATCACCTGATAATGCAATATACTAAAGTAAAATACTTGATCTACTTCTACAACCAATTTAGTGGAATCTTAATGGAACATGAGCAACATCAATAAAAACACATATAACTAATAATAAGGAATCAATCACACATAACACAGAAGATATAACCTGGGGAAAGCCTCAGCCTAAAACCCCAACTCTGTATTATCATACAAATGGAAATATATCCAGTATTACAAAAAGAATTAGCTCAAAAGCTATCCTGCTCTCTCTGCAATACCTTTGCTGCTCATAGACAGTCAAAGGCCTCTCTCCAACCTCTGGTCTGCCCTCCAAGCCTCCTATTTCTTTGTGCAATTTTGATTGGGGTCCAGTGCAACCACTTGTGTGAATTGACCTCTTCACACACTCACTAACCTTGAATCCAACTACGCAGTCCTGAAGGAGATAAATCCTCATCATGGATGAGCTTCCTTTATAGGAAAAATATTCATCCAACTGATAGTACACTATCCCTTCTCTGATCTCAACTAGGTCTCTATTTGAACTCACATGCACGAGTTATTCATGAGATATTCTTCAGTTATCTGAAGTGCAACAATTATATGCAAGCATGTGTTAACTAACTGAACTTAATTTAAACAAACTGTTTAAATCAATCTAATTGGACTTGACTCAGTTAACTAAGCCAACTAATTACTACTCAAATTAGAACTCATCCTTATCTCTTTAACTGATGGATAAATTCCTCAATTAATAGAGAAATTGTTGCATGTCCCCACATAGACTTCAAGTTTGATTTTCCTTAACTAATTAACTCAAGATGAATTAATTAATTAATTTACAAATTGTTGTTAATATCATATTCGAATTTTAATTCCTATTTTTTTTAGTCTAGGGACTGACTAAAATAGGAATCCATCCTGAACTACTAAAAATAGAATGTTATTTTTAGCACTTCCATTTTTCCTTCCCTGTTGCTCAATCCAACACTGGTACCCAAACTGCTATTTATAACAGTGCTATTATTATCACTTCTATTTTTAGCATTTCTTGTTTCTATTTTCAACACTCCCTCTCAACAAGAAAGGCATTCAACTCGAACCCGATCTTGTACCTCTGGAATTTTCTGCATGCAACACTTCTACCAAGTGTGGTTGCTCCAGCAACTCTTGGAACAAAAAAAACTCCCCACTGACCTCTCTGTTGGGCTAGAAACATACTCTAATGCTAAAGCTCTACCTACTACTAACAAGTGCTCCCTCTCTGACCTCTGAGCTGCTGCAACACTCCATGCATCTCACACCATTGCACACCTCTCTATGCCATTCTGCACTAGTGCAACACTCCTATGCCTCTGGCATTGTTGCAGCTTGCTAGCTCTACACAGTCCTGGGACTCCTACACTGTAGCTCTCTCTGTCGCTCCATCCGCATTTGTATCTACCCAGTCAGTCAGTTCTGCTACTCCTCTTTGGGGCTCCTATAGCAAAGTGGAATCAAAGAGGTTGGGTACCTCAAGGATCCTACCCCTCCTCCTTGGGATGATCACTCCACATCGCGCCACCTCCTACCTGGAGGTATGGCAGCGTGTGATCCCTCAGCCCACCTGGCTTGAAGTTTCCCCCTACTGGAGGTCTCTGCATGAGTAGATGTCTCTACTCAATCTCCACTCAGCTTCCCCTATTGTGGCTGCTCCACAACCTCCTGATTTTACTGCACCAATCGTGGCTCCTCCACAATCATCTAAGACTTATTTTGGCATTGCATTTTGAGAGGTAATATACTCTCCCTCTCAACCACCAATTCTCCATCAGTTTCCTTGCTGCTTAAGGCTTTGCATGCATATTGAACCTTAAGAGCATACAAGTTCTTGACCTGTGGACCAATCTGCTTCACCTATCTAGTGATGATGTGTCTAAGGAAAACCATTCCCTTACTGAAGACTATATCATAGCCTCTATCTTCTAGCATCGCAATCGACACCAAGTTTCTCTTTAGTCCTGGTACATACTTGACATCAGTCAAGGTAAGGCGAGCTCCATGATCCATCTGAAAAATAACCATGCCTACACCTGAGACACTATACTTTTCATCATTACCCATCGCTATGAGTATCTGGAGATCTTTATCCTCCAAAGTACTGAACAAACTCTTATCGCCGCTCATGTGGAAAGCAGCTCCACTGTCAAGAAACCAACCACTTCCCACCATGGATGAAACCATGCATGTGAAGAGTGTGAAATCCAACTCAAACTGTGAAGCAAGCGCCTCACCTTTTGATCCTTCCCCAGATCCCTTCTTAGATTTCCTCTGTGGATAATTTGTAACAAAATGGCCCACCTCATGACAATGAAAGCATCACACTTTTGATTTGTCAAACTTCTTCCCACCATGGGAAGAACTAGATTTAGAAAGAGAAACCTTCTCCTTCCCCTTCTTCGCCTTACTCGTTAAGGCACAGTTTTCTTCATCCTCCATGGATGAGGAACCATATTTGGTGCTTATTCTTATCTCCTCCTCCATCAAATCCGACCATAGTCATTCCCAATCTGGCAGTTTCTCTCTTCCATTAACCAAGTTCTAGTAGCTATGCTAGCTCTTAGGAAGACCGAGGAGTGCAAGACTCACCATGTCATCATCAGCTGTCACGATCCCTACACTTCCAAGCTCATCCCTGCATGAGGTGAGCTTGTTCAGATACATAGAGATCATGTCACCCTTTTCACACTTGATCTTTCGAAGTTTTTCCTTCAATGCCAACTTCCTCTGATCACTACTATTTTGATAAAGATCTTTCAATGTTTTCCACATTGAAACGGAGTCTCCTTCCCATGGAGGCTCCAGACAATGTGATCTCGAACTCCCTCCAGGAGGATTCTCCTTGCTCTAGCCACACACTTTTTCCATTCAGCTAGTTGAGTAGCATTAGTCAGCTTCTGGACTTCTTGATCAATGAATTCCTTTATACTGTTATCTTCTAATACTGCCTCCATGCGATCCTTCCATGCTATATAATTCGAACTGCCATCAAGGGAAAATTCAAGTCTCAAACCATTAAACGCCATCGGTGAAATAGATGTGATAAGAACTCAATTCAATATTCAGAAACCACAAACTTCAACTTGTCCCTTCTTGTATATTATTCTTTCTTGATCACCTGTGCTCTGATACCATGTAGAATTTTCCATTGTAGATCACCTGATAATGCAATATACTAAAGCAAAATACTTGATCTACTTCTACAACCAATTTAGCAGGAGCTTAATCGAACATGAGCAACATCAATAAGAACACATATAACTGATAAGAAGGAATCAATCACACATAACACAGAATATATAACCCAGGGAAAGCCTCAGCCTAAAACCCCAACTTTGTATTATCATACAAGTGGAAATATAGCCAGTATTACAAAAATAATCAGCTCAAAAGCTATCCTACTCTCTCTAAAATACCGCTGCTACTCATAGACAGTCAAAGGCCTCTCTCCAACCTCTAGTCTGCCCTCCAAGCCTCCTATTTCTTTGTGCAATTCTAATTTGGGTCCAGTGCAGCCACTTGTGTGAATTGGCCTCTTCACACACTCACCAACCTCTATTCCAACTATGTAGTCTTGAAGGAGATAAATCCTCATCATGGATGAGCTTCCTTTATAGGAAAAATATTCATCCAACTGATAGTACATTGTCCCTTCTCTGATCTCAACTAGATCTCTATCTGAACTGACATGCATGAGTTATTCATGAGATAATCTTCAGTTATATGAAGTGTAGCAATTATATGCAA
This sequence comes from Pinus tabuliformis, assembly GCA_031772625.1. Classification (NCBI taxonomy): domain Eukaryota; kingdom Viridiplantae; phylum Streptophyta; class Pinopsida; order Pinales; family Pinaceae; genus Pinus; species Pinus tabuliformis. The sequence continues at coordinate 811,098,252 of CM062809.1, read as the reverse complement.
GCATGCATTAACTAACTAAACTTACTTAACTTAAACAAACTGTTTAAATCAATCTAACTGGACTTGATTCAATTCACTAAGCCAACTAATTACTACTCAAATTAGAACTCATCCTTACCTCTTTAACTGATGGATAAATTCCTCAATTAATAGAGAAATTGTTGCATGTCCCCACATAGACTTCAAGTTTGATTTTCCTTAACTAATTAACTCAAGATGAATTAATTAATTAATTTACAAACTGCTTTAATATCAAATTCGAATTTTACTTCCTATTTTTTTTAGTCTAGGGACTGACTAAAATAGGAATCCATCCTGAACTTCTAAGAATAGAATTCTGTTTTTAGCACTTCTATTTTTCATTCCCTATTGCTCAATCCAGCACTGGTACCCAAACTGCTATTTATAGCAGTGCTATTTTTAGCACTTCTATTTTTAGCATTTCTTGTTGCTATTTTCAACAACATCAATAAGAAGCAAGCAATGACCAATTGAACAGAAACCCTAGAACTCGGTAAGATTTATTTTCGATGCCAATGAGGCAAATTTTGCAAATTAATCAAGACAATCAATCAAAGAACTAACAAATCCAAGCATGTAGGATGGGAAAAGACCTTAGGGGCCAATACACACTGGATTCTAAGGAATAAACCTTAAAAATTCTCACATTCAAGGATCATCGCTACTTTATATACCCAAACCCATGATGATTGGGTTATCATCGCTACTTTTCATAGCCAAACCCGTGATGGTCGGGGTCATCAGCACTACTTTATATAGCAAAACTAGTGATGATTTCAACGTGACCAAACAGTGAAGAATTTTTTTTCATTTTGAGTGTACAGGTAAAAACTCACGATGTCATTGTGACTGTTAGAGCTAAACCCATGATGGGTGAGGAATATGGGAAAAAGCAAAAAAAATCCAAGAAACAATTCAGACTTAGCACCCTAAGGCAGTAATCAGTGATGGTATAAACACATACTGCTGCAGACAAACCGAGAAATTGATAGTTGGTCTAACTATCCATAGGATCTAATTGAACAAATGGATGGAAAGGGTTATAGCTTCCCCAGTGGAGTCGCCATTTTGTTGTCTAGGAAATCCTCTCTGCGGATAGATATAATCTCTCTAGCTTAATGAGTGGGACTAGCAACCTACGTGACAATCTATTGGACACTTTCCTAAGTTATAATTGAAATGAGAGATGAAGAAGATGACCTACCTCATTCTGATTTTATCGCGTCCTCCTTTCTTGAATACCTTGAGTCACTTGCACCATGGGCTCATTCCCACTGCTCACAGCGTTTATACACCTGCACAAGAGATCAAGACACAACAAGGCTTGCAAATAAAAATAGCATATTCAAAAGTAACCTATTTAACATATCAAGGAGTGTTAAGCTAAATGATACATGAACATACACATTTAGGGAAAATGAACCAGCGATTGTATATTAATAGAATAAAGGAGGAAGCATAAAACCAAGCCTTGATGTCAGTAGGCTCTCCTTGAATGAATTTCCAAGCCCAAGATAGGCTCTCCAAGCACTCCTTCTCCAAGCCACATGAGTAGGATATAAGCACAATCTTAGCATAAGGGTGCAAATAGATATAGACAACCCATTTTGGAATGGGAGAGGATGAATATATAGGCATGGAAAGGGAGTTAAGATCTCTCCAAAGATAGGGGCAGGCCCTCATCTCAAGGAGGTAGCTCATAGGGATAATACCAAAAATCCAAGTTGGGAAAACTCAACTTCATCTACGTTGAATAACCTCCAACTCATCGCTCTGGAAGCTTCTATATCACAAAGCTTCTCATCCTCTTTAGGAAAATTGCCTTTTAGGGATCATCACGGGTATACAAGTAAACAGAGTAATGACATCACGGGGCTAGTATATTTCAACTAGTGACCATCACATTTTTCAATATCATAAGATCAATGATTCTAAAATTAGGGTTTTAGAGTTATTTCCTTCAAGGGAAGCTCAATTAATTTTCCAATCAATGATTTAGGGACGATAAGACTTGCATATCTGAATGAGTACACGGCATGATGGTCATGTTTCTGGCACTTAGAGGTATGTCACAGGGAATTGTGGGAGGTGTGACAAAATACTGTGTAACAAGTAGCTCTGCCTTGGCTTGATCCTTTATTCTGTGGTTTGGGGGTGCCTTTTCCTTGCTTCGGATTCGTAGATCCAAAGTCCCTCTTTTGTTTAAACTTCTTCTCAATCTTGACAGTGTACCGATACGTCGTGCCGAGTGAGGAAATTTCCATGAACTCCATCTCATCCTAGATGTACTTGTGTAGGCAGCCATGGTACTTGAGCACCAAATTCCACTCAATATTCTTGATACCTAGCTTCGTGTGAAGGGTATGGAATATATTTGTGAACTCTAGCACATCTTGGTCCCTTCCCAGTTGTAGCGTAGTCCACTTTATGTATTTGTCTTCATAGCTTCCAACAGGGTAATATGGTTCCTTGATGGCATATTGGAAATAATTCTAAGTGGGTGCGGCTAAAAACAATGAGGTTTTACTCTCGTCCTTTTGTTCATAGTAGGTTTCCCACCAGTCCTTGACATGTAGGGTAGGTTTGAGAAGTGAAAAAGTAATCTTTTCCCGATTGGAAAAATCATGAATTGAAAAATATCCTTCCAAAATATATAACCATTTATTTACGGCATCTGCATCTATCAAGCCTTCAAATATGGGAATATCAAAGTTAACATGTACCTTAAAAGGAGTGGCACCTCCAAAGTGGTTGCTCGATGAATATGTATCGCTTGTGGGTAGTTGTTAAGGATCTAGGTAAAATTATCCATCACTGCATCCCTCTATTGCTCGAGGGCTTCCTCAAGAAACATTTTGAAAGGATCTCCTGCCCCCTCATCTTTCTTTTCTTCTGCCATGGGAGGTTTTTGGGTTTTGCGAGGCTGATCTTTCAATGGTTCAACCAGATCAAGCCCTAACTCCTTATACCCTAACCTCGTTGGGGACATGCAAAGAAAAACAGAGAAAGAGCAGGTTGCTCTAATACCACTAATTTGAAATTAAACATGATTGCAACAACTTAGAGATATAATCATAAACACAAATATGTAGCATAAAACCAATTCATTTCATTGATAGAAAAATATTGAACTATGTGTATAAACAGAATGGAAATAAGATAGCTTGGGCGATGGTAGCTTATCTTTAAGAAGAGATGTGGTGGCTACATGCCTCTAAACTATGTTACAATGAGGATCAAGGTCCTATTTATTATTGGAAAATATGAGAAAACCCTAAATGACCAAAACTTGACCCCAGGAGATGTAACACCAAGAGTTTGTGGGCCCCTTTGGGGTTAGTTGGGTAACCAACTTCACGGGGCCATAACTTGGTCATATTATCTCTATTTGGCGTGTACGATACCTTGTTGGAAAGGTCTCTCTGAGTACTATAGGTTTCACCATAGGCCCCTACGTATGGCCACAAGCCTATTGTGGAACCTAAAAAAATGTCGTTTAGGAGGTCAAAATTGCTCTAGAAGTTCAAGACCTGAAAAACTGCTAAAAATAGTCAATGCTGAAATGAACAAAGAAACATATGAAACTTTTTGGGGGGTCTAGCTAGAATAGGCATGTGGCCACCAATATCCACCTAGACCAGTCTCCCTATCAAATGTCTCAAATCCCTCAGGCTGCGAAATGTAGATCTCTTCCTCAATCACCTCATTTAGGAAGGCAATCTTAACATCCATTTAGTGGATATTCCACCAAAACTATGCTCCCAATGCTAGTATGGTCCTGATAGAAGAATATATTTCCACAAGGGAAAACGTATCCTCATAATAAAATTCCTCTATCTGTGAGAAGCCTTTAGCCAAAACTCTAGCCTTGTATTTCTTGACACTTCCATCAATTGCATGTTTCACCTTATACACCCACATGGAATCAATAATATATTTTCCCTCAAGTCTAGGCACAACCTCCTAAACATCATTCTTCATGATGGAGTCATACTCCTCCACCATTGAATCTACCCACACCTTTTGGGAAATTGCATTATCAAATGAGGAAGACTCAAAATCAATCAGTTCTATCTGAGTGTCATATATCTAGTATATTTTTCTGGCAATATCCTCTATCTGTGAAAGGATATAGGAGCTCCAACATGATCCTGAGCATATTGCACCAACCTATTTGCCTCCCTGGTTCTCTTCCTCCCTTCCCTGGAAGGCTCTGTGTGAGTGGGTGCCTCCACTCTACTTCCTCTCTTCTCCTCCACATGTGGCTGCTCTACAACATCTTGTGGATCTAACTGGAACTCCTCCTTTGGAGCTAGAAGCTCCTCCTCTAGTAGAATGCTTAGATATCACTCTAGAGGGATTATCATGGCCTTCCCCTCATTAAATATGACATCTCTCCTCATCACAATCATCTAGAGTGAAGGCATATACACCCAGTAAATATGAGGTGTCTCTGTGTATCCTATAAAGATCCCCTCTCTGTCGTAAGCTCCAACTTTTTATTGCTATCTTCTGAGACATGACAATAGACCATGGATCCAAAAATGTGAAAGTGGGATACATCTGGCTTCCTCCTAGAGAAATCCTCTTTAGGTGTGATCATTCCAAGAATCTTGTGAGGGATCCTATTTTGCAAATAAACAATTGTATTGCATGCTTCTACCCATAGGTATAGCATCAGTTCCTCATCAAACAACATTTCTCTTGTAGGCCCTATAATGCTTCTATTTTTCCTCTCTGCCACCCCATTTTGTTGTCAATTGTGAGGTGCAATCAACCCCCTTCTAATACCCTCCTTGGCACATCTTTATTTAAACGCATTAGAAACATACTCTCCTCCATTATCACTTCTCAGTGATTTAATTTTCTATCTAATCTCATTTTCAACTAAGGCTTTGAATTCAAAAATCTTTCAATAAACCTCATCTTTCATCTTCATGAAATAGATCCAACATTTGCGGGAAAAATAATCTACAAAAATCACATAATTCTTGTGCTTTTCAATTGAGACTATAAAAAATGGTCCACACATATATGAGTGAACTCACTCTAATATGGCTCCAGCTCTGCTATCTCGGCCCTAGAAGGAGGATTTGACATATTTTCCAAGAGTGAAACCTTTTCAAATATCGTGTTGATCAAGGGTGCATTTTCGAAGTCCAGTGGTGATCTGTTGCATTATTTTCAAAGCTCCATGGTGTAGTTATCCCATGTGCCTATGCCAGGGATCTCCAACATATCAACCATGAACATGTTATTCTTTTCTTCTCAATGCAGCTCATGCATCCACCTCTAGTTTGTAAATATTTTTAACCTGAATAGCAATTTGTTTTACTTGTCCAGTAGAAACACGCTTCAAATAAACTTTCCCCTTATTGAACATCACATCATAACCACAGTCTTCAAGTATAGCTACAAAAACTAAATTTTTCTTTAGACCAAGCACATACATGACATTCTTTAGGTGAAGATGGGATCTTGACTCCCTCTTAAAGGTGATAGTGCCAATCCCTTTGGTACTATACCTTCCATCATCTCCAAGTTATATGTGTAATTGTAGGTCCTTCTCCTCCAGGCTATTGAAGAACTCCTTACTTCATGTGATATGAAATGAAGAACTAAAATCTAAGTACCATACATTGTCTTGTACAGTACTTTCAATGCATGTAATGAGGGTGAAATCAAACTGAATTTGTGATGTGAGAGCATCACCTCCTACTACTCCTATAGGCTTCTTACTAGATTTATTGTGTGGACACCTGGTTTCATAGTGTCAATATTTATGGCAGTGAAAACACTTAATTTTACTAGGATATTTCTTCTTGCCATGGTTTTGGCTAGACATTTCATTTCCTTGTGCCTTCTTACCCTTGGCCTTCTTTCCTTTGCTTGCTAGAGAAATTTTTTCTTCCTCCTCAACTTTGGATGTGACATCATCTCTATTGTTTCTTCTAATATCATGTTGTACCAAATCAAACCAAAGTCTCTCCCAATTCAGGAGCTTGTCTCTTCCATTAACTATATCTTTATAGTTGTGTCAGGACTTCAGAAGGCCAAGCAGTGCTAATCTCATAAGTTCAGATAATGGCAGATTTTCCCTTGCTCCTCCAATTTCATCTCTAATCTTAGTGAATCTGGTTAGGTATTGAAAAATAGTTTCATTTTTTCCCATTCGAATATTTCTGAGCTTATCTCTCAATGTCAATTTCCTGGCATCACTACTATTTTGGAATAGATTTGTGAGGATTTTCCACATTTAAAATGGAGTCTCCTTTTCATGCAAGTTTGAAACCACATGAAATTTGACACCCTCTAGACTAATCCTACTAGATTTTGTTGTGTCTTACTTCCACTGAGCAGGTTGTTGTGCAACATAATCTGGAGGTTTTGGAATATCAATTTTTGAGTACTGTAATACTCCATTGTTGTCCAAGATAGCTTCCATGCTTTCTTTCCAAGCAAAAAAAATTTAGGTTCCCTCCATTGCATACTCAATCCTTAATCCATTGAAAGACATTGTTCCTACACTAAAGAAGATCTACACTAAAAACTTTGCAATTAAAAATTTCTCTAAAAAAATATTTGGAACCTAGTTTTTGTGTACTCTTTAATAGCTCTAGTGCAATGTGGATCAAACAACTCAAAATATGTAGCTACTAATGAAATCAAACTAAAATCAATAGACACAAATTTATTCTACTCAGTTTGTGGAAGGGAAAGCATACAATAGAAACACATACAAGCATTCAATCACAATGAACAAAATATTTTACTAGGGAACCCAACTAGGAAAAACCCCTGCTTTGTTAGTATTATATTAGATGAGAACAATGATATATTACAATGACAACTTCAATCTTTGAATCTCAACCTGTATTGCAATGCTGATCACCGCCCCCCTGGTTATGGCAGACGGCGGATGTATTCGAGAGGGGTGAGCCAACGGAATAGGGATTTGAAATGGGTGGGCCAATGGATGATTGCCGGGATTACTTGCCTATCATAGCCGATCGATCAGACATGCTGGTCAGGTTGGTTCTTTCACGATGGTAAGGGAGTCTGTCTGGGAGGAAAGTGGCTGGGTGAAAGACTTATATCCATGAGGTGCTCCTTCTAGTTGAAGCGCTACTACAAGCCTTATCTATTCTGGTTGAAGCGTAGCCTTATCTAAGGTGAGCAAGGAATGAATGGTAAGGAACGAAGTAGCTTTCCTAGCATCAAGCAAGCCCCTACCGGTCCTTGCCGGACAATGAGAATGCCAGATCACCACTGCGAATACAGTCCACCAAGTTGAGCCTGTTTTGGAAAATACTTAGCCAAATCTAGGCCTCCTACCACTCTTATTTCCTTGCACAATTCCTGAGGAAATTAGCTCCTAAAGAATAAGAAAAACTCCTATTTTCTTGCATAATTCCCAAGATAAAATCCTCACTGACTCCATGCAAAACTTGTACACTCAATAGTATACAATTGATAATTACAATGTGCCTTTTCCTCCAACTCAATTAGGTAATTCGAATTGCATGCATGACTACGGATATTTTTAGTAAATTGACTAGTTAACTGAGATATCAATGAGTTAACAACAGTTACAACTACTCAACTGAACTCCTACTAACTCTATTCATGACTAGATCTGAGATAACTAAGTTTCACTAACTATAACTCTACTAGATTGCTATATTTTAGCAATCAAATCATGCACAACACTACTTCTAGCCCACAAACTCAAATTGACTAATTTAATGAAGTGACTTAGCCCTGTCACTCCTGCTAACTACAACTCAAGTAATCCTATTGATGTGAAATTTTGAATTTATCCATTTGACTAAGGAACAAGTTAAATTAAGCATTTTCTTGCTACAATTTAACATAAAAAATCAAAAGGTTAAAAGTCTAAACCCTTAATATGTACCAGTAGTAAAACGATTCCTAAAATTAAAAATCTTCCAGATGACATGATTATCACACCTTGAAGAGAAATGAAGGAGTGAGGGATGACAGACTTGTCAAATCATTATTATCTAGTGTGAAGTCAGGTGAATTATCTTTGGGTGAAATGTGTGTGTTTCAAAAGTAAGTTTGTTGAATTATTTTTACTTATTTTTAGATTAAATTTTCTTTTAAATATAGCATATTATTGTTGGCAATGTTTGTTATAAATATCACTATATTGAAATTTTGTACTTTATTTATTCATTCATAAGGTTTATATGAAAATACAAGAACATATGGTTAAAATGTTGAATGAATAGAATTGGGATGATGTTGTATGCAACTACCCAAATTCAAGTTCTACAATAGCACTAAAAGATTTTTATTTTTCATTCAAAAAGGTATGTTGATTTATACATTCATTTATTCATATGTAGACTATTTTTATTTTATATATATATATATATATATATATATATATATATATAGATATATATTTCATTAATGATGGTGAAGAAGGATGCATATGTAGTACCAAATAGTTTCAAAACCTTTATTGAAAAAATTAAGTTAGAAAGGTAGAGAAAGTAATGTCTTCAGAATGTTGAACTTGATCCTCATCTTAATCATTACATTTGGAATGTGATTGACATTGTCTAATATCAGATATTGCTAGGTGATTGAGAAAACATTGCAAATATCATGCCTAAAATGGAATATTCCCTATTTATTATAGATATTCCTCATGGTTTCAATTTCCCAAACATTGGATATGATAGTGAGCCTTATAGTTATCAAGCTTTTAATAAAGTGGTTACAGGATTTCAAGAATTCACAACATGGTCACTTTGGATATTTGTGATATTTCATTCGAAGACATAATTTGCAATGATATTGTCAAGCTTCAAGGGAAAAAAAAAAACTCAAGGATGCAGCTTAGATGGTAAGACATTGAAATTGTATGTTTGATTAATGTTAAAAAAATTATTTATGTATAAGTAAATTGAATTTTTACTATTGCGCATTACAGGAAAAAGTCAAATATTATTTGTTGCAAATATCAGCCAGTTATAAGTGATTGTGAGTTCATTCATGTTGAATCTTGGACAAAAAATGATAGCTATAAGTTTTTTCTTATGAATCTAGTAGATGAAAAGAGTCATAGTCAATTATTGGTTCATAATGGTGTTTCAAGAAAACTAATATATGAGGATAAAGATGCAAAAAGAGAGATAGTTAACATTTATCAAAAACCACAAGCATTGATTACCTATCTTATAGATTTACGTTCAAATTAAGGAGATTGGATTTTGGATTTGTTCTTAGGTTTAGGTAAATTTATTATATAAAATTGAATTTCAATATTTTAATTTTTAATTTTTATGTGCTTATATTAATTTACTTAATTGTTTATTGTGTACTTGATGATTAGATACAACACTAGCATGTTGTCTACAAAAAGGAAGAAATTGCATAGCCATTGAAAAAGGCTCACTACAATGCAGTTTTATTCAGCAAAGAATTAATTTTATTTAATTTCTTCCAGATGCAATGCAAGAAGTTGGTTCACGGGAAGGGGATTTTATTGAATCGTGTGTGGAAAAAAAGGAAAAGGAATCTCAACTACCATTAGATGGAATGATTGGAAAGGGATACTTTGGGAGATTTGCATACATCAAAGATCCATCAGAAGAGGAAAGCAACCAAACTAAAGCACATAATACTATGGAAAAACACAATAATGAAGCTCTAGAATATGTTGAGCATGGATTAATGATATTGTTTATTAAATTTAAGTTATGCTTGCTCAATTTTGAGAACTATTCATTAGCTTACTTGTAATGTTTTAACTTTGAAATTTTATGATAAGTATTCAATTATTGTTGTTATATCTTTAATATTTGAATTCTCTAATTTTCAATTTAATTTTTATGTGAATCATTATTTTTTGACATAAAATTCATAAAAAAATATTGTTAAAATTTTCCCATAAAAATAATTTATTTGACATGTCATTTTTAATCCAAAATGTGTATTTTTTTTCATTACATCTATATTCAAAATGTATATAATTTTTGTCAAATGTTTAAATTATTAGTTTTTTAGTGGCAATTATTTGATGTACATTGAAATATTAATTAACGGTGTGTGTGTGTGTGTGTGTGTCCTAACTTTAAAATATTGACCTTCTTTTCTTAACTATGCAAAAAAAAAAAAAAAGATTTCATTACAAAAAAAATGAACAGAAAAACAAAAAAACACTTAGAAAAAACATCCCAAAGAAGAACAAGAAGAAGATGACTACAAAAATTGTTAAATTTAAAAAATAATTATCCATACTTAATACATTAGAAATTTTGAAGTGTCAAAAATAATGCCCCCAAAAAGAGGGGTTGATGTTGCATCAATGCTTTCTAAAACCAACATGAAAATCACTAACATTTAAAAAAAACTGTTTATTAAGAAAATTTGAAGTGTCAAAAATATGCTCTGAAAAAAGGTTTATTATGAATCAACATTTTTCAAAATTGGATGAATTTCTTCTACCTATAAAAAAGCGAGAACTCAGTCAAGTTCCCATTTGATTGGTAATTTTGTTCATAGTGTTCTGTATTTCTTTTTACAAATAGCAGCAGGACTCTCCAGGGTGATACATTGGGTATGATGTATCATTTATCCAACATTTCTTTCATTTATAGTTCTAATTCCACTAACTCAGTGTGCTCATACAACATGGCTCTTTAGAAATTGGCATAGAACTGGGAATCAATTCAATGGAGAAATCAATTTCCCTCCTCGATGATAACTTGACACTTCATCTTGAAATAAATTGATGTATTGTTTTAGAATGGGTTGATATTGAACTCTGAGTTCATTGTTATTTGTTACACTAGTTACTTGAATCATAAACAAGGAACACCCTTTCTAGTAGCATTTCTTCACTTGAAGTTCTGAAAGTTTCCTTAATTAAATAGGCTTTCTTATTCCCTATAATACATTTTCCTCTCCTTCATCAATGAGGCATTCCAGTGGTTTACCATAGCAGTCAAATTTGGTCCTGTGGGATGTCATCTAATCCCTACCAATAAGGATATCATGTGAACCCAATAGAAAATTAGTATGTGTTCCTGTTGTGTGCATGTCACTTACTTCCAAGTGGTGTGACTCCACCAAACAATCACTCTCTTTTTAAATACCATGGCTAGTTAAACCAACCATGATTTAACATCTGGTTTCCTATGCAAAGCACATGTCTCTGTAATTTTGGGGCTAACATAACTAAAATTATAACCTTGATCAATTAAAATTGAAATAGGCTAGTTGGAAACCATACCTTCCATTTTAACTACTGAGGCTTGATGATCTTCTTGTTTGTTGACCATTTCTACATAAATTTGAGGTATTATTAGAGCACATAATTCATTAATGTTGCCTCTTGGACATTGTAAAACTTATTGCTACTCTAATGTCTCACGAGGACAATATTTTAACATGTGATCCTCTCCACATCCCCAACACTACAATGACCTCCTCCTGGGTTCCTCTACCTCTTCCCTTGTTGATTTGATAGGTTGATCTCTTTTGGAAAAAAAGGAAGTTTCACTGGAACTCACCTTTAGAAATCATTGAAATCAACATTTTTCCCATTTTCTTGTAACTTGAGGATTGTGGCCCTTTCCCTTAAATTTTGGTTTTGGTTGTCTTCTTCCAATTTCTTCACAATTCATCTTTATGCTTAGACTAATCATAGCAATACTTGGCCTTCCTGATAGTATCTTCCAATGTCTTTGTTTTTCAAAATCGATTATGTCTTTGTAGGATTATGGTACCCCACTGAGGTATCTTTGAATATTCACCTTCTCATCCATGATGTAGGGAACATAAATTATTAATTCAAAAAATTTGTTGGTGTAGGCATGCAAGGTAAGATGTCTCAACCTATTCTCAAAAAAAAAAAAAAAAATTGTCATCGTACCTTTCTGAAAGGTACTTTTCTTGAAAATATTCCTCAAATATTTTCCATGTCAATTCCTTTTCTTTGATGCCTTTGAAATTTCTAAGATATTCCCACCATATGTCATCTTTTTCTTTAAATTTAAAAATGGCCACCTTACCCTTCATATTTTCATAATAGTCATGGACTATGAAGTACTTCTTTAAGCCAAAAATCCAAGCTTCTTCTTCTTCACTCTTCATAATCTCTCCATTAAAGGTAAAGCACTTTTCTTTCTTGAATTATTTCAGCATTGTGTTTTTCTCACTCTTCCTTTATTGGTGATGTCTTCTTGGTCTAGTTGTATTGTACCATTTTGTTGTCCATTCCTCTATTTTCTATTGTAGATTATGTCTTCTTATGTGCTTCCACATATGCACACAATTTTCAATTAAAGCAAGAATAAACATTTTAATCACATCCTTGGCATTGTTACCACAAAATATAGTAGGCCTTGGAGAGGAAAACCCAATGTCACCTCATCCAAAATCCCCTATGCTTTACGGATTTTCACTGATGGGAATATTCCTAGTAAGACAGGAATAGATAAGGAATAAGATGACCTCACTATAGCTCTTTCAAGAGAGAGAGACATTGTAAGTTCAAAGGCTTCTTTAAGGAAGTAATTCATTATCAATGAAAAGACCTATAAAATGGAGGTGAAAGACCTATGGTTTGATGTATTTGACAATAATTGGAGTTCCAAAGTTCAAGAACAAAGATAAAAGGTTCCTTGCGATGGATTCCAACAATTACAAGGCCCGTGAAACCTTCAAGAAAGTCCTCAAGTTGAGGGAGAAGAAACTAGGTTTCCATCTTAGAGAAACACCTAGGGCTAGGGATTTTATGGATGAAATTTGAGTGGATGTGCACCAAAATGATAGGTCATGTAGTCAAGACCTACCTGTTGATGTGTTGGCTCTCAAAACACCAAAAACCCTCCTTCCTAGAATTTTACTCTAAACCCTAGATTCTCCTTCCTAACCTTGAAAGGACCAAAATTTCAAGAGTAGAAAATATGGATTAAAAATGTGATTAATCACCAATTTCTTAGACTAGTGCCTTGCCCTATGGGCATATGGAGTCTAGGATGCTTAATAAAATCCAAATTTGTTCCAAAGGAGGCCAAAATTTGATGCCTTAGCTATCAAATTTCCATAATTTACCCATTCAATGGAGAAATGGAGTTTCATGTGAGAGATAAAAATATATCACCACTAGGAACATTTATTACATGTTATTATGAGTAATGCATATAAAATCCATCTAGATATATTATTCAATAAAATGATATTCAACAAATTAAGGCACAAAATTTAAGCTACAATCAATAGTTGCATTCATTAGATATTCAAGAAAACATATTCAACAATAGTTTCACTTACAAGATAACATCTAATATATCCTTCCATTAAACCAATAATATCTCCAAATAATATCCAAAATTCAGCTTCCAAACATCAAAGTGCATCCTATGATCTCCAATTCATGCATAAGAAGCAATTATGAGTTCTCTAAAGTGGTCTGAATTCATAAAGTTGATCTGCGAGATATCGAATGAGGTTTCTCTAATATACTTGTGTCCAATGATGTCTAATTTTAGTCTATTATCCCCTCAACTAATAAAATAGTGAACAAATACTAGGTAAGGTCACAAACAAACCTTATAGCCAATGTCAAAACATAATAATTAACCCACAGGGGGGTTGAAATGCTAACACCATGCACGCTTAAGCATCCTTTAGTTAAGTGTTGGGCTCCTCTAGTGCCAAAATGGGTGTAGAGGTATCCAAAAATTTAGGTCTAGGGGTTGGCCCCTAGACTTCCATGCAAATCATCCTATGGACCCCAGTTTTGGGTCAAGGGCACAAAATTTGGTCTCATGGGTCTCCTAGTGGTGAAATAGCTTGGTTCTACTCCAACATTGAGGAGTCCAAGGATTATGTTAACCCTCTCATGTCTCAAGGGGTGAGACAAACCTCATATGGTCCTTGGATAAGCTACCAAACCATGTGATCATTGCTAAGCTGGTTGGGGAATGTTGGTCCAAGTGCCTCATTTCATGAATAATATGGTGAAAAGTGCAAGCCTACTGAGGTGCTAAGGGTTCCCATGGATATGAATGATTCTCTACAAGTGACATGAATCTTATGGATATCAAAGCTTCACCTATAGGGTGCCATATGCTCCTCTAATGGGTTTGGGTCCTTGTTAAGTTTCCTATCCCATGATGAAAACCACCTGTCATTCACACACAATATCTAGCTTTGCATCTTCACCATTAGGTACAATAGTCATTAGCGCATATAAGTGTAACAACCTTATTAATCAAAGAAAAAATGACACTTCATAGAAGGCTTCCCTTCCAAATTTGGGGCTTCGATAATGTAATAGTGTTACCTCCCTAGGTAGGAGTGGCTAATGGACGACCCTATTAGGTATTCCCGACCCATAAGGGGAAAGACAAGTCCCCGGTACATCCTTTAATCAATAGGTTTCATGTGAATAATGATGGAACGGAGGGGAAAATGGGTCTCAGGGCCAAATTAAATGGTCAAAGTGATAGAAATGATGAGGAATTCCACATTCTGGGCATACAAATGTGAGGAGAGAGAAATCATAGATGAATGAGTTAACCTGATGTTTGTTTTTCCACCCCACTTATTTCCTTTTACTTTTTCTTGATATTTTCTTTGTATTATTTCCCAAAGCTCTAGGAAATGAGAGCATACTTTGAATCATGTGTAGAAGTAATTACCCCCTTAGTGGTGGGGTATTTCATCACCCACCAGGGGTTGGGACATGCCAGGGTTCCTTTCCATGATGTGGTAAGGCAACATTGGCCCCAAGAACCCGGTGATGTCCATAATGATAAGGGGTAGAGTTAATGCTTGGATTTTTTCCCACATGCTAATGTTAATGTCTTGGCCATATTTTGCAATTTATAATTTTCTTTCTTTTTTTTCTTGCTTGTGGCCATGATATTCTCTTTCCTTTTCTTTTAGTTGCATCAACCTCCCACATAATATTTCCGGTTCTAACCCAGATATGTGGTAAAGTGGAGGGAGTGTGTTTAATCCTAGTGGACCCATGGTTAAGTGGACCCGGAGATGGGTGGAGTATAGGGCTCATAATGTATGGAGGGAAGTGATAAGTATGGACCAAGGAAAACAAAACTATGTTATCTCAATAAGGGTTTCCCGAGTAGTTCCCTTCCTAAATCCATGGGCCATTTGGGGAGGTCACACTAGACTAGGATTGAATATTAATGCCCCTGTTTAAGGTGAGGGAACAAAACCATAGTAAAAAACCTTCCTTCTTCCAAGTCACCCCATAACCCATGCCAAATTCCCAAATGAAAAACAATCATAAGCACTTGATTGCATAATGAATAAAATACCTTTTGGATTGAATTACTCACCTTGCAACATGTTATGTTGACAAATGGGTGAGGAAACATACAATTGATGTAGGTGGCAGAGATAAAAATTGCACATCACATCAGCCACTTAGTGGTTGTCTGGGGTTTTTGGCTGTCAGCTGGAAGAGATGACCAAGAGAAAAATTCTCATATGGGGTTACCAACATTTCATTGGTAACATCTGGTTCTAACTGGGACACGATCTCACCATAGAGAACATGATCCACGTACTTGAATAGGGAGTTCATTATAAATTCATAAATCTCCTAGGACCGTATACTTATACCCTACACATCACAGTAAAACTATTTTGGAGCATGTGCATTGGGCATGCTTTTATCACCCATGTTTTTCATCAAATAATAAACCATATAGAAAAGTAAATCTCTTTTGAGTGAAATATAATCTATATGCAACCTAATCTAGCAAAAGGACATAATATGTTGATGTTGGCTATGAAAAATAGATATGTAATGTAACCTACATTACTATGCATAACATTCACACCATGCATGAGCTAAGTTTAATCATATAGGCAATGTAACCAACATATCATTAAACCAATGTAGCAAAAAATGAGCTTATGAACCATCATGAGAAAGGGAACCCAAATATCACATTTTCCATTGCAATATTTTATTGATGAATGGTAAGGATGGGATGTGGGAACAAATGAGGACCATGTATCAGGGATCATGGATGAGAAGGGAAAAGAGGAATCCAACTTGTTCCACCTTTCATGCAACGAAATAATGGAGAATTCAATGATTAAGCTCATAAAATTTCGATGAAGAGAAAGTTCAAGCATAACCTTCGCATGACGTGAAGAGATAGATGGCTCATACATACCCAGAATCACATCATTTCAATTATCTTGGGAAGAACCACAACACATTTTCAAGGAATTATGGAGGGTCCTCAATTTTATGGCTCCAAAGAGATTCACAAAGAGAGGAATCAAGCTCCTCTTGTCTACTAATGACATCATGATCATTTGATTTAGGATAATCATCATGAAATATGTAAAATAATCCCTTTTAGTGATCCATTTCCTGTCATGCAAATTTTCATAAGATTTCAAATATGGAGTCTCCAGGGTGAACTTTAAATGCCTTGAAATATGCTTGTTTCACCCTACAAGCATTGAATTTTAAGCTTAATGAAGAACTAGGGCTTCATTCTTCCTGTGTAGTCACCAAATAATGATCTATATTGTTGTTAAGGATGAAAAGCATGCTTTGTCCCCAACAATGATGCCAAAATATGTTTCCACAAAATCTAGCAGGCCTTAGAGAGGAAAACCCTACAAGACAAAATCTAGAAAAAGTTCTAACAATGGGGTAGAGGCCCAATGTCACCTTAGCCAAAACCCCCTGCTCTTTACAAATTTTCACCAATGGGGGGAGTCTCATTAAGAGAGGAAGAGATTAATTCTAAGATAAATAGGTTATAGATAAGGTATAGTATGATCTCACTAGGGCTCATTCAAGAGAGATACACAATACGAGTTCAAATGCTTCTTTAAAAAAACAATTTGATCTTAATGAAAAAACCTATAAAATGGAGGTGCAAGACGTAGGTTTTATGTATTTGATGATAGTGAGAGTTACAAAGGTCAAGGCCAATGAGGAAAGGTTCCTTGTGATGGATTCCAATAATTACAAGGCTCATGAAACCTTTAAGAAAGTCCTCAAGTTGAGGGAGAAGAAACTAGGGTTTTCCTCTTAGGGAAACATACCTAGGAGAAGGGATTTTATGGATCAAATTTGAGTGGATTCCCACCAAAATGATAGGTCACATAGTCAATACCCGAACCTCTTGATGTTTAGGCTCTCAAAACACTAAAATCCCTCCTTCCTAGAATTTCTCTCCAGGCCCTAGATTCTCCTTCCTAGCCTTAAAAGGACTGAAATTTCAATAGAATAAAAGATGGATTAAAAATGTGATTGATCACCAATGACTTGGACTAGTTCTTTGTCCTATGGGAATATGGAGTCTAGGATGCTTAAGCTAAGCCAAATTTGTTCCCAAGTAGGCCAAAATTTGATGCCCTAGCTATAAAAAATTTAGCATTTACCCATTTAATGTAAAAATGGAGTTTTATGGGAGAGCTACAAAGAGATAACCACTAGGAACATTCATTACATGTTATGATGAGTAATTCATACAACATTCATCTAGATATTCGTCAATAAAATGATATTCAACAAATTAATACACAAAATTTAAGCAAGAATCAATAGTTCCATGCATTAGACATTTAGGAAAAGCTATTCAACAATAGGACTCACTTACAAGATAACATGCAATATATCCTTCCATTAAACCAAGAATAGCTCCAAATAATATCCAAAATTCACCTTCCAAACATCAAAGTGCAACCTATGATCTCCAATTCACCCACAAGAAGCAAGTGTGATTTATCTAAAGAGATTCATATTTCTAAAGTTGATGATGAGAGAGACCAATTCAGTTCTCTTTATATATATGTGTCCAATTATGTTTAATTTTAGCATATTATCCCCTCAACTAATAAAATAATGGGAAAAGACTAGATAAGGTCACAAGTTGACCTTATATCCAATGTGAAAACATAATATTAACCCATAGGAGGGCCAAAATGTTGATTTCATGCATGCATAGGCCTCCTTATTATAGGCCATTTTGTCACATCTAGTCAATAGGCCTACAAACTGGATCAATCCACATCCGTGAACACCTTGTCATCATCCCTACACAAATACATGAGCATGACTCTTCCAAATCCCTAATTTTATGGGTCGGACTGTTTCATTTTATTGCTTTTAAGGCCCAACACACCCTTACAATTTAGGGACTTGCATTCAATAGAAAGTTTCTTCCTTCTACACCAGTGATGATAAGCAATAGGTTGTCCCTTGCTAGGGGTGTGCTGATTCTAGAAATTCGGGAAAATTAAAAAGAATATTGAAACTTCTTACTCCAAAAGCTTCAATTGATCAAAAATAAGAATAAGAAGTCCATCATTTTAAAGATAGACCTCTCAAAATTTTTTGATAGGGTGAGTTGGTCCTACCTTCAACTCATTCTCATGCATATTGGCTTTCCTCACCCTGTTATCTTCTGGATCATGTGTTGTATCTCTTTTGCCTCTTTTAGTATTCTTATAAATGGGGAAGCTTCTGGTTTTTTTCATGCTGAGCGTCGTCTTAGGAAGGGATACTCTCTTTCCCCCTCCTTTTTCTGCTAATCATGGAAGGACTTAGCAGACTAATTAAAACTGGTCGTGAGAAGGGTGATTTAGGGGGTGTCCAGATTTCAGATATGACAACCCTCTCACATATTTTGTTTGTTGATGATGTAATTATATTTCTAAATGGTTCTTTTCATGATTCATATGTTTTCAAAAACATATTATCTCTTTTTTGCAAAGTGACAAGTATGGAACCCAAATTTTGAAAATCCATGATCATCTTTGTGACCTGCCTCCAAAACGAGGAATGATGTGCATCCCAACATTTCAAATTTGTCAGACATGAACTTGATGAAGGTCTAAAATATCTGGGGTTTAGACTAAAACCGAATGGCTATCAAATTGTTGACTGGGCCTGGCTCATTGCCAAGATTGAAATAAGGATAAACATCTGGCAACAATGATGGCTCTCCAGGGCTGACCGGCTTACTCTCATAAAATCGGTGCTGGAGGCCATCCCAGTTTACTGGATGACGCTGACATGGATCCCAAAAGGCATTCTAAAAAAGATTCAAAAAATATTTTGTCGCTTCCTCTGGAGAGGAAAACGCACTGGGAGGACTTTAGCCTGGGTCAACTGGGACAGGATCTGGAAGCCTAAGAATCTGGGGGGATGGGACTTAAAAAACCTTCAGTCTTTCGCAAAGGCCCTAGCAGTTGAAATGGGCTGGAAAATTATCAAGTTAGAAATCCTTTGGCAAGAGGTAATATACTTCAAATATTTACACCCCCTCTCAATTTATGGAGTGGATTCGCTATCCTAGCATGCCCTCCGTTGGTTCATACAATATTTGGAAGGAAATCACCCAATCCTTCAATGTAGGTTTTAATCCCGTATAGAAATTACCTGCATAGGAATTCTAAAACACATAAAATAAACAATGCGAGAGCATAACACATAAAACACATATACACAGAGATTTTCCCCTGGATCCCAAAACCGAGACTACCAGCTTGATTTTTCATTATGTTCCTTTCAGTGTTACAATACATATTTATACATGTTGAAGTATCCAATACCATGGACCAAAAACTATTGCATCCAAAACCATGGACCGAAAACCATAGGTAGGTTCGTCCAACCTAACACAACCCAACATTCTCCCACTTGTTGTTTTCTTTCCACAGGGGGGCACAGGAGAGCTTAGTCATTTTTCCAGCCCTGAAATGCCCATTTTTTCTCTACACCAGGAGAACTTCTTAGAGCTCATAGATTTTTTCAATGCATCTGTAGTATTCTTCAAAGTGTCCACCTTTACCAGCAACACCTTTTCTTCTTCTATCATATCCCTCACAAAGTGATACTGAACATCAATGTGCTTTGTCTCTGAATGATAAGCAGGGTTCTTTGCCAAGAAAATTGCACTTTGGCTGTCACAGTCTATCCTTATAGCTCTTCGTACTAACCCCATACTTGAACACAATCTCTGCAACCAAACTGCTTCCTTGCTTGCATGAGTGGCTGCCATGTATTCTGCCTCTGTAGTTGATAGTGCCACTACAGATTGTTTCTTACTCATCCAACTGACTACACCTCAAAATAGGTTAAACACATACCCACTTGTAGATATTCTCTGATCCAAATCTCTAGCCTAGTCTACATCAACAAAGCCATGGATATCCAAAAATTTGTCCAATCCTAGTCTTCCTTGGTAGCACAAACCATAATTAATAGTGCCATGCAAATACCTGAAAACCCACTTCACTATTGTCCAATGCTCCTTCTCTGGTTTTGACATAAACCTGCTCAATACTCCCACTTCATGTACAAATTATGGTCTAGTACAGACCATTGCATACATCAGGCTACTGACTGCACTTGCATATGGAACATGGGACATATCCTCTTCCTCTTCTTGTGTCTTGGGACATTGTTTAGTGGATAACTTTACACCTACAGGAATAGGAACCTTCACCAGTTTACTATCCTGCATATTAAACCTCTGTAGTATTGCCTCGACATACTTCCTCTGGTTTAACCAGAGCTTCCTCTTTTCCCGATCTCTTTTAATTTCCATGCCCAAAATATAGTTTGCAGCACCAAGATCTTTCATGTCGAATTTGGAGGACAATTGGGTCTTCAAATCCTAGATAATTTCTTTGTCATTTCCAACTAGAAACATATCATCCACATACAAGACCAGATAAATAACATGGTCACCAATTAATTTAAAATACACACAGTGATCTACTTTGCTTCTGGTGAAGCCAAGTCCCCATATAAATGTATCAAATTTTTGATACCACGTCCTTGGTGACTGTTTTAACTCATAAGGAGACTTCTTTAACTTGCATACCAGTTCTTCCTTACCCTTCACCGCAAAGCCTTCAAGTTGCTTCATGTAGATCTCCTCTTCCAGATCCCCGTGAAGAAATGTTGTCTTCACATCCATCTGTTCTACCTCAAAATCAAAAGCAGCAGCAACAGATAAAAGTAATATAATAGAAGTTACCTTCGCAACAGGAGAAAAAATATCACCAAAATCAATTCCTGCCACCTGGGAATAACCTTTTTCTACCAACCGAGCTTTGTATTTCTCCACCTTTCCTTATACATTTGTCTTCTTCTTGAACACCCATTTGCTGCCAATGGGTTTCCTTCCAACTAGCAACTCCACCAAATCCCAAGCCTCATTTTTGTACAAAGATGTCATTTCATCAACCATGGCATCTTTCCAGAGTTTTCCATCCTCTGAATCTACTGCTTCCTTCACAGTTCTGGTCATCATTAGTAATAGATAATGAAAAATTTGAACAGAAAGAAGATGGACTATACCTTTCTGGTTGCCTTATTTCTCAAACTGATCTTCTTACACCTGGTGTTTGTGGCTCTTCATCTTCTGATTCCTCCTCTACTGTAGAGTCTAATTCTTCCTCCTTTATCTCAAACTCTATCTTCTCAAGTTCCTTTGGTTGGACTTCATGTTTAATAACATCTTTCACCTCTCTAAACACCACATCTTGGTTGTACACAACCTTCCTTGTTGTTGGGTTCCAAAAGCTTATAACCCTTTAAACCATCCTTATACTCAATAAAGATGCACTTTTCAGATTTACTATCCAACTTGGCTCATTTCTCCTTTGGAACATGTACATATGCATCACATCCAAATACCCTCAGATGTGAAAGAGAGGGTTTCTTACCAGTCTATACCTCTTGTGGAGTTTTATCCCGCAATACTGATGAGGGTGATCCATTGACCAGATAACATGCTATCTCCACTGCCTCTACCCAGAATTCTTGTCCTAACCTAGCACCACTGAGCATGCTTCTTGCCCTTTCCATCAATGTCTTGTTCATTCTTTCTGCAACTCCATTTTGCTGAGGTGTATATGGAGTAGTCTTCTGTCGTGCTATACCACACTTCTTACAAAATTCTTAAAATTCCTTACTGCAAAACTCTCCACCGTTATCTGTCCTCAGCACCTTTATTTTCTTCTCTATTTGGTTTTCCACCAGAGCCTTAAATTCTTTAAACCTGTCAAAGACTTCATATTTCTTCTTAAGGAAATATATCCATGTATTACTTGAGAAGTCATCTATAAATGATACATAGTACACAGACTTACCCAGTGATGGAACCTTCACAGGTCCAAACAAATCACTATGGACAAGCTCTAATATATGTTTTGTTGGAAATAATACTGAGAGGGGGGGTGAATCAGTATTATCAGATCAATCAAACTTTTCAATGCTCAGAAACATATACGCTACTTAAGTTAAGTGAACCAGCGTGTACACGCTACTGTGACTAAGTAAAACAGCGTATAAGAAGAAAACTTCACAATTTAGTTAGCTTATTCTTCAGTTAAGTGCATCAGGACATTATTCACCACATTAACAGTAAACATGTGCAGTATAACAGAACAGATCAAAAGCCACACACATGAACACCAAGATATAAGGTGGAAACCCAATGTGGGTGAAAACCACCTGCTGCAAGTTGTCTCTATCTTTCTTTAATATGAAACTTCAGTTTACAATCTTTTGTACTGGTGCAGCCTTATACCAGTACGCAGGCTACAACCTGCAGAAGGCTACAACCTTCTCTCGTTCTCCAAACTTCCTTGGAAGGGAGCTCCAACCCCCTTTGCTCTTGTACTAGCCAAGATACTAGTACGTAGGTGCTGACCTACAATCTTCTTTCTTTCAGGTATCACTTTTCATACATTTTCAGACTTGGATATTCCTGAAGCACAACATTACAATCTGAAGACCACAATTCATTCAATTTCCACAACAGATCATTGAAGCATAAAACAACCAAACTTTGAATCACTGAACCATTGAACCCTGTCAATCACCAGTTACCAGAACACAGAGCAGACTACAGAACTCTGCAATAACAGTCAGACCCCACTGTAAACCCAAAATCAAGCTTCAAAAGATATACGCTACTTCAATGAGCAAAACCCGCGTATACACGCGCTTTTACCGAAGCCAACCTGCGTACAGATCTAAAAATAAACTTTCTCAATTTGCAGCTGTACCAGACATTAGTTAGACCCAGAACATAACATTGCGACAATATGCAGATCTAGAAATACGCATAATCAACCATATCATGATAGTGCATTTCAAACCATTAGATCCCGATCTATCCTTAGATCTAGTCTTCCATCAACCGATGTGATCTCTCCTTGGCTTAGATCAAGCAACCCAGAACCTGCATATCAGATCTCTTTCTCTCTTAGATATTCAAGCCTTGTCAAAAGATGTATTTGCCTAATGATCTTCTTCTCCTTATATAGCCTTAGGCCTTGCTCAATACCAAGAGCCAAAACCATAGTAACACAATACCATCAACTTCAAAACTAGGGATCGACACGCCCGTCGAGACATAATGGTCCGAAATCATAGGCACAACTTCCAAGGACTAACCACCATGGACCAAAGGTACTTTTCCACATACACGCGTTTTTTCTGAATCCAACTAGCGTGTACACGCGACTTGGGCTTAACGAACCTGCGTATATGAACTTCCTTGGCATGCTGTACTAAGATCTGTCTTCTGATTAAGTTGCCATCACCTGTACCAACCTCTGAGCACCTGTACCAACCTCTGAGAGGGTTGCCATCAAGGACAACACTTGAATCATAATGCCAACAATCTCCCCCTTTGGACTTGATGGCAACCACCACACCAAGTCACTCTCCCCCTTTGACATCAAGGGCAAAGGGCTGTGCTCCCCCTGAGGACATGCTGATACCTCTGCTTGGCTGTGCTGACTCGTGCTCCCCCTGACAGTAGGCCAGATCTGCAAAAGATGTTCTTCAACAAGAACCAAGACTTATACACCATAAGGGACCTTCCTATCACCAAAAGACTCAATACATACATCCATACTCCCTACCAAGAGGGGACATATCAGAACAACCAATTATATTACAGCATTCATCCCAGGCATAGTGGGGAAACCAACATAGGCCGTTACATGACCTTGACACCATAAAAGAGATATGACAAGAGAGATACATGACATAGAGACAACAGATCTAGACCAAGACTTAGGAAAGGCACCAGCAGCATCTGATAAACATCTTGTTAGATCAGCAACCAGGATTTCTTTCTGAGCTCCTTCTCCTGAAACCAACAACCAAAACATCTGAATGCCAACAATGCTTTATGAGACTTTTAAGCTGCTCCCCCTGAACCTGTGCCTGTTGCACCCCCTGAAACTGTGCCTGAAGAATTCTGACATTCCCATTGCTGTTCAGAACTCCAGAGTTTTCCCTTGCTGTTCAGAACTTCATATACGCGATTTCTCCTGCATAAAACAGCGTATGTACGCGGATATAATCTCTGCAACAAGCGTACACCTTATACGCGACTTTCCCATCATAAATCCGCGTGTATACGCGTATATACCTTTCGTAACTTGCGTATACCAACTTTTCTGTAGAACAGACAAGCTTCAACAGCAGGATGAAGCATCAACTACTCCCAGCTTTTGTCTGAGATATTCAAAAGTTTCCCTGGGCAGTGGTTTTGTGAGAATATCAGCAACTTGTTCCTTAGAAGGAACATACTCCAACTTGACCTTCTGCTCAAGCACTTGTTCCCGAAGAAAATGGTACTTGATTGGTATGTGCTTGGTCTTTGAGTGCATGACTGGATTCTTTGAAATGCTGATTGCACTTGTATTATCACATAAGATAGAGACTGGTGGAGTGCAAGTGATTTGAAAGTCCTGCAAGGTCTGCATCATCCAAAGAAGTTGTGTGCAACAAGATGCTGCAGCCACATATTCTGCTTCAGCTGTAGATAAGGCAATCGAACTCTGTTTCTTGCTGAACCAAGATACTAATCTGGAACCCATGAAGAAAGCACCACCACTTGTGCTTTTCCTATCATCCACACTTCCAGCCCAATCTGCATCTGTGTAAGCATGAAGAGTGAGATCTGTATTTCTAGGATACCATAAGCCATAGTTTTGGGTCCCTTGAAGATATTTGAAGATTCTTTTGACTGCCTGAAGATGAGTTTCCTTTGGGTTGGCTTGAAATCTTCCAACCATTCCTACTGCATGTGTAATATCTGGTCGAGTACCTGTCAAATAAAGCAAACTCCCAATCATGGATCTATAAGTGGGTTGGTGAACTGCTGCTGATTCATCATTTGCACTGAGGCTGCATCCTGTAACCATGGGTGTACATACTGGCTTTGACTCTTCCATGCCATACTTCTTCAAGATCTGCTTGAGGTATTTGGTTTGAGACAAGAAGATACCTCCTTCATTTTGTTGGATTTGCAATCCAAGAAAATATGTCAATTCTCCAAGAAGTGACATTTCGAATTCTTTCTGCATAACCAAGGCAAAGTTTTGACTCATAGTCTCTTCATTGCTGCCAAAAATAATATCATCTACATAAACAACAAGAATTAGCAATTTGTTATTTTCAACTTTTATATAGAGATTGCTATCTGCTGATCCTTTTGAAAAGCCTTGTTGGTGAAGATATTTGTCCAACCGATAGTACCAAGCCCTTGGAGCTTGTTTGAGTCCATAGAGTGCCTTTTTCAATCTGCATACAAGGTTTGGATCATTCCCAAGAATGAAGCCATCTGGCTGCTCAATATATACTTCTTCTTCTAAGTCTCCATTCAGGAAGGCTGATTTCACGTCCATTTGAAATACCTTGAAGTTTTGAAAGCTTGAGAGAGCAAGGAACATTCGGATGGCCTCTAGTCTTGCCACAGGAGCAAAGGTCTCTTCAAAATCTATTCCTTCTTGCTGTGCATACCCTTTACAAACAAGTCTGGCCTTGTTTCTAATTACTTCTCCATTTTCATTTAATTTATTCTTGAAGACCCATTTTGTTCCTATTACATTCTTATCTTTTGGTCTAGGAACTAATTCCCAAGTGTTGTTCTTTTCGATTTGCTCAAGTTCTTCATCCATTGCTTTGACCCAACATTCATCTTTGCATGCCTCTTTCACATTTTGTGGTTCAGTGGAGGAGAGTAGTGCCAAGTAGCTTGAAGCTTCTGCAAGTGTCCTTCTTGTTTGTACTCCTGCTTCTTTCTGCCCCACAATCTGAGTTTCTGGATGATTCTTTTGGACATATCTGGATGGAGTCTTCTCTTCTATTCTTGTCTGCTCCTCTGGTTCTTCTTGAGATTCTTCTTCTTCTTGAGGTTCTTCTTCTTCATCATTTCGCCTTTGAGAGTAACCTTCATCTTCTTCAATGTCTTCATGATGAACTTGCCTAGGAATATATCCCTTCTCATCAACCACTATATCAATACTGTCAACAATTCTGCCAAGTCTTTTATTGTAGCACTTGTATGCTTTGCTATGTGGAGAATAACCAAGAAGAATGCCCTCATCTGCTCTAGGTTCAAGTTTGCCAAGTTGCTCATCAGTATTCTTAATATAACATTTGCTCCCAAAGATTTTGAAATGCTTCACGGAAGGAGTTTTACCACTCCAAAGCTCATGAGGTGTTTGAGTGCTGTTTACTCGGACATTTGTTTTGTTAAGAATAATAACAGCAGCATGTGCAGCTTCACCCCAGAAGGTTGCAGGAGTACCTGATTCATCGAGCATAGCACGAGCCATTTGTTGGATAGTTCTGTTCATTCTTTCCACAACCCCATTTTGCTGAGGAGTTCTAGCTGTAGAGAATTCTCTTCTTATCCCATGTTCATCGCAGAAATCGAAAAATTCATTTGATGTGAACTCCCCACCTCTGTCAGATCTGAGGCACTTAATTTTGTGTCCTGATTCATTTTCAGCCAATGCTTTGAAGGATTTGAATTTTTCGAATGCTTCATCTTTGTGCTTCATAAGCCCTAACCAAACAAACCTTGAGAAATCATCAATGAATAATATCAGATATTCTTCTCCTCGAGGTGTCCTTTTCCTAAATGGACCACATACATCTGTATGGACTAGCTCAAGAGGCAAGCTAGCTGATCCTTCCTTCTCTGGAAAGTTAGTTCTGGTTTGCTTTCCAAACTGACAAGATTTGCATATGGTGTTGTCTGGAATTTTGATATCTGGAAGATCGCGAACTGCCTGATATTTGCATGCTTTCCTTATTTGTGAGAAGCTTAGATGTCCCAACCTTCGATGCCATAACCAGTGCTCTTCATCCTTGCTAAGATAGCATTGTTGTTGTCCTTCTTCAAATATGTACAGATTATTTGGAGTTCTTTTGCCTTTGAGAACTGTTTTACCTGTATCAAGATCACGAACAAGACATCCATTCGATCTGAAAATAACCTCGGTTTTTTGATCACACATCTGGCTGACACTTAGTAGATTATGCTTCAATCCATCAACATACAAAACATTTCCAGCCTTGACCTTTTCTTTCAAAGGAGCAATACCTTTTCCTTTTATAGTTGCAGGAGTATCATTTCCAAAAGAAACTTTCTTTCCCTTTTCTAAAGTAGAATAAGATTCAAGTTTTTCTTTATCACCTGTCATATGTTTCGAACATCCACTGTCAATGTACCATAGATTTTCCTGTCCTTCTGCATAAAAAGCTATCCCACATCTTTCTGTCTGAGGTTCCTTTATTCTCCATTTTTTGGTGCTCGTGGCTTGTTCCTTTTTCTCCTGAAACCTGCTCCTGCATTCAGAGTCTTTATGACCAAAATTATTGCAAATAGAACATTCAACTTCATTTTCAAGAACCGAAAAGTTGTTATAGGTCCTCTTTGTAATCCCTGTCATACTTCTTTGTTTTTGAGCTTCCCTAGTCATGATTGTTTTATATGCAACACATTGAGCTGCTTTGTGACCAAAGTTATGGCAAGAAAAGCATTGTCCATTGAAGAAGCTTCTGCGGTTATTGAATCTACCAGCCAACTGATTGTAATTTCTATTTTCATCTATTCTTGTGCCAAACTGAGAAGATTTTACCTGTGGTTGGTTGTAGCTTTTGTTCACCCTTAAGAAGGATTGTCCCTGATAGTTTCTGTTTGTAATTCGTCCCTGCTTTACCTGATTATCTTCATTGTTCTTCTGCTCATTTCTTCTTGCTGCATCAAGATAACTTTTTGAGGTGGATGCTTGAGAGGTTTCTCCATTATAGCCCAAACCTGTCTTGTTTAGAGGAGACCGCTGCACATTGATAATCTCATCCAAAGTTTCAGATCCTTTGACAAACTTAAGATTAATAGCTTTTGTTTTCTCAATTTCTTTTCTGAGACCAACAATTTCACCTTCTAGTTTTTCAAGATGTTTTTCCTTTTCATCAATTTGAAATTGCAAAGTATCAATGATCACACTCTTTTCTTCTATGCATCTCTTGAGTCTAGTAATTTCATTATAGAGATTATCCACATCTACAGCATCCTCATAATCATCATCTTCAAATGCCATTAACAGCTTATATTTATTACCTTGTTCATCTTCATCACTGTTTGATAAGCCATCACTATCTTCATGGGTGTAGTAGCTTTTCTTATTTGCACTTTGTTTCTTGTTCCATCTAGCAGGTTCTTTTCCTTTATCCTTATAAGGACATTTTGCAGCATAATGACCTACTCTTCCACAAGCAAAGCATTTGAAAGGTAGCTTACCTCTGAACCTTCCAGCACCCCTTTGAAGATTTCTGACAAAATTTGATTCTTCTTCCTCTTCTTCTGGAACATGGCTTGCTTCATAGTAATCTTCTTTTCCTGATGCCTTAAAAGCAGCTTCCCTTCTGTCTGATGGACCTCCCTTTCTCATTTCATAAGCAGTTAGAATTCCATGTAGCTGAGACATAGTGAGAACTTTGAGATTTTCTTTTTCTTCTATTGCAGATACTTTAGATTCAAACTTGGGGGATAATGATCTTAGAATCTTTTGAACTACTATAGTCTCTTTTATTTCTTCACCCAAATTTTTCATACAATTAACAATCTCATCTACCCGAAGAAAATAATTAGCCACACTTTCATCATTATACATCTTGAGAGTCTCATATTGAATCCTGAGAGTTTGAAGTTTAGCTTGCTTTACCTGTTCATCTCCTTCATAGCTAGTGATCATTTTGTCCCATATCTCTTTTGCTGATTTGAAGTGCATGACCTTCATGAATTCTGTTTGGGATATACTTCCTAATAGAGTACTGACTGCTTTTGCATTTGTTTCATATGTCTTTTTCTCAGCTGGATCTGTAGGAGTAGCTGAAGGAAAAGCATAGCCTGTTTCTACAATGTTCCAAACTTCTGTACCAAGAGATTGAAGATATGCAGTAACTCTTACCTTCCAATAATTGAAATTTGTTCCATCAAAAACCGGTGGCCTGATTGATGCTTCTTTCTCGTAGTTGCTCATGATGAATGATCTACCTTCAAGCGATCAAGCTTCTCTGAAGGACCTGCTCTGATACCAATTGTTGGAAATAATACTGAGAGGGGGGGTGAATCAGTATTATCAGATCAATCAAACTTTTCAATGCTCAGAAACATATACGCTACTTCAGTTAAGTGAACCAGCGTGTACACGCTACTGTGACTAAGTAAAACAGCGTATAAGAAGAAAACTCACAATTTAGTTAGCTTATTCTTCAGTTAAGTGCATCAGGACATTATTCACCACATTAACAGTAAACATGTGCAGTATAACAGAACAGATCAAAAGCCACACACATGAACACCAAGATATAAGGTGGAAACCCAATGTGGGTGAAAACCACCTGCTGCAAGTTGTCTCTATCTTTCTTTAATATGAAACTTCAGTTTACAATCTTTTGTACTGGTGCAGCCTTATACCAGTACGCAGGCTACAACCTGCAGAAGGCTACAACCTTCTCTCGTTCTCCAAACTTCCTTGGAAGGGAGCTCCAACCCCCTTTGCTCTTGTACTAGCCAAGATACTAGTACGTAGGTGCTGACCTACAATCTTCTTTCTTTCAGGTATCACTTTTCATACATTTTCAGACTTGGATATTCCTGAAGCACAACATTACAATCTGAAGACCACAATTCATTCAATTTCCACAACAGATCATTGAAGCATAAAACAACCAAACTTTGAATCACTGAACCACTGAACCCTGTCAATCACCAGTTACCAGAACACAGAGCAGACTACAGAACTCTGCAATAACAGTCAGACCCCACTGTAAACCCAAAATCAAGCTTCAAAAGATATACGCTACTTCAATGAGCAAAACCCGCGTATACACGCGCTTTTACCGAAGCCAACCTGCGTACAGATCTAAAAATAAACTTTCTCAATTTGCAGCTGTACCAGACATTAGTTAGACCCAGAACATAACATTGCGACAATATGCAGATCTAGAAATACGCATAATCAACCATATCATGATAGTGCATTTCAAACCATTAGATCCCGATCTATCCTTAGATCTAGTCTTCCATCAACCGATGTGATCTCTCCTTGGCTTAGATCAAGCAACCCAGAACCTGCATATCAGATCTCTTTCTCTCTTAGATATTCAAGCCTTGTCAAAAGATGTATTTGCCTAATGATCTTCTTCTCCTTATATAGCCTTAGGCCTTGCTCAATACCAAGAGCCAAAACCATAGTAACACAATACCATCAACTTCAAAACTAGGGATCGACACGCCCGTCGAGACACAATGGTCCGAAATCATAGGCACAACTTCCAAGGACTAACCACCATGGACCAAAGGTACTTTTCCACATACACGCGCTTTTTCTGAATCCAACTAGCGTGTACACGCGACTTGGTCTTAACGAACCTGCGTATATGAACTTCCTTGGCATGCTGTACTAAGATCTGTCTTCTGATTAAGTTGCCATCACCTGTACCAACCTCTGAGCACCTGTACCAACCTCTGAGAGAGTTGCCATCAAGGACAACACTTGAATCATAA
The DNA here is from genome assembly GCA_031772625.1 of Pinus tabuliformis. Classification (NCBI taxonomy): domain Eukaryota; kingdom Viridiplantae; phylum Streptophyta; class Pinopsida; order Pinales; family Pinaceae; genus Pinus; species Pinus tabuliformis. The sequence goes on along the minus strand of CM062809.1, from coordinate 811,067,341 downwards.
TGCCAACATGTTTTGCCCTCTTACCACTAGAGGGGAAACTCACCTGATTCTGCTTCCCATATACACATTTTTCATGGAAATAAAAATCTAGAGAGTTATTACTCATACCTTCTACCATACCTTTACGATGAAGTATTCGAAGGCCCTTCTCTCCAATATGTCCAAGCCTTTGATGCCAAAGCATGGTCTTCTCTCTAGAGACCACTAGATTTTCTGCTCCACTTTCAGAAACCACAGAACTATTGCACCCATCAACAACAGTGCTACCTTGTAACTTGTACAAAGTTCCAGTCTGAACTCCCCACATCAATACCAGTGCTCCTCGAACCATCTTGTAGGTATCCTTCTCAAACACTATTTTTACACTTGCGTCATCCAGCTTGCTTACAGAAATCAAATTTCTGGCTAATGTAGGAATATGCAAAACCCTCAGAAGTGTTCTAACCCTTCCACCTTGCAACTTGAACTTTACTTTTCCGCAACCAACAATTATAGCCTTCCTATCAACCCCTAAGAAGACATCACCACCATCGTATTTATCATACTCGTAGAACCACTCTCTATGGGGAGTAAAGTGAAAGGATGCACCTGAGTCAATCAACCATGCCTCATGATCTACATGTGTACTTGAAGAAGCCAAGTACACATCCCCACCTTCATATGAGGTGGTTTCGCCTCTACAGAAGCAGCATCATCAGATCCCTTTCCTTTATCAGGAGTTTTAGATTTACAGTCCCTTTTGTAGTGCCCTTCCTTTTCGCATTTCCAGCACACCACCTTTACAGGTTTTCCTAGAGATTTAGATCTCCCTCTAGATTTAGATTGTTGGAAATAATACTGAGAAGGGGGGTGAATCAGTATTATCTCATTCTTTTAATCAATCTTCCTTATTTGTTCTTTGAATTATTTTTGCATGTCAGTACCATAAAATAATGAGCATGAACAAGGAAAAACAGATAGCCACACCAAAGAACATAAGATGTAAGGTGGAAACCCAATGTGGGTGAAAACCACCTGCTGCAATATGTCTCTATCTTCTTTCAACTTAGAAACTTCTTTTACAATGGTTTTGTACTGGTGCAGTCCTTTACCAGTACGCAGGCTGCAACCTGCAGAGAGCTACAACTCTCTCTCTCTCGTTTTCCAGTCTCTCCTGGAAGGGAGCTACAACCCCCTACTTCTTTTCATAAAGCATCAATTGAACATCAAGTACATGAAAGTTACAGTTCACTACAGTTATCAGATCAGCAATAACAGAACTAACCCAGAACACCTTATCAACAGAAAAATTCAATCAACAGAACTTTTTAAGACAGGTACGCAGTTTTCCCTTCTGTGGCCTGCATCGCAACGCAGTTCACCTTCTGCTTTCCTGCGTCTACCCGCAGAGATCCTTCTGCCGCACTGCGTGCCCACGCACTGTTCCTTGAACTGCGTTGCGTACTGTTACTGCAGGGACGCACCCAAGGATACTATCGCGCCGCGTACTGTTACTGCAGGGACACACCCAAAGACATTAGCGCGCCGCGTACTTTTACTATGCGGACGCACCTGAACCTTAGTCGCTCTGCGTACCCACGCAGATCTTCTTCTTCTGCTCTGCGTACCAACGCAGGTATCCTGTTTCTTCACTGCGTCCCGGCGCAGATCTCCTGTTTCTGCACTGCGTCCCGGCGCAGATCTCCTGTTTCTACACTGCGTACCCACGCAGCTCTTCTATTAAACACCTGCGTCCTTCTGATTAGGGCTGAATAGGCAGTCCACCAGAGTGGCACAGTTGCTCAGATCTGATCATGCGCTCGAGAGATCACCCTTCACAGATTCGCCTTCAACTTCCCTTTCATATAGATCAAGCTTTTTATACCATAACCCAATATTTCAGATCTAAAGATATTCAATTGCAAAAGATACCTAGCCAAGTGATCTCCTTTGCTTTAGATAGGCAAGCTCCTCCTAAAAACATGGAACAATACCACAAGCCGACACCATAATAACCCAAAACCGTCGGCTAAATACCAAGAGTAAAACATAAGAAACCCCACGTGTGCTTTTCTCTGCCTTGAAATGTGTGCACTGGGGGGACGCACCTCCTGAATGGCTGGCCTGTGTATCTGGACGCGGTCCCTGCATGGTGTACCTGCGGGTACGCACCTTATGAACTGATTTCCTGCGTCCTTCTTAATTTTCAACAAATTGAGAGCCTTGCCACGGGAGTTGCCATCAAGTACAACATCTGTAACATATAGCCATATCAGAAACATAATGCCAACAATCTCCCCCTTTGGACTTGATGGCAACCTCACAAACCTCAGCTTCATTCTCCCCCTTTGACATCAAGGGCAAAGGGGTATGCTCCCCCTACGATCATGCTCCCCCTGAAAATGAACCAGATCTGCAGCAAAGAACCATAATCCACCATGAAAGAGATAGAGACATATTGCAGCTACTTCCAAGATCTCCTTCTGCACACCCTCCATAATGCCAACAATGCATTATATGCTCCCCCTGAACCTGTACCATCAATGAGAAGAGGTTCAGCAATAGGATGATGCATCAACAACCCCCAGCTTTTGCCTGAGGTATTCAAAAGTGTCCCTGGGCAATGGTTTGGTGAGAATATCAGCAACTTGTTCCTTAGAAGGAACATACTCCAACTTGACCTTCTGTTCAAGTACTTGTTCCCGGAGAAAATGGTACTTGATTGGTATGTGCTTGGTTTTTGAATGCATAACCGGATTCTTTGAGATGCTGATTGCACTTGTGTTATCACATAAGATGGGGATAGGTGGTGTACAAGTGATTTGAAAATCCTGCAAAGTCTGCATCATCCAAAGGAGTTGAGTGCAACAAGATGCAGCAGCAACATATTCCGCTTCAGCTGTAGACAAGGCAATCGAACTCTGTTTCTTGCTGAACCAAGATACCAGTCTGGAACCCATAAAGAACGCACCACCACTTGTGCTTTTCCTGTCATCCACGCTTCCGGCCCAATCTGCATCTGTATAAGCATGAAGTGTAAGATCTGTATCTCTAGGATACCATAAGCCATAATTTTGAGTCCCTTGAAGATATTTGAAAATTCTCTTCACTGCCTGAAGATGAGTCTCCTTCGGATTTGCCTGAAATCTTCCAACTATTCCAACTGCATGCATGATGTCCGGTCGGGTACCTGTCAAATAAAGTAAACTTCCAATCATAGATCTGTAGGTTGGTTGATGTACTGCTGCAGATTCATCATTTGCACTGAGGCTACATCCTGTGACCATGGGTGTACATACTGGTTTTGCATCTTCCATACCATATTTCTTCAAAATCTGTTTGAGATACTTGGTTTGAGATAAAAAGATTCCTCCTTCCTTTTGTTGGATTTGCAAACCAAGGAAATATGTCAGTTCTCCTAGCAAAGACATTTCAAATTCTTTCTGCATGACCGAGGCAAAGCTTTGACTCATAGCTTCTTCATTGCTCCCAAAAATAATGTCATCTACATACACAACAAGTATTAGCAATTTGTCATTTTCAACTTTTATATAAAGATTGCTATCTGCTGATCCTTTTGAAAAACCTTGTTGATGAAGATATTTGTCCAAACGGTAGTACCAAGCCCTTGGAGCTTGTTTGAGACCATAGAGAGCCTTTTTCAATCTGCATACAAGATTTGGATCATTTCCAAGAATGAACCCATCTGGCTGTTCAATGTATACTTCTTCTTCCAAGTCTCCATTCAGAAAGGCTGATTTCACGTCCATTTGAAATACTTTGAAGTTTTGAAAACTTGAGAGAGCAAGGAACATTCGGATGGCCTCAAGTCTTGCAACAGGAGCAAAGGTTTCTTCAAAGTCTATTCCTTCTTGCTGCGCATACCCTTTACAAACAAGTCTGGCTTTGTTTCTAATTACTTCTCCATTTTCATTCAATTTGTTTTTGAAGACCCATTTTGTTCCGATAACATTCTTATCCTTTGGTCTAGGAACCAGCTCCCAAGTGTTGTTCTTTTCGATTTGCTCAAGTTCTTCATCCATTGCTTTCACCCAACATTCATCTTTGCATGCTTCTTTCACATTTTGTGGTTCAGTAGAGGAGAGTAATGCCAAATAGCTTGAAGCTTCTGCAACTGTTCTTCTTGTTTGTACACCTGCTTCTTTCTGCCCCATAATCTGAGATTCTGGATGATTCTTCTGAACATATCTGGATGGAGTTTTTTCTTCTATTCTTGTTTGCTCTTCTGGCTCTTCTTGAGGTTCTTCTTCTTCATTATTCTGTTGTTGGGGGTAGCCTTCATCTTCTTCTTCATGATGTACTTGCCTAGGAATGTATCCCTTCTCATCAACCACTACATCAATGCTGTCAACAATTCTGCCAAGTCTTTTATTGTAGCATTTGTATGCTTTGCTATGTGGAGAGTAACCAAGAAGAATGCCTTCATCTGCTCTAGGTTCAAGTTTGCCAAGCTGCTCATCAGTATTCTTGATATAGCATTTGCTCCCAAAGATTTTGAAGTGCTTTACCGAAGGAGTCTTACCACTCCAGAGCTCATGAGGAGTTTGAGTGTTGTTCACCCGGACATTTGTTTTGTTGAGAATAACAACCGCAGCATGTGCAGCTTCACCCCAGAAAGTTGCGGGAGTTCCTGATTCATCAAGCATAGCACGAGCCATTTGTTGGACTGTTCTGTTCATTCTTTCCACAACTCCATTTTGCTGAGGAGTTCTAGCTGTAGAGAATTCTCTTCTTATCCCATGTTCTTCACAGAAATCGAAAAATTCATTTGAGGTAAACTCCCCACCTCTGTCGGATCTGAGGCACTTAATTTTGTGACCTGATTCATTTTCAACCAAGGCTTTGAAGGATTTGAATTTTTCGAATGCTTCATCTTTGTGCTTCATAAGTCCTAGCCAGACAAACCTGGAGAAATCGTCAATGAATAATATCAAGTATTCTTCTCCTCTAGGTGTTCTTTTCCTGAATGGACCGCATGTATCTGTATGACTAGCTCAAGAGGCATGCTAGCTGATCCTTCCTTCTCTGGAAAGTTAGTTCTGGTTTGTTTTCCAAACTGACATGATTTGCATATGGTGTTGTCAGGAATTTTGATATCTGGAAGATCACGAACTGCCTGATATTTGCATGCTTTCCTTATTTGTGAAAAGCTTAGATGCCCCAACCTCCGATGCCATAACCAGTGCTCATCATCCTTGCTCAGATAGCATTGTTGTTGTCCTTCTTCAAATATGTACAGATTATTTGGAGTTCTTTTGCCTTTGATCACTGTTTTACCTGTATCAAGATCACGAACAAGACATCCATTTGATCTGAATATAACCTCGGTTCTTTGATCACACATCTGGCTGACACTTAGAAGATTATGCTTCAATCCATCAACATACAAAACATTTCCAGCCTTGACCTTTTCTTTTAACTGAGCAATGCCCTTTCCTTTTATAGTTGCAGGAGTATCATTTCCAAAAGAGACTTTCTTTCCCTTTTCTAGAGCAGAATAAGACTCAAGTTTTTCTTTATCACCTGTCATATGCTTCGAACATCCACTGTCAATGTACCATAGATTTTCTTGTCCCTCTGCATAAAATGCTATCCCACATCTTTCTGTTTGAGGTTCCTTTATTCTCCATGTTTTGGTGCTTGAGGCTTGTTCCTTTTTCTGCTGAAACCTGCTCCTGCATTCAGAGTCTTCATGACCAAAGTTATTGCAAATAGAACATTCAACTTCATTTTCAAGAACCGAAAAGTTGTTATAGGTCCTTTTTGTAATCCCTGTCATACTTCTTTGTTTTTGAGCTTCCCTAGTCATGATCGTTTTATATGCAACACATTGAGCTGCTTTGTGACCAAAGTTATGGCAAGAAAAACATTGTCCATTGAAGAAACTTCTGCGGTTATTGAATCTACCAGCCAACTGATTGTAATTTCTATTTTCATCTATTCTTGAACCAAATTGAGAAGATTTTACCTGTGGCTGGTTGTAGCTTTTGTTCACCCTTAAGATGGATTGCCCTTGATAGTTTCTGTTTGTAATTCGTTCCTGCTTTACCTGTTGATCTTCATTGTTCTTTTGCTCATTTCTTCTTGCTGCATCAAGATAACTTTTTGAGGTGGATGCTTGAGAAGTTTCTCCATTATAGCCCAGACCTGTCTTGTTTAGAGGAGACCGCTGCACATTGATAATCTCATCCAAAGTTTCAGATCCTTTGACAAACTTGAGATTAATAGCTTTTGTTTTCTCAATATCTTTTCTAAGACCAACAATTTCACCTTCTAATTTTTCAAGATGTTTTTCCTTTTCATCAATTTGAAATTGTAGAGTATCAATGATCATGTTCTTTTCTTCTATACATCTCTTGAGTCTAGTAATTTCATCATAAAGGTTATCCACATCTACAGCATCCATATAATCATCATCTTCAAATGCCATTAACAACTTATATTCATTACCTTGTTCATCTTCATCACTGTTTGATAGACCATCACTATCTTCATGAGTGTAGTAGCTTTTCTTATTTGCGTTCTGTTTCTTGTTCCATCTAGCAGGTTCCTTTCCTTTATCCTTATAAGGACATTTTGCAGCATAATGACCTACTCTTCCACAAGCAAAGCATTTAAAAGGTAACTTACCTCTGAACCTTCCAGAACCCCTTTGAAGATTTCTGACAAAATTTGATTCTTCTTCCTCTTCTTCTGGGATGTGGCTTGCTTCATAATAATCTCCTTTGCCTGATGCCTTGAAAGCAGCTTCTCTTCTGTCTGATGGACCTCCCTTTCTCATTTCATAAGCAGTTAGAATTCCATGTAGCTGAGACATAGTAAGAATTCGTAGATTTTCCTTTTCTTCTATTGCAGATACTTTAGATTCAAACTTGGGGGACAATGATCTTAGAACCTTTTCAACCACAATAGCCTCTTTTATTTCTTCACCCAAATTTTTCATACAATTAACAACCTCATCTACCCGAAGAAAATAGTTAGCCACACTTTCATCATTATACATTTTGAGAGTCTCATACTGAATTCTGAGAGTTTGAAGTTTAGCACGCTTTACCTGTTCATCTCCTTCATAGCTCGTGACAATTTTGTCCCATATCTCTTTTGCGGATTTATAGTGCATTACCTTCATGAATTCTGATTGAGATATACATCCTAATAGAGTACTGACTGCTTTCGCATTTGTTTCATACTTCTTTTTCTCGGCTGTATCTGTAGGAGTAGCTGAAGGAAAAGCATAGCCTGTCTCTACGATGTCCCAAACTTCTGTACCAAGAGATTGAAGATAGGCAGTAACTCTTACCTTCCAATAATTGAAGTTTGTCCCATCAAAAACCGGTGGCCTGATTGATGCTTCTCTCTCGTAGTTGCTCATGATGAACGATCTACCTTCAAGCGATCAAGCTTCTCTGAAGGACCTGCTCTGATACCAATTGTTGGAAATAATACTGAGAGGGGGGGTGAATCAGTATTATCTCATTCTTTTAATCAATCTTCCTTATTTGTTCTTTGAATTATTTTTGCATGTCAGTACCATAAAATAATGAGCATGAACAAGGAAAAACAGATAGCCACACCAAAGAACACAAGATGTAAGGTGGAAACCCAATGTGGGTGAAAACCACCTGCTGCAATATGTCTCTATCTTCTTTCAACTTAGAAACTTCTTTTACAATGGTTCTGTACTGGTGCAGTCCTTTACCAGTACGCAGGCTGCAACCTGCAGAGAGCTACAACTCTCTCTCTCTCGTTTTCCAGTCTCTCCTGGAAGGGAGCTACAACCCCCTACTTCTTTTCATAAAGCATCAATTGAACATCAAGTACATGAAAGTTACAGTTCACTACAGTTATCAGATCAGCAATAACAGAACTAACCCAGAACACCTTATCAATAGAAAAATTCAATCAACAGAACGTTTTAAGACAGGTACGCAGTTTTCCCTTCTGTGGCCTGCGTCGCTACGCAGTTCACCTTCTGCTTTCCTGCGTCTACCCGCAGAGATCCTTCTGCCGCACTGCGTGCCCACGCACTGTTCCTTGAACTGCGCTGCGTACTGTTACTGCAGGGACGCACCCAAGGATACTATCGCACCGCGTACTGTTACTGCAGGGACGCACCCAAAGACATTATCGCGCCGCGTACTTTTACTATGCGGACTCACCTGAACCTTAGTCGCTCTGCGTACCCACGCAGATCTTCTTCTTCTGCTCTGCGTACCGACGCAGGTATCCTGTTTCTTCACTGCGTCCCGGCGCAGATCTCCTGTTTCTGCACTGCGTCCCGGCGCAGATCTCCTGTTTCTGCACTGCGTACCCACGCAGCTCTTCTGTTAAACACCTGCGTCCTTCTGATTAGGGCTGAATAGGCAGTCCACCAGAGTGGCACAGTTGCTCAGATCTGATCATGCGCTCGAGAGATCACCCTTCACAGATTCGCCTTCAACTTCCCTTTCATATAGATCAAGATTTTTAGACCATAACCCAATATTTCAGATCTAAAGATATTCAATTGCAAAAGATACCTAGCCAAGTGATCTCCTTTGCTTTATATAGGCAAGCTCCTCCTAAAAACATGGAACAATACCACGAGCCGACACCATAATAACCCAAAACCGTCGGCTAAATACCAAGAGTAAAACATAAGAAACCCCACGTGTGCTTTTCTCTGCCTTGAAATGTGTGCACTGGGGGGACGCACCTCCTGAACGGCTGGCCTGCGTATCTGGACGCGGTCCCTGCATGGTGTACCTGCGGGTACGCACCTTATGAACTGATTTCCTGCATCCTTCTTAATTTTCAACAAATTGAGAGCCTTGCCACGGGAGTTGCCATCAAGTACAACATCTGTAACATATAGCCATATCAGAAACATAATGCCAACAATCTCCCACTCAATGACTTATTTTTGTTTATGTTCTGGGACCACCCTCGTACAGACAAGGCATCACCATTTTGGCTCTCCATATTTTTCCATCTCATCTCCTCCGTCAGCAAGGATGAGACTATTTTATCAAACTGCAAGACATTTGCATTACTACCTATTGCAATAACTAGACTATCCCACGAATCTGGTAGAGAACACAACAAATTGATGAACTTATCTTCATCTAAAATTTTAATATCAACAGATGCTAACTGACTTACCACAGTATTAAACGCATTCAGATGCTCTATAACCAAGTCTACATCTTTCATCCTCAGGTTATATAGATTTTTCCACATGAACAGTTTATTCACCAGAGACTTGGATTGATACAAATTCTCTAACTTTTCCCACAAATCCTTCACCGTATCTTCCCCCGATACATTCAGCAATACTGAATCTGAGACACACAATCGTATTGTGCTCTTTGCCTTCTGATCCAACTTCTTCCATTCTTCATCTGTCACTCTTGTTGATTTAGTACCTAGATCTATCACGATCCACTGATCTTTATCCACCAATAGATCCTCCATCTTGAGTTTCCACAACTCAAAACTCTGACCACTAAATTTGTCAATCTTTATCTTTCCACTGCTCACCATCTTCTTTCACCACCAAAATTGATCTCGTAGATCTCCCACTGAATAGGGTCTACCACAAGCCCGAGCGAAACCCCTTAGCAACAAAGGCGTCTCCTTAAAGCCAAAAAAACTCTGATACCAAATGTAGGTTTTAACCCCATACAGAAATTACCTGTATGTGAATTCTAAAACACATAAAATAAACAATGCGAGAGCATAACACATAAAACACATATACACAGAGGTTTTCCCCTGGATCCCAAACCCGGGACTACCAACTTGATTTTTCATTATGTTCCTTTCAATGTTACAATACATATTTATACATGCCGAAGCATCCAATACCATGGACCGAAAACCATCGCGTCCAAAACCATGGACCAAAAACCATAGGTAGGTTCGCCCAACCTAATATAGGGTCCAAAAAAAAATTTCCCGTGGCACTGCCCCGGACCCCGTAGAGGGGGGCTACCCGCCCCCCTCAAACCCCCCGCTACAAAATCAGCGCAACAAAGGGGGGCTCTGCCCCCCCTCTAACCCCCTGGTTCACTACATAGGTTAGTCATGGAAAGAATATAACACAACCCAACATTCAATACCATCAAATAGGGGCTTGCTTGGAAAACTAGTAACAGAGAGCAGGCTTGTTTGGGCACTGATTCCTAGACCGAGTTGTTATAGACATTTTTGTGCCTTGCAGCTCCAAGCATGAAATTTCCATAAACCAAGGGCTCCTAAGTCCCTAAAAGTGTTGTTCCAACCCGTAAAGGAACAAGGTCAACAAATTACAGCTTCTCCCAGAAATTCTCCACCAAAAACTGCTTAGAATAAGTCAAAACAGGATCATTTCAGCTGCTCCACTGGCTAGTTGCGTTGCATAGCACCTAAAAACACTAGCTGGGTGCATTGCAACGCACCTAAATGCACTATGAGGGTGCGTTGGGCGAGAAATGACAAGTGGCAGTACGATTCCACGAGGTGGAGAGACAATGGAAGCTTCCAGAATCTTCTCCTATGACACTTGCCTCACTGAATTCGACCAAGGATGAGTAAGAGGCCTTCAGTCTCCAAGTGGAAGCAAGAAATGATAGAGAGAAGACACTAATCAAATCACAAGCTGACTCATCCTCCTTGCATACATCTATATATGGATCCCTCATCCCAGAGATCCAGAGGCTGGAATTTTGCACATTGTAAGGAATTGCTATTGGTTTTGAGACAAAGATCAGAGTATTGGGTGATTTATGCTTTGTTGGAGGTGAAGAGGGGCTTCTTTGCTGGGAGGTTGATGCTGGGTCAGGAACCATCGGTTGTAACTCCTCCTGGATCTTCTTGTTATATCAATAAAAACTATTTGAGTTTTTCCTCCATGCTTGTGTATCATTGATGCTTGTTACATTTGTATGGTTAACTTAAATCTGATCCTAAGTTATTTATGAATATAGATCCATGTCTTTGTATAGTTTTCTTCTTCTGTGATCTTACAGGTACTTGGTGAAGCTGGGCAAGTAAGGGAGCAAGTAGCTGGAAGCTGTCAAAGAAGAGAGGGATTGGATCAAAGGATTAGCGCAAGACACATGTTGGTTCTTTCTATTCCTCTCTGTCTATAGTTCATAAAGGAAATACAAAAGTAGTTTTTCTCTGTTTGTTTCTAAGGTAGCTGTCACACCTTAGTGGGATAGAGTAGTTCTAAATAGACACTTTTCCCGGTAACAAAATGGCGACTCCGCTGGGGAGAATGTCTAATTAGTTTGTTTGTGTATCATTCTTTGTTGTTTGTTTCATAAACTTATAAGTAGCATTCGAACTGCATTTGCCATAACAAATGCAAAGTAGACATCTGCTGCTTCAATCCATTCACTGGATCTGTTTATGATTTGAACAGATGATTCACAAATGATTTGATTTCCCTTGTGATAGCTCTTAGACCCTCCTTAGATCTACCCCTGATTGTGCATTACTGATTGCTTTTATTCGGCCAAAAACCAAAGACTGAACTGCAAACCGTGACCCAGAACCCGGACAGATTCTCGTTTCTGGCCCAGCGCAGGTACTGTTAAGAGACCCTGCATTTCAGCGCACTTCCCGAAAGGGCAACCTGCGCTGCAATCCATTTTCTCTATGTTACAGGTGCGCTGATCAGACTAGCCCTGTGTAGCTGAGGTTCTTGTGCTTCATTCTTTCCAGTTTTGTCTCTGATTTTTGCAGCCTGTGATCAGTATATGTTTGTTTAAAACCCCTTTTCCTTACAATTATTCCACCTCCTTTGTATGAAAGAACTGTAGATGTCTTTGTGTGTTTGTTGCGTCGTTTACATTTTTCCATTGCAAAAGTAAAATAGTCGTACTGTCGTCCTTTGATTTAGATCTGTCGCAAGTGTCGATTTCAATCATAGGAGAAAGTTTGATTACTGTTGATGGTCGATTATACTTTTACTATTGCCTTTGGTCTGAATTTGTGACTTTCTAGTGTCAAAAACGAGTATTTATTTCAAAATCTTAAAGTGTCATAATCGTCTTTATCTTTTGATTTTGAAAAGAAGCTTGTTTGTGTTTGTCGCTTGAAAGCAAATTCAGATTTGTACATAAACTTTCTTTTTAGCATCAATACTATGAAAGTCGAAAAAAAATACATGCACATGTGCATTTGCATATTGACAGTCTGTTTGGCTTGATTTAGGAAAGTGCATTTATAGTGTGCTCTTTGCTCTTTGTGAAAAGATTGTGTCTTTCTTTTCCTCTAGTAGCTAGGATTTTCATTGCACAAAAGAGATAAAAGTTTGTTTATCATCTTTAGATTGCATTTTAGGAATTACATCTACATCTCATGGTGAACCCAAAAGGCAAACTTCATAAGAAAGATCAACTTAAAATAAATTCAATGAATCTAACAACGCTTTGGAACTTAACGCACAACATTTAGAGGTCTAGGCTAGAGACGTATTCCGACGTCGTAAAGCCTGGCAACTGTTGTCCTCATTGATGGTTGGGTGATTCCTCCACTTTGAGACGATAAGTGCCAGTACGGACTTGTGCTCCCACGTACCGTCGAGTATATTTTGGGAGACCCCTATAGGCTTAAATCCTTTATCCATAGGAAGCCGTGTCTGCCGCCCTATCGATCACAATGCACTGAACATAGCATTCGGGAAGATTGACTGCCGTACCGTAAAAAGTATTCTGCAGTTTTGCGATTGGTTTGGTACTCCCTCTACCTAGATCTCCAGAGCAGTCCCTTTCGTTCCTTTTCAGACTCCTTAACGGAAAAGGTCCATCTGAGCACTTGTCACTTCAGGCTCATTAAAAATCGAAGGAGACTAGAGTCATCTTTTGTTTTTTCTCGACTCTTAAAAACTGAAAAAACAAGTTGTGTCAAAGCGTCTAAAAATTTATTTTAAACGGAATATTCATTACCCTTTCCTATGTTGATCTTGGGTTGAGAAAATGGAGTCTACCAACCAAGGAATTCCCCTTGGAGGAAATCCTAGTCCCTTCTCCTCTTGGGGAGATGTTGGTGCGCCCCATATGGCCACATTGTTGCTTCCAGGACTGACAATTGGTTTGCCTGTATGGCTCTTCTCAACCTCTGTCGTTCAGAACACCACTATTCCTGAACAATCGAATCAGTAATTAGACGAGTCCAGAGTTGCCCACCAACCTTCTACTTCCTCTAATTCTTCCTCTCCTCCTTCCTCTTCACTTGATGGGGCTGGCAAAGCCAAAAGTCAAGTTCCTAAGGAGAAGAAGGAAAAGAAGAAGAAAGAGAAGAAGAAGAAGGAGCCAAAGGTCAATGGGGGAAAACGAGTGTCGTCTAACGAAAATCCACACACTGCACCGACCAGGCCTAAATCGCCATGTGTCATTTGCAAAGGAGACCACTTTCACAGAGATTGTCCTTGCATCCCTCGGATATTAAGGGACGTGTCTCCTAGATTGCACAACCCGGTGTCGTCAACCTCTGATGATCATGTTGAAAACACACCGTCGACTAGTGAAAGTGAAGCCCCAGGACAAAAAGGAAAATGTAGATTTCCTTGTAAACTGTGCGAAGGCGATCATACCGTCCACCGTTGTCCCTTCTTAGACGAAGCTAAAAGAGTTTTGTATGATCGCCGGTTTCACCGTTACAACTTCCTCCTGGATATAAAAAACGCTTGCTAAGTCCGTCACTAATTGAAAATCCGGCTGGCCTGCTCAGGTGGTCGGCTGAAGCACCTATCATTGAAAATAAACCATCTGGATCCATACCAGACGAAAGTCAAAAGGTCGAGGCGGCAGTTGACCCGGTCTTGCCTCCAAAGGTTTCATCTTCAGATGATACAATCACTGAAGAGAACAAGGATGACACCGTCCAAATTCTTTTCATAAGCACAGACTCCGACGAACATGGGGGCAATTTACCCGTTCCTTTACCGCAGGAAGGAAGTTCGTCAGATCCATACCCGGCCGTCTATTTGGTCCCACCTCCAAGCAACATAGTTGTCTCCTTTGACTGGAATCAACTAGGCAGACCCCGTTTACCAGCTAGCATACCCTTCCGAATTATCGTTCAAATATATAGAATGGTTATGGTTGGTACCATCATAGATGAGGGGGCTTCTGTGAGTATCCTTTCCTCAACTGCTTGGAAAGCGCTTGGTTCGCCATCGCTTTTGCCTGAGATGAGAAATCTGACGGGCTTTGATAAAGGAACCAGTCGACCTTTAGGGATCCTTCCCGATGTGCCCATAACATTGAGAGGGAAAACCGTTCGCATGAATGTAATGGTAGTTAAAGGACCCCTAGATTACAATCTACTCCTTGGACGAGACTATATTTATTGCATGAGAGCCATAGTCTCATCACTCTTTAGAGTGATGTGTTTTCCGCACGAAGGAAGAGTGGTCAAGCTCATGGACCAGCTTTCATTTCCCGGATCACACATAGCAAATAGTCATATACCATCCCTAAATGGTCTTTTCGCACAAGAAATGTCTCAATCTCCAGTCCGTCCTCCCGATGAGCGCGAGTAATTCGGAGGGATATGACTGAAACCCAGGGGGCATGCATCCTGGTCTGCTTCGACAGGAAAACTTCGAGTATAGAGTAGGTTTCTGCGGGAGAATATGCCTAGTCTGTACCCCCGTCCGTGATTGGAAGAGGGGGTTATTCTAGTACAGGATTCTCTTGTCAAAGTTATGTGAGTCTGCGGGCATCGCCGCTCACCTTTGTTTATTTCGGTAGACATCGCCAGAGAAGTGTTTTGTTTACGCCGTAAATAAAACTATCTTTGGTAACATGTAAGAGGTAGGCCTCTCTCGGTAAAACAAATGTTTTAACGGACTAAAGAAGGGGTAACCTTGAAACTCTGTTTTATACCTGGGGGCATGCAAACCTTTTGGAGTGCAAGCAAAGAGCGGCTATTTATTTTTTAAATTTTTAGGACCTCTAACCCTTTAAACTCGTAGGATTGGTCGTCTCCTAACTTGCATAAAGAAAGGATGTGGGGAAAAACTCTAAACGTTTCCATTTTTATATGAGACATTCTTGTCATATGACTGGATTAATCGAGCAGTGTTACCGCAAGGTTCAAGCTCGTTAAAAAATAAACCCGCACCGAGAAAATGTTTCCACCCGTGTTTAAGCTCGTTAAAAAATGAACTATTCCCCGGTAAATAACCACCATGAATGTAGTACTTCAGCCATTAAAGCCTTGGTCGTGTTTGCACCGTCACCTCCACTTTTTCATTGGCCGATCATTCACCTCCATTTGATTGTTTACCCATTTTGAGGAACATCTGCGAAGAGTGATTTCACTAGCTATCCTTGTGACACTGCCGTGATTGGAAAATTCCAAACCTTACCCGGAATCAGCTGCTACCCATTTTATCACTCGTTCCTCAAAAGACGAGTCTTCTTTAAGCTCTTTTCAACTAACTCGTAAAATATGAAAAGATTGCCGAGTCCTTGGCCTTCCAGCTCGTTAAAGGGACAGGAAGTGCTATCCCTCCTCTAGATTTTAATCTTTTTGGACCTGAGGGATTATTGCACAGAAATATCGAGCGGCTTGTTTTGTTCAGCTCGTTAAAACTATCGAAAATTCATCCCTTCTGTATTGTTTTATATGTTTTCGGACTTAAGGGATTAGATGACGAAAAAGGAATTTTGGAGTTACCTTTACGTACCTTTTCAGACTCTCTAAAAATGAAAAGGACCGAGTTATCTTTGTCGTTAAACTCGTTAAAAAGATTAATAGCGACAAACTTGTCTTTAGACAAGAAAAGATTTCACTATCGCTAGGCTCGTTAAAACATAGCGATGGGTTTGCCCGAAGGGCAAATTATAGAACAAGCATATGTTATCCTCCTCAAGCTTGACAAAAATAAAGAGGTACTGGTCAGCAATGACTGGGGAAAAATTGGGAAGAAAACTCAAAGAATTTTTATTGGTAGAAAGTCGCTCTTGAACATGACACTTCCACTCCGTGTCCAAGTCGGGTTGGGTTGTTTCATTCACCAGTCACATCGCCATGGTCACGCCATACCATCCACATTTGGGGTTAATGCTACCAATCCATCACATCAGTGCCACCGACATGTTCAAGAGAAGTCATCCAGAGAAGTCACCTGTGTCCCACCCACTACCATATATTATACTCCATTCTTTCATGACCGCCACCCTGAACCGTATATCATCAGATCATTTTCACCTCCATCAAAATCATTTGCTCTGTTCCATGTCATTGATGTGGGATTCATTAAGGCCCTCCTTTGACGGATCACTTCTTGTCAACATCAGCTCATTATCCAAGAAGTTGGTCTAGGAACAACCCATTCAGTACTTTGAAGCTTGCATGCCTTAATGGCAAGTTTCTCACTTCCAGCGACAAGTTTACATCAATGGCCTTCGACCAAAAGATTTTACGTGGTGTTCAACGCCAAGTCCTTTATTCACACCACGTGAATTGTACTGCAGTACCTTGAGGATCATTATCATTATCGGTGATTCCTCTCGCACTTGTTAACAGTTTACATCATTGACTGGTAATCAAGCGATGTCTTTCCATGTTCGACTCCAGAACATTTTCACATGGATCGACTTGTACTTCGAGTGAAGATCGGACGAGATTGAAGACCCTGGATCTAGTTTCATCCATCTGGGCTGCGATATATATTCAGGGAAATAAAGACATTAAAATGTACAGCATTGCAGCACAGATAATCATCCTACCAAAAGGATGATGGCTCTATCAGAATCATCAGTCTACAATTAGACGATTGTCTGTCCTATGTACATGAAAATGAATTTATAAAGCTGAGCATGCGAATGCCCACCTCAGCTAGATCATGAAAAATAGTATGAATATAATGTATTGTATTGTATCTTATTACAGGTCTCCTCCCAGCATTGAAAGAACTTCGGATCCTCATAATAAAGCATTTCACTCGATTAACGGCCTCATACTTTAGGGGGCAACTGTTATAGAAATTTTTGTGCCTTGCAGCTCCAAGCATGAAATGTCCATAAACCAAGGGCTCCTAAGTCCCTAAAAGTGTTGTTCCAACCCCTAAAGGAACAAGGTCAACAAATTACAGCTTCTCCCAGAAGTTCTCCACCAGAAACTGCTCAGAATAAGTCAAAACAGGATCATTTTAGCTGCTCCACTGGCTAGCTGCGTTGCAACGCACCTAAATGCACTATGAGGGTGCGTTAGGCGAGAAATGACAAGTGGCAGTACCATTCCGCGAGGTGGAGAGACAATGGAAGCTTCCAGAATCTTCTCCTATGACACTTGCCTCACTGAATTCGACCAAGGATGAGTAAGAGGCCTTCAGTCTCCAAGTGGAAGCAAGAACTGACAGAGAGAAGACACTAATCAAATCACACGCTGACTCATCCTCCTTGCATACATATATATATGGATCCCTCATCCCAGAGATCCAGAGGCTGGAATTTTTCACATTGTAAGGAATTGTTGTTGGTTTTGAGACAAAGATCAGAGTATTGGGTGATTTATGCTTTGTTGGAGGTGAAGAGGGGCTTCTTTGCTGGGAGGTTGATGCTGGGTCAGGAACCATCGGTTGTAACTCCTCCTGGATCTTCTTGTTATATCAATAAAAACTATTTGAGTTTTTCCTCCATGCTTGTGTATCATTGGTGCTTGTTACATTTGTATGGTTAAATTAAATCTGATCCTAAGTTATTTATGAATATAGATCCATGTCTTTGTATAGTTTTCTCCTTCTGTGATCTTACAGGTACTTGGTGAAGCTGGGCAAGTAAGGGAGCAAGTAGCTGGAAGCTGTGAAAGAAGAGAGGGATTGGATCAGAGGATTAGCGCAAGACACAGGTTGGTTCTTTCTATTCCTCTCTGTCTATAGTTCATAAAGGAAATACAAAAGTAGTTTTTCTCTGTTTGTTTCTAAGGCAGCTGTCACACCTTAGTGGGATAGAGCAGTTCTAAATAGACACTTTTCCCGATAACACGAGTGCGGGAATTCTCATATCCTCCCTCAGTCCCTTTGACAATTCCTCTCAGATACTAGCTTCACTAAGATTACTCACATTGCAATCACAGGTTTTAACCCCTAGTTGCCCCAGAGATGGTGGGACAAAAGAGCTTTAAACATACTGAATAGATGATTTGGGGATTGGGATCGCTTCATTGGGGCATTAGAGGAAGCCAATATCAGGTTGGCTAGAAAGGATGATGAGCTCATATGGACCACCATCCCACATAGGAGATACACTCCAAAAGCTAGCTATGCAGCCATTATGACAATAGAGGAAAATGGTATGATCAGATGGTGGTGGCAACATCTTTGGAAATTAAAATCCCCTCCGAAAGCTGAGATGTTTATGTGGTGTTTAATCACAAACAAAGCCCCAACTGAACTAAACCTTATGAGAAGGGCTATACACGGTCCCTCTCGGTGTTGTTTATGCAAATCAAATGTTGAGGATGTGAATCATCTTTTTTCTCCTCTGTCCTGTCATAGCACAGGTTTGGTCCCAAATAATTTCATTGCTAAAATTAAGCACTACATGGTCTAGAAAAATTCTTGAGGAGGCATGGCACCATTGGTGGACTGAGGCACTCATCCAAAAGGACAGAAATATACCCCTGATTGTTTTTTGGGGAATCTGGCTAAAGAGGAATCGTATGATCTTCCAAGATGCGCAGATAAATTGGCTTTCCACCATTACAAACTCAGTGGCCATCTTCAATTTACTACCTGGTACTTTGGACAGCAAGCCACCGCGAGTCATTTCTCCCGAAATCATTGATACACATTCACCATGGGGTTATTTCAATGGGTTGGCCCAAGCTGAGGGTTGTTGGGGGGGGGGGGGGTTCCATTCTTCACTTAAATGATCATCTGTCTTTCAGAATCCAAGTTGGCCTTGGTAGGGGCACCAACAATTATGTTGAGCTTAATAGTTTAAAACATCTCATATTATTCGCCCAGAACACAATTGTTAAAGGATTCAGATCTTTGGGGACTCACATCTTGTAATAAATTGGATAAATGATGTATATCATTGTCACTTGCACACACTGAGGGACACACTGGAGGATGTTTTTACACTAAAATCACAATTCAATTGTATTGTATGCTCTCATATATACAAGGAAAGGAATGAGATCATTGATTGTCTTTCCAAAGAGGTCGCGCAGCTAAATAGGGGTCAATGGATAGTTCAGGAGTACAGAGAAGGAGAGTTCTATCAGTTTTTCCACTGTCCATTCATTGAGAGGAATGGGAACCACTCATACTGATCACTTTGATCATTCTATGTTGTTCTTTTTTTTGTCTTAATAGTTTTTCTTGGGACACTATTATGGTTTATAGTTTCTCGGCAGATATTTTCTCTCTGCAAATTTTGTTTTGTAATCTGTATATATACTTAGTACTATGATGAATGGAACTACTGTGAATGCATCTCATACATGTTGTTGATACAATATGTAATTTTCTTAATTTATTAATGAAAATTGTGCCTTTTTCCTTGGAAAAAAAGAAGCTTCGAGGGGTTGTTTTAACCATTTACCTTGGATAAGAAGTTTGAATCCTATCTAATCCTACCTTGGAGACTTCAACTCTTATCCCTTGAGTTCATCCTCCCATCTCAAGTGGATCTCAAGCCTAGATTGGTAAATGGATAAGAATTCCTAAACTACCATCCTTCTCATGTAAATTTACTGCCATCTACAAAATCAACAATGAATTTTGGAGACTGTTCATTCCCTCATGTCGTTGCCTTGAATCTAAGAGAGTCATTATCTTCATGCATTAGGGTTACATTGAGGTGTGCTTTGTGACAAGGAAGGACAAGTCAACTTCGGGAGATCTCTACAAGATTAGTTACTATTCTTGGTTGTAAACTCTTTCCTATTTATATTAATACAAAGAGTATATTGTTTTCCTATATGTGTTATGTTACATTTACATTCATGTATTTCAATGCTTTGTTGATCCATTGAATAGAGTAATTTAACTATGCTACATTGCTATTGTGGATCCTTGGCTTGTTTTGAGGAAAGTAAATCTTGCAACAAATTCCAAGTAAGCCTCTTTCCCATTATTCAATTTCTCTAAGGGAAACTTTATATTCTTTTCTTTTTGTTATTCTAGACTAGTCCACTAAGTCTAGGGAAGATACTTTTGTCCACAATTGTAAATTTTGCATAACACTCCTTTAGGAAACTGTTGGGATCTTCTAGTGCCAAAAATTTTGTAGAGGGATCCAAACATAAAGGTCTAGGAATTTTCCCCTAAAATTCCACACAAATAATCCTATGGACCCTAGTTTTGGGCCTTGGGCACAAAATTCGGTCTCACGGGTCTCTTAGTAGTGAAACAGCCTAGTTCTACTCCAACGTTGAGGGCCCTCAAGATGGTGCTAGCCCTCCCATGTATCAAGGGGTGAGACAAATCTCATCTAGGCCTTGGATCAACTATCAAACAATGAGATCATTGTTAAGTTGACTAGGTCAAGGTGGTCCAAGGGCATCATCTTGTGAATAATATGGGGAAAGTGAAAGATTTCTAAGGTGATGAGGGTTCCCATGGATATGAATGATGTTCTACAAGCCAGGAGGAAAGTAAAGCTTGCAATGAATTCCAAGTAAGCCTCTTTCCCATTATTCAATTTCTCTAAGGGAAACTTTATATTCTTTGCTTTCTGTTATTCTAGACTAGTCCACTAAGTCTAGGGAAGATAATTTTTTCCACAATTGTAAATTCTGCATAGCACTCCTTTAGGAAACTGTTGGGACCCTCTAGTGCCAAAATTTTTGTAGAGGGATCCAAACATAAAGGTCTAGGCATTTTCCCCTAAAAAGATACACAAATAATCCTATGGACCCTAGTTTTGGGCCTTGGGCACAAAATTCGATCTCACAAGTCTCTTAGTAGTGAAATAGCCTAGTTCTACTCCGACGTTGGAGGCTCTCAAGATGGTGCTATCCCTCCCATGTATCAAGGGGTGAGACAAACCTCATATGGGCC
The DNA here is from genome assembly GCA_031772625.1 of Pinus tabuliformis. NCBI lineage: Eukaryota > Viridiplantae > Streptophyta > Pinopsida > Pinales > Pinaceae > Pinus > Pinus tabuliformis. The sequence goes on along the minus strand of CM062809.1, from coordinate 811,046,349 downwards.
TTGGATCAACTACCAAACAATGTGATCATTGTTAAGTTAACTAGGTCATGGTTGTCGAAGGGCATCATCTTGTGAATAATATGGGGAAAAGTGCAAGATTTCTAAGGTGATGAGGGTTCCCATGGATATGAATGGTGTTCTACAAGTGGTAGTAGTCTCATGGATCTCAACGTTTTACCTGTAGGGTGTCATAAGATCCTATAGTGGTTTTGGGTCCCAGTTAAGTTTCCTAGATAAGTCTCCTGCTTGTGGCCATGATATGCTCTTTCCCTTTCTTTTACCTGCATCAACCTCTCGAGAAAAAATTTCCAAGCCCAACTCAGATATGTGAAAAAGGAAAGGAGGTGTGACAAATCCCAGTGGGACCATGGTCAAGTGGGTCTAGAGAAGGAGGTGGAGTATAGGGCTTGTAATGTGTAGAGAGAAGTGAGAAGTATGGAGTGAGGAAAATGGGACCATGTTATCTCAATTAGGGTTTCCCAAGTAGTTCCCTCCCTAAGGCCACGTGCCATTAAAGGAGGTCCCACTAGACTAGGATTAAAGATTAACCCCCCATTTAAGGTGGGGGAACAAAATCACGGTCAAGACCCTTCCTTCTTCCAAGTCACCCCATAATCCATGCGAAATTCCCCAATGAAAGACAAGCATAAGAACCCAATTTAATAATGAATAAAGTACCTTTTGGGTCTGATTGTGCACCTTTCAACATATTCTCTTGCAAAATGGGTGAAGAAACATACAACTGATGCAGGTGGAAGATATAAGAATGGCACATCACATCAGCTACTTAGTGGTTGCTAGGGGTTGTTGGTTATCAGATAGAGGAGATGACCAAGAGAAAAATTCTCCTATGGGGTCACCCACTTTTGGTGGATAACAGACATGTCTACACTAAGCATGTTGACCTAAACTTGTTCACTCAACCAAAACCCATTTCAATTATGTATTTCTAGAAAAAAAGAAGGAAAAATAAGAATTCCATCTAGGTTAGCAATCACATTAGCTACAAGTTTAAATCACCATTCATTTAACAATTTCATTTACTCATCCATATAAAATTAAATTATATTCTATGTGTGTGAGCCACTTCAAATCTAGTGTTGAACCTTGGCTTTTATACCAATCTATAACACCTCCCATCGCTTAAAACCATCTCGAGTTGTGGGAATTTTACTCATTTGAATTGATCTTTGTTAGGCCCCTATAATACTAGCCTAGCCCCTTATTTTTATTGTTGTGCCAATAGTCCCCATATTTTTATTATTGTGCCCCATAGAATCCCACTATTGTTATTGTTGTGCCCTTACATTATTATTTTTATGTAGGCTCTGATTATATTGTGACCCCTCAGACTCCTATATATAGAAAGGAGGTTTTATCATTTGAATCATCCAAGAATTGTTCATTTATGTAATGTAAAGTAGGTTTCTCCATTAAATAGGATAATTTTTAAGTCATTGATCTATCTATTTGTGAGCTAGTTTCATAACATTTGGTATCAGAGCCTTGGATTCTATGGTTTCACTGCTTCAAACATGTCATCGTGGAATTTTCGATATACTTTCTTTTCTACAAAGATTCAGAAACTAGAATTGCAATCGTGTGGATTAGAAATATTGGTGAACTTCTTGTACGAATTTTGGATTTTTTCTCACCATATTTTCAAAGATTTGATCCAAGGAAGTTAGAGTTTTCGCAGGCTCTAGAATTCCATATCAAATGGGTAACCTAGGTAAAATCATCATAACTTTCTCTCTGAGCATCAGATTTGAATTTTGTAAAAGTGACAGAAAAAGGATGGAATTTATTTTTTTTGGGTATCATTTGTAGGTTCAAAGGTCGAAACAGTGACATGTGGCACTTTGTACAAGTTCACTCTACTCAACTAGTCTATAATCATGTCATCGTGGGAGAATGGGGCATAAATCCTTGAAGAATCCAATATTGGTATGACTTGTTGGGTTCGAAAGAAGACTCGGAGGGATACGACACAAGGATAATTTTAGGGGCGAATGTTCGCCCTTTGGTGAAATTAAGGGGTTTTAAATTTCTAGTGGGCGAATATTTTGTATCATAGTACATTTTTACAAATCACCTCAAATAGCCCACCTTATTTTAAGGGAGAGGGTAAAAAAGGTAAATTTAGCCCTTGAAATTAGGACTTACAACCTTCCATTAGCCCATTTTCAAGAATAGGTTTTATTTAAGTGAATCCTATGGGCCAAATACCATATTTATAAAAGAAGTATGGTAAATTAATAAAAATATAAATAAATGAGAGGTATGGTAAATAAATAAAACATTTTTTATATTTACTCCATAAGTCACCTTATATACATGTAAGGGTGTAAACAAATAAAAATATAAGTAAAGTGGAGGTATGGTAAATAAATAAAACGTCTTTTTCTACTTACTCAAAAGGTATGGTAAATAAATAAAAATATAAATAAACTAGACTTATCGTAAATAAATAAAACCTCTTTTTATATTTAGTCCATAACACTCGTTCTATTTATGAAAGCTCAAGAAAGAGGTTTTATTTAAGTGAATCCTATGGGCCAAATACCATATTTGTAAAAGAGGTATGGTAAATTAATAAAAATATAAATAAACGAGAGGTATGGTAAAAAAATAAAACATTTTTTTATATTTACTCCATAAGTCACCTTATATTTACGGACACTCAAAAAATGGGTTATATTTAGGTGAAACCTATGGCCAAAATACTATGGGGCAAATACCATGGACTAGATTGTTATTAATACCATGGACTAGATTGTTATTAATACCATGCAAAAAACCATTATTAACCCTAATATTAGAATTAATAAAAATAAAAATGGCACATGGTATTGACCCACGGTATTCACCAAAATGGCACATGGTATTGACCCATGGCATTCACCTGGAATGTAGCCTATTTAAATGGGGGAATTAAACCAGCATGTAGCCTATGCTAAGATTCACTAGGACTTTACAAAGTTTTATTATTTAGTGAAAGACTCGCCAAGATCTTACAAGATTTTATAATTGAGTAAAATATTCGCCATGCTTGGTGAGAGATTCGCCAAAAAATTATATATACATATTATATTATTGATAAAATCGCCTTTCATTTTTCCTATATACCATGGAGATTCGCCCATTTATTATATTTATAAATTTAGGGGGGGTTCTTAAAATTTTCCCTGGATACGACCGACAGGATGGAATTTCAGATCTTGAAGATTTGTGATTATAGATATACAATAGTTGCAATATCTAGCTTCTAAAAAGAAAGAAAAAGGCGTGTATCTTTTAAATTTTGCATAACTTTGTTTTGAAAAATCAATTTGAAGTGATTCAAAGGGCATAATGAAACATAGATATCATTGTTTGATATCAAAATTCCTTAAAAAAAAATGGACACACCTAGTAAGAAACCATAAAGATCTTCTATGGGACATGAAGAAGAGGTAGAAACGCAGCATGATATACCAAATTTGTGAGATCAAGTGCAACAAATTTCGCTCTCACAAAGAATAACCAAGAATGAAATGGAAGCTAAGATGGATGCTTTGAAGAGTAGTTTAAAATAAGCCATGGAAGGTTTGAAGGATGGAATGAAAGCTAAAATGGATGGTATAGAAGCAAAAATGAAAGGAAACATGGAAGATTTGAAGAATGGTTTAGAAGAAGACATGTAATGTTTGAAGGAAGGTTTGACAAAGTTGCTACAAGAAATGCTTCCTAATGGCGAAAAAGTATTAGAGGAAACTCATGATGAGAACAATAGGAATGTTAATCATGATTTCATATACTCTAACGTTGGATTGAAAACCCACCATATTCCAGAGATTGATATAAGGAAGTTTGATGGAAAGGATCTAATAGCTTGGATACTGCAGATGGAGCAATATTTTGATCTCCATAATGTGCAACACACACAAAAGGTATGCATTGCAACTTTATATTTAGAACTCAATCATTTTATATGGTATCAATGGATTTTTTCTCATAAACCACTTGTCACTTGGTCAATTTTTATGGAGGAAATGGTAGCACATTATGAAGATACAAAGAACAACACCTTCTTTAGCCAATTGATAAATCTCAAACAAAAGGGTTCAATGGTAAGCACATTGAGGACTTCCAAAAATTGAATATAAAGGTAAATGATATTGCATAGGAGCATAGGATTGATGTATTCATAGTGACTTTAAAGGATAACATCCAACATGATGTTCACCTTTGGGAACTTGATTCATTGGAGAAGGCATTCAGGTTGGAAAGAAAAATTATGGAAACAAGGAAACCTATCACTCACAACTATAAATATGGAGTTGTTTTTGCTCCTATCCTTCCACAACCTACAAGTTCGACACCACAAAAATTGGAAGAAAAGGGAGCAAAAGGGGTTTTCTACAGTTGTAATAGAAAATACACTAAAGGTCATAAGTATGTTGAGAATAAATTATTTTACATGCATTGTGAAGAGGAGGAAGAAAAGGAACAAGAAACTTCAAAAGAAGAGGAGGTATACTAGGAACCAACCCTAGATAAAGAAGAAATGAGTCTAACCATATCTTGTAATGCATTAGAAAGAATTACAACTCCTCAAAATCTCAAGATATAAGGACATATCAAGAAGAAAAAAGTAATAATGTTGATTGATTCAGGTAGTACCCATAATTTTATTCATTGTAAGATAGCCAAGAAAGTGAATTGCTTCCCCTACCCAGCACTAGAGTGTCAAGTGATGCTTGCAAATGCAGGAACTATAAATTTCTCTAGAAAGTGCCATAATATCAAGATAACCATGGGGGGATGTGTATTTAATAGTAAAATTCTCTCAATTCAAATGGGTGGTGTTGATGTTGTACTAGGAGTCCAATGGTTACAATCTTGGGTATGATAGATTTTAATTTTCAAGAACTTTTCTTGAAATTTTTTTGGGAAAGAAAGGAAGTTAAATTAAGGGGTATCACAAGGAAACCATGAAAGATAATTAGCTCTAATGGCATGAAAAATCTTCTAAATAAATAACAACGAGGTGTAATTGCACAACTGTGCTCACTAGAGGTTCAAACATCGAAATCATTTATTTATCTAGATCTCCAAAAAGTCTTGGACAAACATTCCAATGTATTTGAGACTCCCAAAGGCCTCCCACCTATTCATTATCATGATCATGCTATTCATTTGATTCCAGGAAGTGTTCCTCCACACATCAGGCCTTACAGATACCCCTATTCCCAAAAGAGTGAAATTGAATGTATGGTCGTAGAAATGCTAAAGGTTGGTATAATTCAACCTAGTCAAGGTTCTTTCCAAGCTCCAGTAGTATTGGTGCACAGGGAGGATGGATCATGTCACATGTTTGGATTATAGGGAGCTCAAAAAACTCACTATTAAATATAAATTTCCATTCATGTCATTGATGAATTATTGGATGAATTATATGGAGTAATTTAATTCACCAAGTTGGATCTTCATTCAGGATATCATCAAATTATAATGAAGACTGAAGACATTTTGAAAACAACATTTAGAACTCATGAGGGTAATTATGAATTTTTGGTCATGACTTCTGTCCTTACCAATGCACCTTCTACATTTCAAGGTTTGATGAATTCCATTTTCAAACCCTTCCTTAGAAAATTTGTGTTAGTTTTTTTTTAATAAATCCAATCTACAACAATTCTTGGAAGGATCATGTTCAACATGTTCACAGGGTGCTCACACTATTGGAGGAGAAATAATTATATGAAAAAACTTCTAAATTTTTCTTTGGAGTACAAGAGGTGGAATATCTAGGTCATATTGTATCTCATGAGGGTGTTAAGGTAGACCCTAACAAAATTAAATACATTAAGGAATGGAAAATACCCACAACCATAAAGCATCTGCAAGGATTTCTTAAGTTGACAGGGTATTATCACAAGTTTATTAAGAATTATGGGAGAATAACAGCACCTCTAACAACATTATTGAAGAAAAATGCATTTTCTTGGACTCCAAAAGAAACTAAGGCCTTTGAACATCTTAAAGAGGCAATCTTCCAAGCACCGGTCTTAGCTACGCCAGACTTCACAAAAAAAAATTATTGTGGAATGTGATGCCTTACGAAATGGAATTGGTGTTGTTTTAATGCAAGAAGGAAGATCTATTTCTTTTGAAATTAATTTAATAAAAGGAAAGTATTTACACAAACCTATTTATGTGAAGGAAATTTTGGCAATACTACATGCACTGAAGCAATGGCGGACTTACCTGATGGGAAGACACTTCAAGGTAAAAACAATATCATGATAGTCTTAAATTATTTTTGGAATAAATATTATCTTCAGAAGAGCATCAAAAATGGGTCACAAAAATGTTGGGTTATGACTTTGGAATCATGTAAAAAAAAGGGAAGCAAAATGTTGTTGCAGATGCACTCTCGAGAAAGGATGAGGATGTGGAATCATTTCTTTGTGCCATTTCTATTATCCAATCAGAGTGGATAACTGAAGTAAGGGATGAATGGAAGAATTAAGAAGAAGTGTGGAAACTCATTCAAAAGTTGCATGAACATCCCACTACATATGATACATTTAACTAGAAAAATGATTGATTATGGTACAAAGACCATTTATATCTTTGTAAGAATTCCCAACACAAACAAAAGATTCTTTTGGAATTGCACACCTCTCCCTTAGGAGGGCACTCAAGATTTTTGAAAACTTATCATGGGCTCAAGAAGGAATTTTTTTGGGATGGCCTTAAATCTGATATTCAAAATATTATGGTGGAATGTTTGGTTTGCCAACAAAATAAAGTTGTGACAATTAAGACCACGAGTTTTTTACAACCTTTATCCATTCCAAGTTAACGTTGGGAAGACTTTCCAATGGATTTTATCATAGGTTTACCCAATCCGAATGAAAGAGTGTCATCATGGTGGTAGTTGGACTTACCAAGTATGCACACTTTTTTGCATTATCTCATCCAGTTAAATCTAGTATAGTTGCTACTGCATTTATGGAAACAATTCAAAATCCACATGGAAACCCAAAGATTATTGTAAGTGACAGAGATCCCATTTTCACTGGAAAATTTTGGATGGAATTATTTTCTTGCCTGGGTACTCAATTAGCTCATAACTCATCTTATCATCCTCAATCTGATGGGAAAAGTGAGATAGTGAAAAAATGTTTGGAAGGATATATTCATTACTTTGTATCGGATAAGAAAACACAATAGTTCAAGTGGTTACCTCTGGTTGAATGGTGGTTAACACTTCCTTCTATAATATAGCAAAAATGACCCCTTTTATGACTCTTTATGGATATAATCCACCATCCATCACAGCATATTTAAGAGAAAATTCTAAGGTTCAAGTAGTGGAAGATCACATTGAACATCAAAAACAATTTCTCCAACTCTTAAAGGATAATCTCAGTTTGGCGCAAAATCGAATGAAACAATAGGAAGATTAGCATTACAGCAAAAGAAGTTTTGATGTAGGTGCCTAGGTATTTTTACAGCTACAACCATACAAAAAAATGACCCTTAAGTAATAAGGATAATAAATTATTACCAAAGTATTATGGTCCTTACAAGGTGTTGCAAAATATTGGTACTATGGAATACAAATTGGAGCTTCTTGCATCTTCCTAAGTGCACCATATTTTCCATGTTTCATGCTTAAATAAGGTTATAGGTGGCAAGCTCCCAATTCAAACAATATTTCCATAATTCAAAGAGGAAGGAAAAATCATATTGCAACCTGAAGCATTCACAAAAACAAGAACTCGATGGCTACGGAATCGATCAATTTCAAATTATCTCATTAAGTGGAAGAACTTACCCATTGAAGATTCCATATGGGAGAATGAGAATTTTATACAGAAGAATCCATAACTACTCAAGTGTTGAGGACAACACTTTTTTGAAGGAGAGGGGCATGTTAGGTCCCTATAATACTATTGTAGCACCTCACTGTTACTGTTGTGCCCATGTAGTCCCCATATTGTTATTATTGTGCCCCATAGAATCCCACTATTGTTATTGTTGTGCCCTTACATTATTATTGTTATGTAGACTCTGATATTGTGACCCCTTGGACTCCTATATATAGAAAGGCGGTTTTGTCATTTGAATCATCCAATGATTGTTCATTTATGTAATGTAAAGGAGGTTTCCCCCTCGAAGAGGATAATTTTTAGGTTGTTGATATATCTATTTGTGATTTGGTTTCATAACAATAGCTAAGGTCTATTATGAATATGGGGTTATGAAAGCCTCTTTTTTTCAAAAATTTTAGATTCTAAAATAAATTCCACCATTATATTTAGTTCCTCAAGATATTTCTAGTAATATAAATTTTACCTCAATCTACGTCTTGGATAAAGATTATTCCCTTTAGAAATTTATCTCGTTAAGGAGGCCATGCCATCAAGAGGGATCTATGTAAAACCCATGTGGCCATGTCTACCCCATGTGCTATCACGCCACCACCACATGGGAATCCATGTGGCATACACATCATATCAATTTTGATTAATCATCATGCTAACATATTTGTGGTTTTTCCAAGGACCAATGGTCGATGGTCGAAGAATGGTATCATCTCATTAGCACCAAGACTATTGTATATCATCTTTAATCTTTCAAGTCTTTAATGTTTATTTCCTAATGATCAGTATCCCATTGTCATCTACCCGATAAATGTCATGCCAGATTGGATCCTTTTAGCTTCAATACTTCTCCTCTTAACTCTTTCAAAGGACTAGTGGCCTGATGGCTCGATGTCCCTACATGGCACCTATGTCATATCTATTCAAGCACATTTTTTAAATTCCCATGCATACATTTATAGTATGACCATTCGCAAAGGATACTTCCCCTGGTATGATGTTCCTCAGGATCACCTCCTTGGTGCCACGTTCCTCGAGGTCACTTCCCTGGTAACATGTTCTATTGAGAATGTAACTAGTTTCAGTCTTCATAATTGTTGTTGTACTCATTTCAATATGTGTCCGATGAAACAAACAAGAAAATAAAAGAAAAAATTATTATTATTAAAGCATGGGTTGCATGCCCATTATTGATGGTTTTCTAGTTAAAATCATGTTCTTTGTGCTTCTAGTGTTTGTTAGGTATTAGGATTATTATCATGATTCAAAGGAGTCAACATCATGTTTATAAGACCCATTCGGGAAAAATATATTTGTAGGAAGCTCTAAAAGTACAATTCAGCCCTGGGAACATCAAGTCGTCTTAAAGGAGGGAAATCAACCCCTTGAGAAGGCTATATAAAGAAGCACTTTGACCTCATTTGGGACACACTCATTTCACAAATTCAATCTATCAAGAAAGAGTTCGATCTAAATTTGGTAAGAAGGAACAAGAAGAATGGAGGTCTATGAGAAGGAATAAGGACAAAATATCTTATTTTTGAGTTATATCTCTCTCACACTTCTGAATATATAGGGTTTCTGGTGTTGCAAAAGGAGGCCAAATTTGCAGTTTTGCATTGCAGTAGGATGAAGTGTAGAATATTGTAGTTGAAAGGGAGGAAACCCTATATTGAGCTCATTGACCTCGGGAGAGTTGTATTACTCTAGAAAGGTCTCAAGAGGAGGATATATTAGGGTTTCCAAAGAAGTTGCAAGGCCAAAATTGTAGGGTCAAAGTTGCAAGACAAGTTGCAGTATTGAAGCTGGTAGGCCGAAGTTGTAGTCTTGAAGTTGGTTCATGAAAAATCAAGGAAGGAATTGAAGAAGGGATGACTTGGTACTAGTATAATGACTTGGTCTAGGGTTTGGGTCTTTGTATGTCATTTGAACCAGATTCCAAGAAGAGAAGAGTTTCTGTATTTTCCTATTGGAGAGGTTTTTCCCTGGTTGAGAGCCTAACATATGTGTCTTCTATTTTTTCTATCACTATTCTTGATATTGTTTGATGAAAAGATATAACTAAAGAACATAAAGAAGATAAATAAGATTCACCAGAAAATATCAAGATTAAGGAAAATAAGATTAATAGTGGCCCCTATCCATTTTCCAACATGTTCCCCAAGATTACATACCCCAATACTGCATCTCCCCAGGTCAGTACTACATTTACCTGGGATCACATCCCTAAGTGCCATTTCCCCAGGATTGTCTCCCCGACACCATTTCCCTCGAGTGCTTTATTTCTTTGTATTGTTTCCACCAAGACAATAGGTTTAAAATGTGGATTAAATGTTAATTAAGCATTGATTAAAGGTATTAATAAAAGGGATTAGTAAATTAATCCATGCAATATATTCAACATACTTTACAAAGAAAACACATTATTTCAAAGACATTGTTAATTTCATCAGTTCAATGAAATGTTTAACAAGATAGCATCGCTTCCTTTGTCATATGACCAAATTGGTTCAAATACTTGTGAACATCAATTCACCATGCATGAACACATAAGTTCTCATAATTAAACAAGAAGAGTTGTTATCTATATATCAAACATTACCAATCCTATCAAAAAACTAAACTAATATATTTTTGTAGGAATTTATAGGGTAAGTTCCTTAGATAGAACATCAAAGGACACCGCTCACAAACAGATCACAGATCAGCACACTAGTATTCTTGACATGGTTAAAACCCTCAAACAGGGAAACAGTCCACGGCCTGAGCCAATGTGGCCACTTCAGGAAATTTATTAATGTAACAGAAAGAAAATTTACATAAGCTTCTCTCATGAATGGTCACCTTACAAATGACCCTCCATTCTCTTTAAATAGAGATCATGGACCAATTGGGTGTTAAGCCATGAATCAAGTGTCTTAATACTGAGGAGAGAATGAATTGTTGGATCACTTCATGTCTACAACATATCATGATCGTCAGATTGTAAGTTACAAAAAGTACATAGTAAATAAACACACTTTACCTAACTATACACTAGACCAAGTTATACTTAACTATTTCCTATGTGTTGGAATATCCTAACATCCCCCCTTAAGAAGAACTTGGGATAGGATTGAAGGATGTATAAATATGACACAATAGGAGAAGGAGGCATTAGAGCCTATACCCGCTTAGTGACAACTTCCTAAACTCCAACCATAAATCAAATTTTAGTACATTTTGCCTCTGTGAGAGCCCTTGTAAATATATCTGCAACTTGATCATCGGTTGAACAATACTGAACTTCAAGAACATGGTCATTAATGAGCTTTCTGATGATGTGGATGTGTAGTTCAATGTGTTTTATGCGTTGATGTTGGACTGGATATTTGCATTGTTAAAAGGAACTTTGATTATCACACCAAAGTGTAGTCGGATGCTTCTGCTGAAAACCAAACTTTGACAGGATCTGACGAAGCCATAGGGATTCCTTACTAGCTTCTATGGCGCCATGATACTCTGCTTCCGCTGAAGAACGAGAAATGGCATGTTGTTTATTGCAAGCCCATGTAATAGGTCCAAAACCAAGGGTGAGGAAATAACCTGCAGTAGACTTCTGATCATCAGGGTAACCAACCCAATCGAAATCAATGAAACCATTCAATAGAGGAGATGCTTCTGCACCATAATGAATCCCAAACTGAACTGTACCTCAAACATAATGGAGTATTCTTTTAGCTTCTTTCCAATGACTTTCATGTGCGTTTGCATAAACTGAGCAATAATGCCAAAAGAAAAGAAAAGGTCAAGACAGGTATGGTTCAGATACAAATTTTTTCCAATAAGCTAATGGTATAAGGTAGCATCAACTTCAGGGTAAGTACAAGTGATTGAAAGTTTGGCTCTAGACTAAAAGGGAGAAGGGGCTGACTTATAGCCTTCCATGTGAAATTGGCGTAGAATATCACAGGTATACTTGGACTGGGAAAGGGAAATACCTTCTTTGGATTGCAAGACTTGAAGACCAAGAAAATAATGAAAGTGTCCTAAGTCTGTCATTTCAAATTGTTTTTTAAGGCTAGACTTCACATGGTTTATAAGGTTGGGATCACTACCAGTAAGGATAATATCATCAACATAAAGAAAAAGAATGATAAGAGACTTACCCACTTTCTTGGTGTAGATAGTATTGTCAGAATGACACCTAGAAAATCCAATATCTAAAAGAAAGCTATCCATTTTGGCATACCAAGCCTGAGGGGCTTGCTTGAGACCATAAAGGGATTTCACTAACATAGAAGGCTAGAGTCTATTTATATAAATCCATTAGGTTGTTCCATATAGATTTCTTCATGCAAGTCCCCATGCAAGAAGGCAAATTTAACATCCATCTGATGGACTTCCCATTTGAAGGAGGCAGCAAGGCAAAGAACAAGGTGAATAGAGTTCATTTTGGAAACAGGGGAGAAGGTTTCAATATATTCAATGCCTTCAACTTGTGAAAAAACTTTAGAAAAAAGATTACCTTTATGTTTATCAACTTTTCCATCTAGTCCAAACTTGGTTCTATAAACCCATTGCATCTAACAAGTTTTCGTCCATTTGGAAGAGGAACAAGGTCCCATGTATCATTTGTCGATAGTGAACGATATTCTTCATTCATAGTTGTGTCCCAATATGGATGGATTGAATCTTATGCAAAGGTGTCAGGATCATAATTTGCTAAATCTTGAGATAGTAAAGAAGAGTCTCTATTGAACTGAGAATGTGTATGACGTGATCTATAGGATCACCTGCACGAGAACCTAATGCATACCAAGTAGCACAGACCCATTTTGGAAGTAGAGGAGCTAAAGGAGGATCTTGAGAAGGTGGAGGAGGATTTTCATCCTCGTTGTTATCATCTAAAGAATAAATGTTTTTATAAGTAGAAGGGATAGAGAGAGGTGGCACATTCGTCGAACTAGGCTCATAGGCCAATATATTTTCAGCAAAATTTATATCTCTTCTAATGATAATATTTTTAGTTTTAGGTTGAATAACTCTATATCCTTTGACATCTTCAGAATATCCAACAAAAACAAAATTTTCACTCTTAGGTTCTAAGGCTTTATGTTTCTCATATGGAATATGGGCCCATGCTTCACTTCCAAAAACACGAAAGTGACTTACGTCTGGTTTAATTGAGCTCCATGCTTCTTCGAGAGTGATATTCTTTAAAACCTTAGTAGGAGTGTGATTTACTATGTAATTTTCATAGTTAATTGCTTTTGCCCAAAATCTAAGCCTAAATCCTTTCGATTGAAGCATACAATTAGCCATTTCTTTTAAGGTGTGATTCTTCCTTTCAGCTACACCATTTTGCTGTGGAGTATATGGAACAGTATGTTACAATTGAATTCTATGCTTAGTGAAAAAGTTGATGAATTTGTTGTTCACACATTCTCCACCATTATCAAATCATATCTAAAGAATTTGATGTCTAGATTGTTTCTCAACAAAGGCCTTAATGTCCAATAACATGTTAAAGACTTCGCTCGAGTTTTAAGAAGTATACCCAAGTGCATCTAGAGAAAACATCAATGAAAGTTAAGAAATACTTGCAGCCATAGAATGAAACAATTGGAAGTGGACCACATAAATCACTATGCACAACCTGTAAAGGGGTTGAGGCATGCCAAGAGGCACATTTTTCAAAACTATCCTGATGATTTTTTTTTCTACACATTCGGAATTAACACCATATCTGCAAGATATCATAGGAAGACCTATCACCATATTTTCTTTACATATATTTTCAAGGGAGCAATAGTTTAAGTGACCAAATCACTCATGCCAAAGTTTGCTCACTTCATGATTATAAGCAACAAATACCGAAGGGAAGATTTGATGACCCAAAGTTGTTAAACTTATACAACCTTGTAGAATCATCAATAATTCCAGTAGCTAAAATATGTCTAGGATCTCTTAGGTCCTTAATTACAACATCACGAGGTGAAAATTCAACGATTTTACCTTCACCTAAATGAGTTATGTGATATATAGATAGAATGTTGCAGGATAACGTAGGAACACATAAGACATAAAAAAATTGACCATTTTCTAGATGAATAGTTCTAGTTCCTACAACACTAAGAGATCTATCATCACCAACATATATATTTTTGGTGTTACAATCATTTAAAGAAGAAAACATAGCTTTGTTTTTGGCCATGTGATAAGAAGCTCCAGAATCAATGAGCCACTCATGAGAATGAGAAGAAGAAGATACATTTAGTGCATAACCAGACCGAGATGCTTGAAAACCACATGCAGAAAGTGATATTCCTAAAGATGAAGTTGAATTTGAAGAGTGCTCCAAATGGATGTTATGCTTATTCATTGTTGCTTCCAAGGATTTCATCTTCTTAAATCATTTGGATTCTAAGTGGCCATCACAATTACAAAAGTTACAATGTCTATCATTCTTCTTCCCTTTGCTTCTAATTGCCATATCATTTTGTTGAATTAATTTTTCATTTTGAGACTGAAATTGCTTAGGACCCTTGTTTGGTTTAAGGCAATTCTTTTTAGGATGCTTCTTCTTAGGATTCTTTGAATTTGGTTGTTGTTGGGCTGCTAAGGTTTTCTTAGAAGAGTTTCTAGTATTAAGAAGACCAATATGTAAGAGTTTTTCTTATTCTCTTATTAAAAGAATCACAAAAGGCATCAAAACAGGGGGACTTGTAGGCTTGTCCTTGAGAAATAAAGGCTTCCCTAGTAGAATGGAAGGTGGAAAGGAACATAGAGTAGTCTGGTCCTAACTTAGTAAGAATGGAATAGATAAGGCTACCATCTTCTTTCTTAACCTTAACACCTTCCAAGAGAAGTCTAAGGGTCTTGAACTTGGACAAAAAATCTTCAATGAAAGAAAAATTGTTGGGGTCCAACATAAGCAACTCATTTTCAAGTTGATGGGCTCTAATTTCATTTTTATTCCAAAAACTTTATTGAGTTGTTTCATTGCTTCATCAAGGGTATCAAGTTCTGCAATATGGAATCTAAGGTCTGAAGAAATAGACGTCCCTATCAAACCACGTGTTTGATCTTGCTTATTTTCCCATTTGGCTAGCTTATCTTCATCTTTAGGTTTATATTATTGGCCTGGGGCTATTCTATAAATAATTTTACTTTTAAGTAAATCCACAATGTAGGATAACCATTGGAAGTAGTTGGTGTTGTCAAGAATAACTAGGCATGGAATTTCCATTTTAAAAGAAATTGAAGCTGAAGATGCTGAAACTAAGTGATCCAATGGAAAGATCTCGAAAAATTAGGCCGATTAAAAAAAAAACGGCTCTGAAAACAATTTCCGGATGAAGAAGTTATGACTTTTTGAAGAAAAGTTGTTGAAGATGTCAATGAACTACGTGAATGTTGGGAAGTGAATGATAATTTTATATTTAAAAAAAAATCCCCCCCCCCCCCGCCCTTTACAAAGTTTAATCTAATTAGCTCACTTTTAAAAAAATATTATTTTATGTGACCCGCTTTTATAAATAAGTGAAAGTCACGTTTACAATGGCACTTTATATACTACCCCACTAAATTGTAACTTAAATAAAAGATAAAGTGACTTCGGAATTATAAGTGACTCACTTTTTATAATGGGTGAGAACACTTTTACATAAAGTAAATTTAAAACATAAGTTACATGTTCTTTTTGAAAAAGCAACACAACGAAAAGAAATATTTGGCCCAAGACCTCTATTCTCGTAAAGTAACTTTGGACCAAGTGAGCTAGTTTAAAAGGTTAGTAATTTTTGGAAAGGAGGAAAGTTTTTTTTTTTTTTCGCTGAAGCTTTGGAGTGCTTGCTTACTTGAAAAACCTTTTTTTTTCCACATAACAAAAAAAAAAAACACACAACCCAAAACGAACATGCAAAAGAAACTCAAGCCTTATAGCTTAAAGTTAAATTTGGCTGGAAACTAAATATTTTCCTCAATGTTTTCGATTTTCCAATATCACACTAAGGTGCATCGAAAAAGAGCATACACATGAGAAAAAACCTTTCTTTTTGTTTCTGGTTTGCTCAAATTGCACAGAGTCGCGGGGCAAAGAGCATACGTAGAAATGAAAGGTATAGATCCAGTAATAAAAAAAATTATAGAGGACTATAAACCGAAATAAACAGAGAGATAAATAACATTAACTACAAATAAAGGTTGTATACCTCCAAATCTTAAAAATGACATAGCTAGGGCTACCATAAACCTTTTCACGTGAAACAAAAGGGGTCATGTTGAAAAGTGTGCAACAAGAAATGCTTGTTGAGAATGCAACAAGATGATGGAGCTTATTGGAAAGGAGTCGCCTTCACTAAGTGGGCCCACAGGCAAATTATGGCGCAAAGTCTATTTTTGGATCACAGCAGGAGTGATCAGAGTCTATTTTTAGACTGCTAGTCAAAAATAGAAAAGTCAAATATTATTGTCTCATAATAATATTTAGACTATAAACTTTATCTTATCCTCTTGGAGCACTTCAGGTTGAGCTACAGATGTGGCACATGCAGCTGTCAGAAGGAAATACGTTTTCTTTATGAGTCAGTTCAGCTATTGCATGCAGGACATCAGTTAGAACTCATGTGGTTGAGTTCTGTGGAGTTGGATGAGCAGTTAATGGAGTTGTGTTTAGTTTGACTTAGTTGAACTAGTTGTATTTAGTCTAACTGATCAATAGACTAAGTGATGAGTTGTGTGAATTAGTTATTAATTAATTCACTAATTATTAACTCATAATGCAACTGAAGAATACATCAGTTAACTCAGTGCATGTACAGTTCAATGGAGACAGGTATTAGAGGTTTAGATTGCTATTAGTTGTGCATGAGATTTTGCACATGCATGGATTGAGTAATGCCAATGATCTCTGCGTAATGTGGCCAATACCAAGTGAAATATAGCTTGTGCTCACGTGATTTCCAGTGTGGGTGACTTTCACAAGGTAAAAAATGAGTTTGGATCAGCCATTCTAATTCATTCTCTTGCAGGATTGTGCAGTGGAGGCAGGCAAGCAGCGGAGGAGATTTGGAGATCAGATCTGAGTTGTATTGTGTGTAACAGGTGGAGATAGTGCTGGATACTTGAGAGGAGATAGTGCTAAATTGATGATCAACGTAGAGGAGGTTATGTATTATGCATGTATTCCGCAATAATGTATAAACGAGATAATCTCTATGATAAGTGTCATATTATTCAAAATTTCTACATGGTATCAGAGTTGGTTGATTTGTAGAAAAAGTTCTACAGGATATTAATCAAGGATTGATCATCAGATCTATTATTCAGAAAGTGTTTACATTTTATTTCTTCAGGTAGAGTCTGTAATCGGGCCAGGTAGCCTCTGGATTCATCCTTCTTTTGGAAGGTGAGATATCCGGTGAATACCCATACAGTCGATCTCTGTACAAGAAATACTTTGTTCTCACGAATTTTAGATCAGAAGCGGTTGAGTTTTTTTGACCTGTGGAATGGAACTCAAGGATAAACTCATAAACATTAGGTGTGAGAATGGAGATAGTATGCCCCAGTATCTCATGAAGTTCACCCAATGTCGGGATGAGCTGGGAAGTGTGGTGGTAACTGTTGAGGATGAGGATATGGTGAGTCTAGCACTCCTTGGCCTTCCTAAGAGTTGGCATAGCTAGCAGGACTCAGTGAATGGAAGGGAGAAATTGCCAGGATGGGAGAGACTTTGGTCGAATCTTGTGCAAGAGGAGATTAGACAACGCACCAAAGATAGTTCTTCATCTATGCATGATGAGGAGAATTGTGCCTTAGCAAGTAAGGCGAAGAAGGGGAAGGGGAAGGTTTCTCTTTCCGAATCCAGTTCTTCCAATGATGGGAAGAAGGTTGACAAGTCGAAGGTGCGATGCTTTCGTTGTCATGAGTTGGGCCATTATGCTACTAATTGCCCAAAGAAGAAATCCAAGAAGGGATCCAGGGAAGGATCTGAAGGTGAGGCAGCCTCACTTGCTTCGCAGTTTGAGTTGGATTTCACACTCTTCGCATGCATGGTTTCATCCATGGTGGGAAGTGGTTGGTTTCTTGACAGTGGAGCTCCTTTCCACATGACCGGTGACAAGATTTTGTTCAGTACTTTGGAGGAGAAAGATCTCCAGATACTAATAGCGATGGGTAATGATGAGAAGTATAGTGTCTCAGGTGTAGGCATGGTTATTTTTCAGAGGGAGCATGGAGCACGCCTTACCTTGACCAATGTCAAGTATGTACCAGGACTGAAGAGAAACTTGGTATCGATCGTGATGCTGGAAGATAGAGGCTATGTTGTAGTCTTCAGTAAGGGAAAGATTTTCCTTAGACACATCATCACTAGACAGGTGAAGCAGATTGGTTCACGGGTCAAGAACCTGTATGCTCTTGAGGTTCAAGATGCATGAAAATCCTTGAGTAGCGAGGCAACTGATGGAGACTTGGTGGTTGAGGGGGAGCATATATTACCTCTCAACATGCAGAGCCAAAAGAAGTCTCAGACGATTGTGGAGGAGCCACGATTGGTGCAGCAGCTTCAGGAGGTTGTGGAGCATCCACAACAAGGGAAGCTGAGAGGAGACCGAGTAGAGACATCTACTCATGCAGAGACCTCCATTAGGGGGAAACTTTGAGCCAGGTGGGTTGAGGAATCGCATGCAGCCATACCTCTAGGTAGGAGGTGGGTTGATGTGGATTGATCATCCCAAGGAGGAGGGGCAAGATCCTTGAGGTACCCAACCTCTTGGATGAGACCTTGCTATGGGAGCCCCAATGTGTAGTAGCAGGAACTGACTGATTGGGTAGAGACAGATGCGGATGGAGCAGTAGAGAGAGCGACAGTGCAGGGAATCCCAGGACAACGCATAGCATGCAGGCTGTAGCAATGCGAGAGACACAAGTGTTTTGCATAGTGCTAGGTGGCAGAGAGATGTGTGCAATGGTGCGAGATGCATGGAGATGTTGCAGTAGCGCAAATGTCAGAGAGGGAGCACTTGTCACCAACAGGTAGAGCTTCAGCATCAGAGTATGTTCCTAGCCCAACAGAGTGGTCAGTTGGGAGTGTTTTTGTTCCAAGTGTTGTTGGAGCAAAGTGGACCAGGCAGATGTGTTACATGCAGAACATTCTAGAGTTATAGGATAAGGTTTGAGAGGAAGCCTTTCTTGTTGAGAGGGAGTGTTGAAAAGTGTGCAACAAGAAATGCTTGTTGAGAATGCAACAAGATGATGGAACTTAGTAGAAAGGAGTCGCCTTCACTAAGTGGGCCCACAGGCAAATTATGGCGCAAAGTCTATTTTTGGATCACAGCAGGAGTGATCACATCAAGAGTGATCACAGCAGGAGTGATCACAGCAGGAGTGATCAGAGTCTATTTTTAGACTGCTAGTCAAAAATAGAAAAGTCAAATATTATTGTCTCATAATAATATTTAGACTATAAACTTTATCTTATCCTCTTGGAGCACTTCAGGTTGAGCTACAAATGTGGCACATGTAGCTGTCATAAGGAAATACATTTTCTTTATGAGTCAGTTGAGCTATTGCATGCAGGACATCAATTAGAACTCATGTGGCTGAGTTCTGTGGAGTTGGATGAGCAGTTAATGGATTTGTGTTCAATTTGACTTAGTTGAACTAGTTGTATTTAGTCTAACTGATCAATAGACTAAGTGATGAGTTGTGTGAATTAGTTATTAATTAATTCACTAATTATTAACTCATAATGCAACTGAAGAATACATCAGTTAACTCAGTGCATGTACAGTTCAATGGAGACAGGTTTTAGAGGTTGAGATTGCTATCAGTTGTGCATGAGATTTTGCACATGAATGGATTGAGTAATGCCAATGATCTCTGCGTAGTGTGGGCCAATACCAAGTGAAATATATCTTGTGATCACGTGATTTCCAGTGTGGGTGACTTTCACAAGGTAAAAAACGAGTTTGGATCAGCCATTCTAATTCATTCTCTTGCAGGATTGTGCAGTGGAGGCAAGCAAGCAGCGGAGGAGATTTGGAGATCAGATCTGAGCTGTATTGTGTGTAACAGGTGGAGATAGTGATGGATACTTGAGAGGAGTATTGTACTATGTAATGTTACATGTTCTCGATCATTAATATACATATAGTGTGGGGTTTTCAGCTGTATTCTTTCCCTGGGTTACATACTGTGTTAATGTGCGCATGCGATTGATGTTTCATTGTTTTTAATGTTGCTAAATTGATGATCAACATAGAGGAGGTTATGTATTATGCATGTATTCCTCAATAGTGTATAATCAGGATAATCTCTGTGAATAAGTGTCATATTATTCAAAATTTCTACAGGTCCCTCAATGGAACAAATGCTCCTAACACAATAGAGCGGTCCTCTCAGCCTGAAAGTGGTCAGAAACAATAGATCTAGGAAACGATAGTCGGATGCAGTTGTATCGGCTTCGGATTTGGATCACCAACGGATGTGGCCCTCAAATAGCTCTGATACCATGTAGGAATTTACAAGGTAAGTTCCTTAGATATAACACCAAAGGACATCACTCACAAACAAATCTCATATCAGTACACCAATATTCTTGATGTGGTTAAAACCGTCAAAGAGGGAAACAGTCCAAGACCTGAGCCAACGCGGCCACTTCAAGCAATTTATTAATGTAAAAGAAATAAAATTTACATAAGATTGTCTCATGAACAGTCACATTACAAATGACCCTCCATGCTCTTTAAATAGAGATCATGGACCTATCGGGTGTTAAGCCATGGATCAAGTGTCGGTAATACCGAGGAGAGAATGAACCGTCGAATCACTTCATGTCTAGAACATATCATGACCACTGGATTGTAAGCTACAAAAAGTACATAGTAAAGAAACAAACTTTACCTAACTATACACTAGACCAAGTTATACTTAACTATTTCCTATGTGTCGGAATATCCTAACAATTTTCAAAAGTCATTGCTTTCAAATAAGAGAGCATAAACACAATTTTTCATATCAATTATGAACATAACCTTGAACAATAAATTACAAACAACCATTAAAATCATAGACACACCAAGTCTCATACCATTCATAAACAAAACAATGAACAACGCAATTCATGATTCAAATATGTATGTGTAATATACTTATATGTATGTCTCAAGTTGATTGGAAAATGAAGGAGGGACTTCCACTCTCCACTCAACCATAGCCAAAATACACCAAAACTTTCTTACAGTGGATCCCCCAAGCTAGATCCAATGTCTGAGGAGATGTTTTCTCAAGTATTTTGTTGGGCCACGGGAATTGCATTGTTTTTGATAGTTTATTACCTTACTGTTTACTCAGCCTCCTCTATCAACCTCTCATCCTTACATCACTACACTACTATTTAGAAATAAATATCTAGGAGAGCTACATAAATAAGAAATAAGGTAAAGGTCCAATATTCTCTCAACTCAATATTTTTTTCTTTGTAAATTTTACCTAATTTGCATCAGTTACAAAACTTAACACGTTCTACAACCTCACTAATATTCTGCAACTAAGTTGAAGGTTTAAAGAGATTCCAAGGAAGATAGATCATCCAAAGCACATGGAAAGATTCAAAATGGTTCCTACATGGTTCTCCACCTATTGAGCACAGGGTGAAGTTCACAAGTTAACCACAACATCAAATTCAAACCTTTGGTCAAACTATGAAATGGCATATTTAGAATACTTGGCACTGGAATGGATATCAAGTGAGCATGATTTTGCATCAAGTGAGTGTGATCCTAAAGGAACAAGAAGATCTAAAGGATGATGACGTGTCTAAAATTTAAATATTCACATGATTTGCTTCCTTAATAGTCAATAATGTGAATTAGGGTTCTTATGGAAATCAAAGGCTGAGATGTCAATTATTAGCTCTAGTCTTCAACATTTAGTTTCCTAGGGTTGTTATTTTAAACATTATAGAATGCTTCACTAGGACTATATGCACTATTCTATTAATAAAATTATCTATTATGGTTTCACCTTAATGAATAGAAATCATGCTTGATCAACAAGTTCTCTAAGTCTTCATTTCTCGTGCACCTCAAGAGGGCCTCCTATTATGTACGAGTGTAATTTAATTTTCTTTACATTTGTTTTTGAAATATTTCTTTTATTACTTTATTTATGCTTTGTTCTGATCATTTCATTTTTCACTATCCTTTACTCATTCATTTCTTGTTCTTCTACAAATATAAAGTTCTTGAATAAGCTCTTGAAAATAATAAAAACATTTTCTAATGATTTTTGCTACTAATCTTTCACTTTTGAAATTGTTTCTAGTCCCAAATTTATAGATAGTATATGACTTTTCATACAGCCATGAATGAACTTTGAATTTTGTACATGCACAGAGTCTTCCATAATCAATCCTAGTTGTTTACTTTGATGCTTCATTCCTGCCATTTAAAATTGGTCTTTCCTAAAATATAATCTGCGTATTTTCATAGAATAGTTTGTCTTTATTTTCCTTAGAATAAAATTTAAAATTATTTCATAGAATAGAATTTAAATTCTTTCATATAATAGAGTTTGATTTTCTTCACAGTATATAATTTGATTGCCTTTCATAGCGTAGAAGTTAATTCTCTTTCATAGCATAGAATTTACTTGTATTTTATAGGTATAGAATTGCATTTGTTTTCCATAGTTAGAATTTTCTTTTTATTCTTCATAACTTATAATTTAATTGCTTTCTAGTCTAGAATCAGTAGTTTACATCTATTGCTTCCTTAGATTAAATTGTACTGAATTCCTAAAATAGTTTATTTTCTACCTCCTTCAAAGATAGAATAAGATTTTCATGAGTTTCTACTTTGATGATTTCATAAGAAAGTGTGTGCTCTATTTGGATATCCTTTCATGAATAGGATTTCATTGTAATTTTAGTCCTACAATTCCTTTCATTAGATTAGAATTTCTTTTAAATTGGAGGCTAATTTCCTAGCATATATTGTGCAAGTGACTGAACATGGATTGATATTTTAATGCTAAATAATTTAACTCATAATTAAATTACCCAAAATATTTCACACCAAAGGTTTGGTTAAACACTAAGAGTATAGAGCCATTATGCAAGTGCTTTATCAACTACCCTCTAATAGTAAGCACCAAGGTGGCTTATCGGCTATACCTACAGCAACCACTTGTTTCCTAGCAGTAAGCAACATATTAACTCACTTTTTCATATGAGCTCAATCACAAGGATTCACCCAAGGTTCAGATGGGGTATTCATCAATCTCAGAAGTTAGAATCCAATGTCTAAGTGCTTTATTAGTTGTATTTTTGTAGAAAGCACCACAAGAGTATGGTGTACACTATCGATGTGGTTTAGAAGATACTCATCAAGTGCCACAGTGATGTAGAATGCCCTATCCAAGTGGTTTATTAGCTATACATCAAACACCATAGTGTTCATTCATCCACTGAGCCGCCCACATACAACATAGGCTTAGAGAAAACATTCCAATGGCCTCACATAGCTCATATGGATTTCACCCAAAATTCACAAAGGTTAAATCTTACACAGGACTCTGAATATAGCTCAGACGTCATTATGTCTTCAACTGCCAAAGTGTTGAGCAATTTTTGTTACTTATGTCAAATTTTAGTCATTGATGTTAAGCCCAAGGAGATTGTTGATCATGTTGGAAGTTGTAGTTTTTTGTGTTAAGTTCGGGGGGAGCCTGGTAATTAAGTGTGCTAAAGTGTGTTGTTTCCTAGCCAAGGTCAAGGATACATGAAATATATTTGAAGGAATTTTGTCTATAGTTAAATTGTTCAAAATTACAAGCAGATTGTTTAATTGGATATCCCTCTCAGAGACATTTTGTTAGGTCCCTATAATATTAGTGATCCCCCCATTACTATTGTCGTTGTATCCTTTATTGTTATCATTGTGCCCCTATTGTCCCCATATTTTTATTATTGTACCCCATAGAATCCCTCTATTGTTATTTTTGAGCCTTTATGTTATTATTGTTAGGTTGTCTTGGTTATATTATGACCCCATAGACTCCTATATATAGAAAGGATGTTTTGTCATTTGAATCATCTAAGAATTGTTCATTTTTGTAATGTAAAGTAGGTTTCCCCCTTGAAAAGGATTATTTCTAAGGTGTTCATTTATCTTTTCTATCTTTTTGTGAGTTGATTTCATAACATCTGGTATCAAAACTTTCGATTCTAGGGTTTCACTGCTCCAAACAGGTCATCATGCCATTTTCGCTATATCTTCTTTTATGTGATGTTTTAGAAGCTAAACACAAAACCCATTTGGGCCGAAATCATTTTGAACTTCGGGTCCAAATTTCAGAGCTTTTCTCACTATATTTTCAGAGATATGATCTGAGGAAGTTGGCATTTTAGCAGACTCCCGAATTACATTCCAAACAAGTGACTTGGGGAAAATCATCATAACTTTTGTTTTGAGCATCATATTGAAATCTTTTAAGAATTTTCAGAAAGAGGAAAACCTCTAATTTTCTATGTATCAGTTTCAGGTACTAAGGTCGAAACAATGACACGTGGTACGTCATACAAGTTCGCTCTACTGAACTAGTCTATAATCAGGTCACCGTGGGAGATTTGGCATAACTCTTCCTTGGAGAATCCAATTTTGATCAAACCAGTGGCATTAGAAAGAGAACATAGAGGGCTATTGAAGATCATGATTTCAAAATTGGGAGATCCAAAATTACAGAGGTACATCAGATTCAATATCAAGCTCCTACAAGTGAAAAAAGGTGGGTATTTTTTAAATTTTTGCAGAAGCTTGGATTGAAAAATTAGTTTGAAGGAATTCAAAGGGCATAGTGAAGTATTATTATCGGTAATTGATACCCTGAAGAAAGAAAATGGAAACACCTAGCAAGCAACCTAAAATCTCTAGCATGATTCATGAAGAAGAGGAAGAAATGCAACATGATATATCAATATTACGAAACCAAGTGCAACAAATTTCACTTGCACAAAAGCTAACAGAAAATAAGATGGATGGTTTAAAGAAAGACGTAGAAGCTAAGATGGATGGTTTAAAGAAAGGCGTAGAAGCTAAGATGAATGACTTGGAAACTAAGATGGACGGAGAGGAAACTAAGATGTATAGCATGGAAGCTAAGATGGATTTCATGGACGCTAAGATGGATGCTAAGATGAATGGCATGGACGATAAGATGGAAGAATTGAATATAAATTTGATTAAGTAGCTACAAGAAATGGTCACTAATGGTGAAAAGGTAGTAAAGGAAACTCATGATGAGAACAAAATAAATGTTAATCATGATTTCATAGACTCTAATGTTGGATTGAAGACCCACCATGTTCCAAAAATCGATATGAGGAAGTTTGATGGCAAGGATCCCGAAACATGGATACTATAGATGGAGCAATTTTTCGATCTCCATAATGTGTAAAACACAGAAAAGGTACGTATTGAAACTTTATATTTGGAACCAAATCAGTTTGTATGGTATCGATGGCTTTGCTCTCATAAACAAATTGTCACTTGGGCAATTCTTATGGAAGAAATGATAGCACATTATGAGGATATAAAAAGAAACACCTTTTTTAGCCAATTGATAAATCTCAAACAAAAGGGTTCAGTGATGGAGCACATTGAGGACTTCCAAAAATTGAACATAAGGGTAAAAGATATTCCATAGGAGCATAGGATTGATGTGTCCATAGGGACTTTAAAGGATAATATCCAACATGAGGTTCGCCTTTCGGAACTTGATTCATTGGAGAAGGCATTCAGGTTAGCAAGAAAAATGGAAAGAAAAATTATGGCAACGAGGAAGCCTACCACTCACAACTACAAACATGGAAGTGTTGCTACCCCTAGCCTTCCACAACCTACAAGGTTTACACCACAACAATTGGAAGAAAAAAGAGAAAAAGGGCTTTGTTACAGTTGTGATAGCAAATACACTAAAGGTCATAAGTGTGCAGAGAAGAAATTATTCTACATAGATTGTGAAGAGGAGGAAGAAAAGAAACAAGAAATGTCAAAAGAAGAGGATATACTCCATGAACAAACCCTAAATGAAGAAGAAATGAATCTGACCATATCTTGTAATGCATTGGATAGAATTACCACTCCTCAAGCTATCAATATAGAAGGACATATCAAGAAGAAAAAGGTAATAGTGTTGATTGATTCGGGAAGTACCCATAATTTTATTCATTGTAAGATAGCAAAGGAATCGAATTTCTTCCTATATCCAGCATCAGAGTGTCAAGTGATGGTTGCAAGTGGAGGAACCATAAATTGCTCTGGAAAGTGTCATAATATCAAGTTATCCATGGGAGAATATGTATTGAATAGCCCAATGCTTTCCATTCCAATGGGTGGTGATGATGTTGTACTAGGAATCCAATGGCTACAATCCTTGGGTTCAATAGCTTTTAATTTTCAAGAACTTTTCATGAAATTTTTTGTGAAAAGAAAGGAAGTTGAATTAAGGGGTATTGAAGGGAAAGCGGGAAATATAATCGGCTCTAACGGTATGACAAAGCTTCTAAAGAAGGAACAATGAGATGTAATTGCACAATTATGTTCACTAGAGGTTCCCACATTGAAATCATCTATTTCTCCAGATCTCCAAAAAGTCTTGGACAATCATTCCAAGGTATTTGAGACTCCCAAAGGTCTCCCACCTATTCATGATTATGATCATTCTATTCATTTGATTCCAGGAAGTGTTCCTCCAAACATCAGGTCGTATAGATATCCCTATGCCCAAAAGAGTGAAATTGAACATATGGTTGCAGAAATGCTAGAGGCTGGTATAATTCAACCTAGTCAAAGTTCTTTCTCTACTCTAGCAGTATTAGTTCACAAGAAGGATGGATCATGATGTGTGTGTCTAGATTATAGGGAGCTCAACAAGCTCACTATTAAAGATAAATTTCCCATTCCTGTCATTGATGAATTATTGGATGAATTGCATGGATCAATTTACTTCACCAAGCTGGATCTTCATTCAGGATATCATCAAATCATAATGAAGACTGAAGACATTCCAAAAACAACATTTAGAACTCATGAGGGTCATTATGAATTTTTGGTCATGCCTTTTGGCCTTACTAATGCACCTTATACATTTCAAGGTTTGATGAATTCCATTTTCAAACCCTTCATTAGAAAATTTGTGTTAGTATTTTTTGATGATATAATAATCTACAGCAAGTCTTGGAAGGATCATGTCTAACATGTTGACATGGTGCTTAAACTATTGGAGGAGAAACAATTATATGCAAAAATATCCAAATGCTTCTTTGGAGTACAAGAGGTGGAATATCTGGGTCATATTGTATCTCATGAAGGTGTTAAGGTAGACCCTAGCAAAATTAAAACCATTAAGGAATGGAAAATCCCCGCATCCATAAAGCATTTACAAGGATTTCTCAGGTTGACAGGGTATTATTGCAAGTTTTTTAAGAATTATGGGAGAATAGCAGCACCTCTAAAACATTATTCAATAAAGATGCATTTTCATGGACTCCAGAAGCAACGAAGGCCTTTGAACATCTTAAAGAGGCAATGTGCCAAGCACCAGTCTTAGCTACACCGAACTTCACAAAAACCTTTATTGTGGAATGTGATGCCTCAGGAAATGGAATTGGTGTTGTTTTAATGCAATAAGAAAGACTCATTGCTTTTGAAATTCGTCCAATCAAAGGAAAGTATTTACACAAAGCTATTTATGAGAAGGAAATGTTGGTAATACTACATGCACTTAAGAAATGGCGACCCTACCTAATGGGAAGACACTTCAAGGTAAAAACAGATCATGATAGTCTTAAATACTTTTTAGAACAAATATTATCTTTAGAAGAGCAGCAAAAATGGGTCACAAAGATGTTGGGTTATGACTTTGAAATCATCTACAAAAAAGGGAAGCAAAATGTTGTGGCAGATGCACTCTCAAGAAAGGATGAAGATGTGGAAGCATTTCTTTGTGCTATTTCTATTATCCAACCAGATTTGATAAACGTAGCAAGGGATGAATGGAAGAATGACAAGGAAGTGTGGGCACTCATTCAAAAGATACAAAAATATCCCAGTACATCTGATACATTTATCTAGAAAAATGATGTGTTATGGTACAAGGATCGGGTATACCTATATAAGAATTCCCAACTCAAACAAAAGATTCTTAGGGAATTGCACACCTCTCCCTTAGGAGGGCACTCAGGATTTCTAAAAACCTACCACAGGGTTAAGAAGAATTTTTTTTGGGATGACCTTAAATCAGATATTCAAAATTTTGTGGCGGAATGTTTGGTTTGCCAAAAAAACAAATTTGAAACAATCAAGACTTGAGGACTATTGCAACCTTTATTTATTCCAAACCAACGTTGGGAGGAGGTTTCAATGGATTTTACCATAGGTTTACCCAAGTCCAGAGGAAAGAGTGTTATCATGGTGGTAGTTGACAGACTTACCAAGTATGCACGCTTTTGTGCATTATCTCATCCATTTAAAGTGAGAACATTTTCTACTGCATTTATGGAAACAATTCAAAAGCTACATGGAAACCCAAAGATTATTGTAAGTGACAGAGATCCCATTTTCACTGGAAATTTTTGGATAGAATTATTTTCTTGTCTTGGTACTCAGATAGCTCATAGCTCATCTTATCATCCTCAATCTAATGGGCAAACTGAGATAGTAAACAAATGTTTGGAAGGATATCTTCATTGCTTTGTATCTGATAAACAGACACAATGGGTCAAATGGTTGCCTCTGGCTAAATGGTGGTATAACACTTCCTTCCATACTGCAACAAAAATGACCCCATTTATGGCACTTTATGGATATCATCCGCCATCCATCACATCATATTTAAGAGAAAATTCTAAGGTTCAAGCAGTGGAAAATCACATCGAGCATCAACAACAAGATCTCAAACTCTTAAAGGATAACCTCACCTTGGCACAATATAGAATGAAACAGCAGGCAGATCAACATCGCAGTGAAAGAAGTTTTGATGTAGGTGATTGGGTATTGCTACAGCTACAACCATATAAACAAATGTCCCTCAAGCAAGCTAAGAAGGATAACAAATTATCACCAAAGTATTATGGTTCGTACAAGGTGTTGCAAAAGATAGGTACTGTGGCATACAAATTGGAGCTTCCTGCAGCTTCTTGAGTGCACCCAGTTTTCCATGTTTCATGCTTAAAGAAGGTTATAGGTGACAAGCTTCCAGTTCAGACAATATTGCCAGAACTTGATGAGGAAGGAAAAATCATATTGGAACCTGAAGTAGTCAAAGAACAATTACTCAATAACTACAAAATAGATCAATTTCAGAATATCTCA
This sequence comes from Pinus tabuliformis, assembly GCA_031772625.1. Lineage (NCBI taxonomy): Eukaryota > Viridiplantae > Streptophyta > Pinopsida > Pinales > Pinaceae > Pinus > Pinus tabuliformis. Next base: position 811,017,107 of record CM062809.1, on the reverse strand, counting down.
TCAAGTGGAAGAACTTACCCATTGAAGATTCCACATGTGGGAATGAGAATTTTATACAGAAGCATTCAGAACTACTCATCATGTGTCTGAGAGGCCACATGCATATCTCCTTGATGCACGAGGGGTATGAGCATCATTCTCTTCCTCCTCCCCAGTCACATCCCTTAACTTCATTTATAAGCCAATATCTATCCCCTAGTTGTATCTCATAACTCAATTATCAGGAATTGGCTTGATCGGGTCTGCAAAAAATTAACTTCAGTAATTAACTTCAATCTAGGTCCATAGCCTCCTGGGCAAGCAAGAAATACCCCTTGGACATTGGGATCTAAAATATTTTCCACTCCTTTATTTGGTAATGAAATTTAAATGTTTTAAATACACAATGTATCCTCCAATCGTGGCACTTGCACCCACACTAGCATTAAAGTCACATTACAAAGGTTGGGGTAAATGAAAGGGTTGTCACAAATATAGAGTCCAAGTTTCAGAGGTATGTGTATTGGCCCAAGATGCAAGAATGGGTTGTTAGGTTTATAAGAGGATGCATTATTTGTTGTACTATCAAACCCGGTAATGAGAAACAAGGTATATATCATCCCTTTCATGTACCCATTGATCCTTTTGAAATCATTTCCATGGACTTTGTAGGAGGTTTATGAACAACCAAGAAGAGACATGACTACTTGTTTCTGATATTTGACATATTTGACAAGATGTGTGTCCTAATGCCCTATAAAAGACTATTAATAGGAAATAATTAGCAAGACTATTCTTTGGACAAGTATTTTTGCACTTTGGGATACCAATGATCATCATTTAAAATAGGGGCACAATATTTCTCAGTGCATTCTAGACTACATTATTGGAGAATATGGGCACGAATTTGAAGAGGCATACAATATTCCATCCACACAAAAAATGGACAAATAGTAGTCAATATGAATTTGGCGCATATTTTGAGGGGTTACAATCATAAGCATCTAAAGACTTGGGACAATATTCTAGTGTATATACAACACTCTTATAATAGAATGGTTTGCACTTCTACTGGTAAGTCCTCATTTGAAACTTGTTTTAGATATTTTCCACCTTAGGCTTTGGATATTGCATATCGAAAGCAATGAAGATTAAGGGATCATCTTATAGGAGATTCCTTAAAGAATTAAAAAACGGTTGAGAAGATCATGCAAATCCATATACAGGTGCACAAGACACTACAAAAGTCACGAGAAAAATATAAGCCTATGCATGATCAACAAAAAACATAAACGTCCTCCAATATGGGAGACATAGTGTGGTTATAGTTGAACAAGGAGTGGTTATAGGGTCCTGCTAAGAAAATTAAGGCTCTGAGATATGGTCCCTTTGAGATACTAGAAAATGTGGGAGACAACTCCTATAGACTCATTCTACCCCCATACATGTCCATTTACTCAATAGTGAATGTAGAGAATCTGAAACTCTATGAGCCTTCTATCGAGCCATAAAAAGGGTCTTTTTCACCTCTATTTACCCCACATTAACTTATCAATCCATGAATGATTTGTTATCTCAAAGAGTGTTCTCAGTTTGAGGCGGTCATTTGTCAAAGTAATGCTAGTAGTATAGTGCTCAAAATACAAGAGTAAACGAATGCTTAAAACAAGATCTACTTACAGCAAAGCACTTTAAGACTTAAATCATGCATTCAGAAAACTAAGCAAATTATCAGTCAAGGGTACAGTAACAGTGACTCATCCCTGTGTAAACTGATATAACTAAAGATAATCAAGGAACAGATCATCAACCTAGGAACTAGACAACAAATGTCAACGCTCACTATAGTCTCAGATCGTTCAAAGCAATGACAATGCAAATAACAGGAAATGGAATAGCAACTATAAATGGAACAGCAACTAGGAAATGGAACAACAACTAGTTCTTATAAACAGCGAAGCCTTATTCTACGGAAATAAAGGCAGCAATTGTATCCTACAGAAATCAGATAGCAATCCTTACTCTAAGAATAAATCGAATAGAAAATGGAAATAGAATGGAAATTGATTAGCAATGAAATATAGAACATCACTTAGAGCCAAATGTGAATGTACAATAAACCAAAATAAATAACACACACAACACACCTTGATATTGAGAGAAAAAGTAATCTGACATCGATACCACAAATATTAATCTCAGTTACAAAGAATAACGATTTCAACTCGTAATGGAACAGCAATTTCAGTTGAACAACAATCACGATTAAGTGTAAACCATAAGTGAATACAGTAATACCAACTTATGAACGTTACAGCCCAGTTACTCTGTAATTGAACAGCAATAGCATTCCGTAAGGAACACTAATGTTATATCAATGACTGAAGGAACAACAATGCATTACAAAGTCAAAATGAACAATACGACATTCCTGTCACAGAGAACGATATTGTAAATATAACAGAACCATGATGTAAAATAACAAAACACATCAGATTACCGAACAAAGCTAATAATGAAAACCACGCATGAATTAAAGATAATGGTACAGGAGCAAGTGTTCCACTAGGGCTGGGCCCTTAGCCTCCAGAGACACACCGCTTGAGATTATTCCAGGATCAAAGATGGAACAGCAACTAGATTTATATTAAAACGTCAAAGCAGAGTTATAGTGGATCACTTCCCAACGAGAGTCGATGATCAAAGTTTTAAGTACAAAGAGAAATTACATAAGAATAACAACAGGTCATCCCCCTCGGGCTAGCAGTGTTGCCACTTTTCATAACAGCCAAGCGGAGATATCAATGATGCAAAAATAGTTAAGATAGTGATCCCTCAAGATCAAAGGATCCTGAGGGATTCGCCAAATTGTTAATTCCCAGTTATCCATTTTTTCTCTTGCGCCGATTCGATATCTCCTTTTCCTTTCCTTGGCTGATATGCTTCAATTCAGATCGCCTTGTTTGCATGTGGTTCCCTGCCAAAGGGACAACAGTTAACGTTGCCCTATCTTTTTCTTTGGGATAGTAATCTTTCATTTTTCCCTTTTTTTGCATAAGAAAATGGCAATTATTAGTTGTTTTGTGTTACATACAAATCCCATAGATTTTTCCATAATTTCTTATTAACTACCTAGTTCATGATGCAAAGGGGTTATGAGTTTTAAAGAAAAGATGACAAAATAATCAATAAAAACATACCTTCTCAATACTCCACACACCCCCCTGCTTACCCTTTTTCATGCCCTCATGAAAGCATTGTAGTTGACATGTAAGGCAATGAGAGAGTAGGTCGGAGACGGGATCTCATGTGGTGGTCTACAGCCATGATGCCTAACTAGGTGTTTAAAAAGATGGCCTATCTGACCCTCGGGCATCTCATACAGGGCTTGGTACCCAGGTGCAGGGTGCCAAATAATCGAACTCTTGAACCTATATCCTAACCAGGATGGCTCTACCTCAAGATAAGTTCACCATAGAGGCTCAAGCGATCAACGGCTAACTTAAAGTTCTCATAATTAAATGGTTCCCTGAGTTGGATATTCAGATTAGAGGTCTGATATCAAAATTTAGCAACTGCAATGGCAAGATCATTGATGGTAAAGAAGTATTATATCCCTTGTCGATTGATTACTGTATGAATGGGTCCTAATGCTTCAATCACGCCCGGAGTCCTCATGAGATTCCTATGTTTATTCCACAACTATAATGGATCTCTAGGCTCATCTCTTACCCATAAGTCTAATCCGTTTTCTTGTCTTTGGAAGGCATTATAGGCTTTAAGCCATTTGATTTGATTAACTCCAAACAAAATAAATGCCTGCAATTGGATATCCCCAACGAAATGGCCAAGGTTCTGCTTTGTCTCTTGATCTAACACAAGCTTATGCAGATAGAATTCACACAATAATCTTTGAACCTTTACTCCATAGTGCTTACAAAAATTTATAAAGTCATCAATAGTATTAATTTGTATAGGGGATCCTGCTTTGATAGCCTTAATTTTCAATTGCAAATATCTTTCCATTAAAAACAAGGCATAATTCTTAGCAGGGGCTCTACATGCTAGGACGTCAGTGTACAAAGATCATAAGGTATCCATCTGTCTGATAACTACATCTAACCTATGAGTTACCTTTGCAACTCTTTCTTCCTCCTTTCGCCATCCTTCAAAAGCCTGGCTTTCAGATAAATTGACATTCCTTAGCTATTGTTGTAATTCTTCATATTTTTCACGAGAAACCATTTGTTCTGTGAGTTTTTCTACTGCTTGTTGAGCTTGCATCAAACCCTCTTGTAGGGTTACTATCCTCAGATCATTGTCCCACATGGTAGTGGTAAGCGGAAGGTTCACTGAATCTTCTTATTGCATCGTCTCGTGTTTTTGGTTTGCATTCCTTCAGAGGGTTGTGCCTCTGTCTAAACTTCTTTGTCACAGGTCGATATATCATATGTTTGTACTTCAACATGGGCAATAGCTAAATGTTGTTCCTTTTGGTTTTGAACAGAAAACTGTACTTCAACAGGGTTTTGAACGACAGAGTGCTCTTCAACAGGGTTTTGAACAGGAGACTGCTCTTCAACAGGGTTTTGAATAGCAGGCTGTACTTGAGTCCTCTGAACCTTTTTCTTGAGGGGTCTTGCCAGAGTGGTTACATGTCTTAGCCCCGAAGTCCTTTTTGCTCTCTTTCTCATTTTCAAAACCCTAATTTGTTGTCGAAGTCGTGCTATCACATTCAACAATCTTTGTTGTTCTTTTCGTAGTCTTTTAATTTCTTTTTTTTTCTCAGAAAGAATAGTTTTCTATTTACTTGGGCCTGGACTGTTACCTTGGCCAATTCCCTGGTTTTCTTCTTGGGATGCTCCTTCGTTGTTCTATTTGGGTTGCTCAGGAGTAAAAACCCTAGTTGGTTCTATTATTTCCTATGTGACTTTTTTTCCACCCCTTCTTCTCCATGAAATTCTTCCGGTGTAGTCTTGTTGGGAATAGATTGTTTCGCTTCTATATCTTCATCACTTTTCTCTCCAGTTATACTTTCATCATGAACAGAATGATTCTCTTCTTCTTCTTCGTCGCGCAATTCTTCTGGTGCATTTTTGTCCTGAGCAGAATGCTCCTTTAGTTCTTCTTCAATATGGAGACCTAGCGAGCTCAGGGGTTGGGCATATTCGCCCATATTGGCCAGAATTTGGGCCAATTCGTCCTCTTGCAATGGATTTTGCAATGGGCTTTCTTTGCGTTGCTCTATCTCTTCCTCCGCCTACCTAGGCTACTCGGTCTCTTCCTCCATTTCTCCTTCCTCATTTCCTTCCAATCCTTTCTCATTCTCTTCTCCTTCCAATTTCAGGGGTTATTCATCCCCTGAATCTTCTATCTCCACTAGTTGGCTGATATTCCCTTGGGAATTTTCTAGCCTCCCTCTAATCCATGCCAATCTGACTGATTTCCTCCATTTCAATGGTCTATTCGATGTACTGGTAGCATGCTTACGTTTTGGGGCTGGCAGAGTCAGTCCCCCGTCTATCATGGAAATTAGCTCTTCCCAACTGCTCTGTTGTTGAGCAAGACTGTGACTAACTATCAGTGGTATCAGCCCATGGTGACTTACTACTGATTCTACATGTTGTGATTTTTTCATACTTCGGGCAACATCATGAAGTAATGAATTTAAAAATGCAGGTAAGTTCACAGAGCATTTCTGTTTTAATACGGCTAAGAGTTTAAGGTGTCATGGTCTTACCATGTCTTTCCTGCCTTCACAGGTGATGTAGCTCTAGATGATCTTCGCCAATTCTGCCCACGGCTCCCCCAATGCTACTGGTAGGACTCCCTTTCCTCTAACTGTTAGGTTTTGGCCTTCATCTTGGAAGATTTTTATGATCTTTCGCAGTCTCTCCTTCTTTAGAGTCCACACAGGTCCAGTGGCTAGCAGTCCCGAGACCTCTGCAATTATGTCATCGGTGACTACTATGTGTCTCCCCCTTACTGTGGAGTGATATTATTACAAGTTCTGCAAGAATTCTATTGCTACGGTCTCGTTGGATTCCTATAAACGATTAAGATAAACTAACCATCCTGCCCTTGCCAAGATTTCCCATGCAACATCAGAAACTGTCAATACTTGTGGTTCTCTTAGAATTTATCTTCCTCTCATGCTTTAGCTCACTGTAAAAACATAGAGACAACAATGGAACAATAGGCTGTTCAAACTGTTACAAATACAGAGAAAATAATGAAACAGCAAGGCTCGTTCAAATTCTGAGTCACTTACTAATTGTTGCAGAGCATAATACGGAAATAGCTTAGGAACAAAAAGCCATGCAAATTGAAAAATAATATACCATTAAGCCTTGCTATTCCCAAGTAAAAGTTTTCCGAGTAATAGTCTGACACGTATACCAACAAATTATGAGGTCACCTGCCTCCCCCCTCTAATGTGATAGGCTGTCCCCAGCCATCAAATGAGGGAGCGGTATGCCGAACTGCCATGGTACAGAGTCATAAAGGAACAGCGTATGCCAAAATGCCATTTTTTACAAAAGGAGCAGATTGCCAAAATCGAGGTGTATAGTAGGATCGCTTAACAAGTAAGAGAATGTTGTGATATGATGCGAGGTTGGGAGGATAGGACAGCTGACGTGCACAAAAAGTCTAATGCGGTTGTTATCAACTTTTCCGTCGTGATTAGTTATAATAGATTTTCATGTGTTTAATGGTTCAGGGAAATGATATACATAATCTTATTTGACATATTACAAAGGTATAAGACAAAGAAGGGCGTTGATGATTGCTATTGGTGTATAAGGAATGTGACTTCAATACCATTAACAAAGCTCTGTTGTTGACAGGTGTCCATAACCTTGACAGAGTTGTTTGTTTCACCCATAGAACCATGATCCTTTGTGTATGCTTAGGAAGTGTTGTGTAATGTCAAAATGGAGGTCATTATGTTGGCTTCGTAACCAGTTAAACCATAATGCCATTCACCAGGAAGGAGTGAAAGGTGGGCAGGGTGGCTCATGATGAGACCTCCTATTCCAAGGACTCTTTATTTTCTCTGATGTGCCTCTTAGATCATATCCCTGGTGTGGTGGCCATAGTGGGAATGCCACTTCACTTTCTTCCTTATGATCATGGTAGATTGGCTCTTGATGAGACCCCCTATCCTGCATTTGACAACCCATAAGTTATATAAACATTTTTCTCTCTTTTTTTTCTTTTATAAAGTACTTTCCTATTTATACACAAAGGGTGGTTCAGCACTCCTTAAGAGTAGGAATGGTGGAAGAAGTCTTAACATCTCAATAGAAAAATATACCCTTTTTTCTTATTCCTTAATAATGGTGAAAGAAGATTATGGGAATTAAAAAAAAAAACCACCATGATAAAGATAACTAATCATATCAGTATTAGTAGGATAATGACAGCGAAAGTGATGAATGATTGTGTCCTTTCCTTTTTCCTCCTGTCAATTCAAAGCAATTTCTTGGAAAAATAGTGATTTTATATAATTTACTGATTTCAGTATGCTCTAGTTTTGTATCCATTACATAAGTGTATAGCTGTGCTCCAAAAGACTCGAAATTATTATATATTTAGAAGAACAACAGTTGTTCTTTAAGTGGAACGGCAAGGAGAATAAGCATAAGTAAAAGGAATATGAAAATGTTGGCGTTTCAAAAAGGAAGAGCAAAAAAATACAAGTGTTGTTCCTTTGGAAAAAGAACAGCAGAAAACGCAAGTGTCGTTCCTTTGGAAAAGGAACAGCAAAAACCAAAAGTGTTGTTCCTTTGGAAAAGGAACAGCAAAAAACGCAAGTGCCGTTCCTTTGGAAAAGGAACAGAAAAAACCAAAAGTGTTGTTCCTTTGGAAAAGGAACAATAGAAAATGCAAGTGTCGTTCCTTTGGAAACAGCAGAAAACGCAAATGTCGTTCCTTTAGAAAAGGAACAACAAAAACCAAAAGTGTTGTTCCTTTGAAAAAGGAACAGCAGAAAATGCAAATGTCGTTCCTTTAGAAAAGGAACAACAAAAACCAAAAGTGTTGTTCCTTTGGAAAAGAAACAACAAAAAACGCAAGTGACGTTCCTTTGGAAAAGGAACAACAAAAACCAAAAGTGTTGTTCCTTTGGAAAAGGAACAGCAGAAAACGCAAGTGCCATTCCTTTGGAAAAGGAACAGCGAAAAACAAAAATGCACACAATGTTGTTCCTTTGCGGAAGACTTTCTTTTTAATGAGAGCATCATGCCATTTATCTCGCTGTTGTTGGATCAATGCATTATGTTGAAGGGCAGAGAGCCTGATTTCATCTAGCTCATTGATCTGCTGTAACCTATTAATCTATGCCTCGTTTAGATCTAGACCGACTTCTTGTGTTGTTCGCAGTGTTTGGATTTTGAATTCTATGGGAAAAATGGGTTCCTTTCCAAACACTAGTTGGTATGGTGAATAGCCGGTAGTGCTTCTCCATGTTGTTCTGTAATCCCACAAGGCTTCTAGTAATCTTGCAGCCCAATCACGTCTATGTGACGCAATGGTTTTTGTTAAGATTGCTTCTATTATTTTATTGTTGCTTTTTACTTGACCATTTTCCTGTGGGTGGTATGGAGTGGTAATTTTATGCTGGATATGATAGTTTTTTAGTGTTGTGGCAATCTTGTTACCAGCAAATTGTGGTCCACCATCTATAATTATATCTCTTGGAAGCCCATATCGCACAAATATATGGAACAGGAACTGTATAACGGAATCCTCTGTAGCTCTCGATAATGCCTCTGCTTCAACCCATTTGGTGACATATTCTGTTGCTACCAAAATATATGTTTTCTGGTTCGAGGATGGGTTAATTGGACAAACGAAATCGAGGGCCCATCACTCAAATGGTTCAATAACTAGCTGTGGATTTAGGGGCATTTCATTGGACTGACTAGGGCATCCTGCTCTTTGGCAACTCTCACAAGCTTGAACAAACTTCTTTGCATATTTGAAGATCGTGGGCCAATAATACCCTGTTTGCAGCACCTTATGTCCAGTTCTCCGATCGGCAAAACGTCTGCCACATGGTCCATCGTGACAAGCTTTCAAAATGTCAAAAATTTCATCCTCGCAGATGCATATCCTAATGTGCATATCTACCCCTGTATGGAACTGGTAGCCCCCAATCCAAGAAAATCAAGCACTTCGTTGGACAATCTATTTTCGTTAATTGGGGGTCAGATGTTTCGCTAATTTTCCTATTGCTAAGTAATTTGCAACATCAGCATACCAGGGTGTTTTAATAGTGACAGCAAACAGATACTCGTCTAGAAATTGATCTTCAATTGTTGTTGCATCCACTGATTTTGGCATTCGCGAGAGAAAGTCAGCTACAGGATTTTCTTTTCTAGGTCGGTCCTTGATTGTGATATCAAATTCTTGCAATAAAATCAGCCATCTAGTTATTCTACCATTTGTGATTGGTTTATTTGATAAATATTTTATGGCAAAGTGATTTGTATACAAGATAACAGGATATCCAGTAATGTAATGTCTGAACTTATTGACAGCATGCATTACAGCTAGAAATTCCTTTTCAGTAACAGTATAATTCAATTTAGCAGGAGATAAATTCTTGCTAATATAATAAATTTCATATGGTTTTTTATCTTCTTCCTACCCAAGGACTGCTCCAATAGCTGTATCTGAGACATTTGATGAAATTTGAAATGGCAGGTCTCAATTTGGACCTCTAAGGACTGGGGCTATTGACACAAGCCTCTTCAGATCCTGGAAAGCACAGTCACATTTTTCTGTCAAATAAAGTCAACATTACCTGTCAATGCATATAGAGGTGCATCAATATGCGAAAAATGTTCTATAAATCTTCTATAGTAACCAGAAAATCCAAGAAAACTACATACCTCTGTTTGAGTGGTAGGAGTGGGAATTAGCAAACTTATTTGAATTTTGGATAGGTCTACCTGTATGCCAGCTGCTGAGATATAATGGCCTAGAATAAGTCCTTCAGTCATCATCATATAGCATTTTTCATGGCTCAAACAAATCCTAGTGGCAATGCAGCGCTAGAAGACTTTTTCCAGTGTGTCCAATGCTGGGTCAAAATCATCTCCGTATGGTGTAAAATCATCCATGTATACTTCGAGTCCTTCATTTATTAAATCTGAAAAGACGCTAAGGATAGCCCTTTGAAATGTGGCAGGAGCATTACATAAGCCAAAAGGTAGAACTCTATAGGTAAATGTTCCCCAAGAACAAGTAAAAGTGGTTTTGTCTTGGTCTTTAGGGGCAATCTGAATCTGATTGTATCCTTTGAAGCCATCTAAGAAAGAAAAGAATTTCTTTCCTACCAAAGTGTCTAATACTTGGTCAATGAATGGAAGGGGAAAGTGTTCTTTTTGTGTTTCTTTATTTAGTTCTCTAGAATCTACACAAATCCTCCACTTTCCATTCTTCTTTGGTACCAAAACAAGTGGAGAGACCCATTTACTATCAGAGACAGGGTAGATGAAGTTCACATCTAAAAGTTTTTGAAGTTCAGCTTTTACAATGTCTTTTAGATGAGGATTAAGTCTCCTTTGTGGCTGGCGAACAGGTCTCACATCTTTTTCTATGTAAATGTGGTGTGTACATAACTGGGGATCAATTCCTTTCATATCAGGATAGTCCCATGGAAATGCTTCTTTGTATTTCCTCAGTAGTTGGATGAGCTTCTCTTCTTGTTCGGAAGTCGGATTGACACTAATGTTTAAAGTCTTTCCTGGCTCAATTTCTACAATTTTTCTATTTGAGACAGAGGTAGTAGGTATTGTTTGATCGTTTATATCTTTAAGAGGATCTTCTTCTAATTCATTATCAAATGCTGCTTCTATCATGTGACATTGTATGCAGGATCTAGGTTCATCTTGGCTAATAAAATTGTTAATGGCATCATCTTTTGTTTGGTCTTTGAAATCGGGCCTCTTCTATGTTTAATGGAGAGCTAATATTTTCGATGAGGTATGATACATGATGCTTGTTAGTTTTTATTATTGTGACACTTTTCTGTGCTGGGGGGTATAAAGCTAGATTCTTGATATTTGGCCCCCTAGTTATGGTCATACTGCCTTGTCGATAGCCAATATAAGCATCGGCAGTTGCAAGCCAAGGTCTGCCTAAAATCAATGGATGTCCATCAAGTTAGTTTTTGGGGTTTATTATTAGAAAATCAGCCAGATACTCCCAAGAGTCAACAGATACCATGACATCATGTAGTGTGCCTTCTGGCCTAACCACAGATCGGTCAGCCAGTTCTAGTAAAGTGGAGGTCGGTTCTACTGATGTAATGCCTAGTTTTTGGCAAGTGGTGGTTGTTAAGATATTAATTGCAGCTCCTAGATCAACTAAGGCATTTGAGAAGGTTTTTCCATTGATTTGTACGGTTACTATTGGATTTCCCAGGTCTTCATATTTAACGGGTATTTCTTTCCCTGATAATAAGTGGGATAGAGTGCCAACTACTTGGACTTTTGGGTTATTTGTTATTTTTCTCCTTGGTTTCTTTATACATAGCTCTTTGATAGTCTTTGCATATATTGGGATGTTTTAAATGGCTTAGAGGAGTGGGATTTTTATGTACAGATTTGGTAGTTCTCCCAGAATGTCAAAATCAGGATATTGTATAGGTCGAGGTATAATTAATCGTTCTGGGAATGGGGGAGAGGATGTGGTTGCTGGATCATGAATTTTTTGTCTGGTCACATCCTCTTCTTATAGCAATTGTTCTATAGGTAACTTATTTTCAACTTGAGCTATTTTATCTCCCTCTATTTCAATGATACTCCCAGATCTTATTTGAAGGTCATTACACTCCCTTAGATCGGTTCCTATCTCTGGTGTTATTTGAATGGATTGGATCGGTCTGTTATTCAGATTGGGGTTGGGTTGGGCTGGGAGTTGCGGCCTTAAGTTAGACTGGGGGTTTTGTTGTAATGTTGGCAGTGTAGGTTCAGGGAGTGGGATGGTTCCTACTGGCTGATTCATCGGTCTTTGCCAGTTTGTCTTCCAGGCTTGACTCTATGAAGTAGGAGGGGTCCATTGTGCTGGAAATACATTGTTTTGCCAATATGGTGGGGTATAGGGAAAATTTGGCCAATTGGGTTGGCTTGCTTGATTTGGCCATAGAGATGATGAAGGAAATGATTATTGTGACCAATTCGGAAAGGGAGGTTGATTTTGCCACATTGTATTATATTGTTGAGCATGATATTGTGGAGGCTGAAAAGAAGAAGCTAGGTCTAAAAACATACCTGATTTTCATGGCTGCCATTGACGATGCTGATTGAGTAGATACACCGATTCCGGTTCTTCTTCTGCTTCCTTTTATACTGCTTTCAATCCAGGAAGTGAGGGACAGCTCTCTGTGGAGTGGTCTTTTGTACAAATGGTGCAAACATGGACTGCATCTAATGGACAATCCTTATGGCTGTGTTTCTTTCTACATCTAGGATAGAAGATTTCCAAATTTTGTTCTGCCTCTGCTTGCTTTTGTTTGGCCTGCATAATATCAAGTTGTGTTGTCAGTGTCCCCAATATGTTAGTTTTAAAATTTTCTAATAAATTTCCAATTTCTGCACGAGTTACTCCTTCTGCCGAAATTATGTTATCTGTTGCAAACCGATCATGTTTTGTTTGTTTTAGTCTTGTGCTGCCTCTCGAGCTCCTAATACATAGATTAATAATGTCAGCAAAATTTTCCTGATAAATATCTCCTTTTTCCATAATATTTAGTGTTTCAATCCATTGTTCCTTCATTCCCCTAATTAATGTTTTTTTAATACATTATCAGGTAAGGGTAATGATGCATAAGGAGATCTTTGAAGATTATATTGGAAACGTTCAACATACTCTTCTAATGTCTCATTTGGTCTAGCTACCATCTGAAATATTTCATCTTTTAACTCTCTAGACCTACAATAGTCCTGATATTTTTTTAAAAAGGACTCTTTCATTTGGTCCCAGTTATTTATAACATCACCAACCAATCCCATAAACCATCTTAAAGCAGCCCCTTTTAATGTAGAGGGAAATAATTTCAATTTCTGGGGATCGATGGTATAATCATATCCTCTACATAGCACATCAAATTCAAATAAGAATGCATCCGGATATTCTGATGTAAGGCCATGAAATGTAGGGATATGTTGGAGAGGAATTGATTTCATAGGTGCATTGGCTGCAGTATCCACAATGGGGTATTGCAGTGTAGAGGTTTGGGTGTTTGGCTGGTTTTGGGCCATTTGGTTAAATATATGCCAATAACCTTCTGGGATATCTAGGAGGGTATTCCTAGGTTGTCGAGGGGGAATGGCTCCAACGGGAATGGCCTTAACAGCACTTCCTTTATCTAGGATGATGAGAATGCCTAATGTCTGGGAGGGTTCAGGTTCTCGAGTTTCTTCAACTTTGTTATAAATGATTTTTGCAACACTTCCCTTATCTGGCCTGCTTAATGGCTGAATTACCCCAAGAGGAGATCTTGGTTCTTCAGTCTCTCCTGTTTCTCCTCTTCCTTCACAGAGGTTGCCAAGGTTCCCTTCTTGCAATGATTTTGGGCTAGAATTTTCAATTTCTTGAAAATCTTGCTATTCAATTTGACTATGCACCTCAGCGAAGGCTATAGATGGTGGTCCTGTGGCCTGAAGGGAACTAGTAGGCTATCTAGAAGTAACTTTTCTAGGTCCTACTAAAGGCTAAGATTCTACTTTCTTAAGGATTTCATCTATAAAGGTCGATCGGCCAAGGGTCACTGGCCCCTTAGCTTTATCAGGCTTGGGTAGAGGTTTGGGATTCTTTTCAAGCTTTTTCTGCTTAGTCATGCACACAAATCAGCTGCTAAGTTCTACCCAAAAAAAATAGCAACAAATCTATAGGAAAACGGGCAGGGGAGTAGAGCTATTACATACTCTACACGCAGGTTCTTACCTTCCGTTTTTAAAACCCGATTCTTTCCTAACAGGTTCTTACACTACTCTGAAAAAGAAACAAATGGATACACTCTTCCCCAGCAACGACGCCAAAATGTCAAGCCGTAAAAAGGGCCTTTTTCACCTCTATTTACCCCACATTAACTTATCAATCCAGGAACGATTTTTTATCTCAAAGAGTGTACTCAGTTTGAGGAGGTCATTTGTCACAGTAATGCTAGTAGTATAGTTCTCAAAATACAAGAGTAAACGGATGCTTAAAACAAGATCGACTTACAGCAAAACACTTTAAGACTTAAATCATGCATTCAGGAAATAAGCGAATTATCAGTCAAGGGTACAATAACAGTAACTCATCCCTCTGTAAACTGATGTAACTAAAGATAATCAAGGAATAGATCATCAACCTGGGAACTAGACAACAAATGTCAACGCTCACTACAGTCTCAGATTGTTCAAAGCAATGACAATGCAAATAACAGGAAATGGAACAACAACTAGGAAATGGAACTACAACTAGTTCTTATAAACAACGAAACCTTATTCTACAGAAATAAAGGCAGCAATCGTATCCTACATAAATTAGATATCAATCCTTACTTTAAGAATAAATAGGATAGCAAATGGAAATAGAACGGCAACTGATTAGCAATGAAATATAGAATAGCACTTAGAGCCAAATGTGAATGTACAATAAACTAAAATAAATAACACACACAGCACATCGTAATATTGAGAGAAACAGCAATCTGACTTCGATGCCACAAATATTAATCTTAGTTACAAAGAATAATGGAACAACAATGTCAGTTGAACAACAATCGCAATTAAGTGTAAACCATAGATGAATACAGTAATACCAACTTATGAACGTTACAGCCCGGTTACTCTGTAATTGAATAGCAATATCATTCTGTAAGGAACAGTAATGTTATATCAATGATTAAAGAAACAACAATGTGTTACAAAGTCAGAATGAACAATACAACATTCCTATCACAGAGAACAATATTGTAAATATAACAGAACCGTGATGTAAAATAACAAAACACATCAGATTACCGAACAAAGCTGATAATGAAAACCATGCATGAATTAAAGATAATGGTACAGGATCAAGTGTTCCACCAAGGCCGAGCCCTTAGCCTCCAAGGACACACCGTTTGAGATTATTCCAGGATCAAAGATGGAACAGCAACCAGATTTATATTAAAGCGTCAAAGCAGAGTTACAGTGGATCACTTCTCAACGAGAGTCGATGATCAAAGTTTTAAATACAAAGAGAAATTACATAAGAATAACAACAGGTCGTCCCCCTCGGGCTAGCAGTGCTGCCCCTTTTTATAACAGCCGAGCGGAGATATCAATGATGCAAAAATAGTTAAGATAGCAATCCCTCAAGATTAAAGGATCCCGAGGGATTCGCCAAACTGTTAATTCCCAGTTATCCATTTGTTCTCTTGCACCGATTCGATATCTCCTTTTCCTTTCCTTGGCTGATACGCTTCAATTTGGATCGCCTTGTCTGCATGTGGTTCCCTGCCAAAGGGACAACAGTTAACTTTGCCCTGTCTTTTTCTTTGGGACAGCAATCTTTCGTTTTTCCCTTTTTCTGCATAAGAAAATGGCAATTATTAGTTGTTTTGCGTTACATACAAATCCCATAGATTTTTCCATAATTTCTTATTATCTACCTAGTTCATGATGCAAAGGGGTTATGAGTTTTAAAGAAAAGATGACAAAATAATCAATAAAAACATACCTTCTTCAGTACTCCACACCTTCCATGTTAGATCAAGAAGACGAACAAGTCATACTTTTGTAGAGCATTTGGAATTGGATGCTCAAACAGAGTTGACATAGGATAAAATTTTACTGAAGAGGTCCAAAACTACAAGACATGGATAATATCACCTTTGGCATATTGGGTTAAAAGGATATCTTCCATGCAAGGCTAAATGGTACACCCAAGCAAATATGGAGGAAAAATTTCGTCACCTCGTTAAGAAGAAGCTTTTGTGGACCAAAATCCTCCCAAAATGTGGAAGTGTGATCAAACTTGGACCATTGTATCTTTTTTCATCCATAATTATTCTTTTAGAGTGGAAAAAGTGGAGAAATCAATGTGCAGGACCATATTTATCATCAGGAACTCATTTGAAAAATTAGGGTCTAAAACCTTTTAGGTGTACTTTGAGGCATATAATAGTTTTTATTTATTTGTTTTTTTATTATTTTTGGGTGGGTTGTCGGGAGGCAAGGGGGGTTAAAACACTACACCATTCTATGCTAATCTAGACAAGGAGACCTTTTCAATGGCACAAAAATTTACTCAATCAAGGTTTGTATGCAAAGGTTATGCCACTCGAAAGTTGACCTTCCTATTTTTACCACCATAATTAAAGAGGATGCCACATCAACCCCCATTACACATGGAAAATAGGCTAGGCACATGATAATGATGAAGAGGAATATAGAAGAGTCACTATTATAACTCTAGTTAAGAGTTGAATGAATCAAACCTAACCACTAGTAGGCTATCGAGTTGTATTATGTTATGAAACCAGCTCACAAAATAGAAGAATGAGATGTATCAACGACTTCAAAAGTAGCCTCTTCAAGGGGGCAACCTCATTTACATTACACAAATGAAAAATTCTTCAATGATACAAATGACAAGACCTCCTTTCTATATATAGGAGTCTAAGGAGTCCCATTATAATCAGAGCCGACATAACAATAATAATGTAATGGCACAACAATAACAATAGTGGGCTTCTATGGGGCACAATAATAACAATATGGGGACAACATGGGAACAACAATAACAATAAGGGGCTACAATGACAATAATAATAAGGGAACACAATAGTATTATAGGGACCTAACATGCCCCTCTCCTTCAAAAAAAGTGTTGTCCTCCACACTTGAGTAGTTCTGGATGCTTCTGTATAAAATTCTCATCCTCCCATGTGGAATCTTCAGTGAATAAGTTCTTCCACTTAATGAGACACTTTGAAATTGATCAATTTCGTAGCTGTCAAGTTCTTGTTTCATTGACTACTTCAGGTTCCAATATGATTTTTCCTTCCTCGCCAAGTTCTGGAAATATTGTTTGGACTGGGAGCTTGTCACCTATAACCTTATTTAACCATGAAACATGGAAAACTAGGTGCACTCGGGAAGATGCAGGAAGTTCCAATTTGTATGCCATAGTACCAATCTTTTGCAACACCTTATACAGACCATAATACTTTGGTGATAATTTATTATCCTTCTTAGCTTGCTTGAGGGACATTTGTTTGTATGGTTGTAGTCGTAGAAATACCCAATCACCTACATCAAAACTTATTTCGCTACGATGTTGATCTGCATGTTGTTCGATTCTATTTTGTGCCAAAGTTAGGTTATTCTTTAAGAGTTGGAGAACTTTTTGTTAATGCTCGATGTGATCTTCCACTGCTTGAACCTTAGAATTTTATCTTAAATATGATGTGATGGATGGTGGATGATATCCATAAGTGCCATAAATGGGGTCATTTTTTCTGAAGTATGGAAGGCAATGTTATACTACTGAAGATATCCTTCCAAACAAATGAAGATATCCTTCCAAACATTTGTTCATTATCTCACTTTTCCCATCAAATTGAGGATGATGAAATGATCTATGAGTTAACTTATTACCCAAACAAGAAAATAATTTTGTCCAAAAATTTCCAGTGAAAATAGGATCTCTATTTCTTACAATAATCTTTGGGTTTCCATGTAGCTTTTGAATTGTTTCCATAAATGTAGTAGAAACTGTACTAGCTTTAAATGGATGAGATAATGCACAAAAGTGTTCATACTTAGTAAGTCTATCAACTACTACCATGATGACACTCTTTCCTTCAAACTTGGGTAAACCTCTAATAAAATCCATTGAAACCTCCTCTCAACGTTGACTTGAAATGGATAAAGGTTGTAATAGACCTGGGGTCTTAATTGTCTCAACTTTATTTTGTTGACAAACCAAACATTCCACCACAAACTTTTGAATATTAGATTTAAGGCCATCCAAAAGAATCCTTCTTAACCCTATGGTAAGTTTTTAAAAGTCTTGAATGCCCTCATAAGGGACAGGTGTGCAATTCCAGAAGAATCTTTTGTTTGAGTTGGGAATTCATACAGAGGTATAAGCGATCTTTGTACCATAATGAATCATTTTTCCAGCTGAATGTATCATATGTACTAGGATCTTTCTACAACTCTTGAATGATTTCCCACACTTCTTCTTCATTCTTCCATT
The DNA here is from genome assembly GCA_031772625.1 of Pinus tabuliformis. Lineage (NCBI taxonomy): Eukaryota > Viridiplantae > Streptophyta > Pinopsida > Pinales > Pinaceae > Pinus > Pinus tabuliformis. The sequence continues at coordinate 810,998,879 of CM062809.1, read as the reverse complement.
CATCTCTTGCTTCGTTTATCCAATCTGGGTAGAAAATAGAAATGGCACAAAGTAATGCTTTCACATCCTCATCCTTTCTTGAGAGTGCATCTACAACAACATTTTGCTTCCCTTTTTTTGGATGATTTCAATGTCATAATCCAACATCATTGTGACCCTTTTATGCTACTCTTCTGAAGATAATATTTTTTCTAAAAAGTATTTAAGACTATCATGATCTATTTTCACCTTGAAGTGTCTTCCAATTAGGTAAGGTCATCATTTCTTAAGTGCATGTAGTATTGCCAACATTTCCTTCTCATAAATAGATTTGTGTAAATACTTTCCTTTGAATGGACGACTTCCAAAAGCAATGGGTCTTTCTTCTTGCATTAAAACAACACCAATTCCATTTTTTGAGGCATCACATTCCACAATAAAGGTTTTTGTGAAGTCTGGTATAGCTAAGACTGGTGCTTGGAACATTGCCTCTTTAAGATGTTCAAAGGCTTTCTTTTCTTCTAGAGTCCAAGAAAATGCATCTTTCTTTAATAATGTTGATAGAGGTTTTGTTATTCTCCCATAATTCTTAACGAACTTGTGATAATACCCTTTCAACCTAAGAAATCCTCGCAAATTCTTTATGGATGTGGGGATTTTCCATTCCGTAATGGCTTTAATTTTTCTAGGGTCTACCTTAACACTTTCATGAGATACAATATGACCCAATATTCCATCTATTGTACTCCAAAGAAACATTTGGAGGTTTTGCATATAATTGTTTCTCCTCCAATAGTTTAAGCACTCTATCAACATGTTGAACATGATCCTTCCAAGACTTGTTCTAGATTATTATATCATCAAAATATTCTAACACAAAATTTCTAAGGAAGGGTTTCAAAATGGAATTCATCAAACCTTGAAATGTAGAAGGTGCATTGGTAAGGCCAAAAGGCATGACCAAAAATTCATAATGACCCTCATGAGTTCTAAATGTTGATTTTGAAATGTCTTCAGTATTCATTCTAATTTCATGATATCGTAAACGAAGGTCCAACTTGGTGAAGTGATTTGCATGGACCAAAACGAAGGTCCAACTTGGTTTCTCCATGCAATCCATCCAATAATTCATCAAGGATAGGAATGGGAAACTTATATTTAATAATGAGCTTGTTGAGCTCCCTATAATCTGGACAAATGTGCCATGATCCATCCTTCTTGTGCACCAATACTACTGGAGCTGAGAAAGAAATCTGACTAGGTTGAATTATACCAACCTCTAGCATTTCTACAACCATACATTCAATTTCACTCTTTTGGGCATAGGGATATATGTAAGGTTTGATGCTTGGAGGAACACTTCTTGGAATCAAATAAATAGCATGATCATGATCATGAATAGGTGGTAGGGCTTTAGGAGTCTCAAATACATTGGAATGATTGTCCAAGACTTTTTGGAGATCTGGAGAAATAGATGATTTCGATGTGGGAACCTCTAGCGAACATAATTGTGCAATTGCACCACGTTGTTCTTTATTTAGAATATTTTTCATGTCATTAAAGCTGATTATCTTTATCGGTTTCCCTGCAATACCCCTTAATTCAACTTCCTTTCCTTATGAAAAAAAAAAATCAAAAAAATTTCTTGAAAATTAAAAGCTATCATAGCCAAATATTGTATCCATTGGACTCCTAATACATCATCAACACCACCCATTGGAATGGAAAGCATTGGACTGTTCAACTCATATTCTCCCATGGATAGCTTAATATTATGGCACTTTATAGAGCAATTTATGGTTCCTCCATTTGCAACCATCACTTGACACTCTGGTCCTGGATATAAGAAGAAATTCATTTCCTTCACTCTCTTACAATGAATAAAATTATGGGTACTGCCCGAATCAATAAACACTATTACATTTTTCTTCTTGATATGTCCTTCTATATTGATAGTTTGAGGAGTGGTAATTCCGACCAATGCATTACAAGATATGGTCATATTCATTTCTTCTTTCTCTAGGGTTTGTTCCTGGTGTGTATCCTCTTCTTTTGATGTTTCTTTTTCCTTTTCTTCTTCCTCTTCACAATCTATGTAAAATAAATTCTTCTCATCACACTTATGATGTTTAGTGTATTTTCTATCACAACTGTAACAAAGCCCTTTTTCTCTTTTTTCATCCAATTGTTGTGGTGTCAAACTTTTAGGTTGTGGAAGGTTAGGAGCAACAACACTTCCATCTTTATAGTTGTGATTAGTAGGCTTCCTTTTTTTCCATAATTTTGCTTTTAATTTTTCTTGCCAACCTGAATTCCTTCTCCAATGAATCAGGTTCCCAAAGGAAAACCTCATGTTGGATGTTATCCTTTAAAGTCCCTATGAACACATCAATCCTATGCTCCTCTGGAATATATTTTAGCCTTATATTCAATTTTTGGAAGTCCTCAATGTCTCCACCATTGAACCCTTTTGTTTGAGATTTATCAATTGGCTAAAAAAAGGTGTTTCTTTTTGTATCCTCATAATGTGATATCATTTCTTCTGTAAAAAATGACCAAGTGACAATTTGTTTATGAGAGAAAATCCATCGATAGCATACAAACTGATTGGGTTCCAAATATAAAGTCGCAATGCATACCTTTTGTGTGTTTTTCACATTATGGAGATCAAAATATTGCTCCATTTGTAGTATCCATGTTGCGGGATCCTTGCCATCAAACTTCCTCATATAGATCTTTGGAACATGATGTGTCTTCAATCCGACGTTAAATTCTATGAAATCGTGACTAACATTTCTTTTGTTCTCATCATCAGTTTCCTCTACTACCTTTTCGCCATTAGGAAACATTTCTTGTAGCAACTTTGCCAAACCTCCTTTCAAACCTTCCATTTCTTTCTTCAAATATTCAATGTTTAATTATAAACCATCCATATTAGCTTCCACACCATCCATCTTATCCCACGCCATTCATATTAGCTTCCACGCCTTTCTTTAAACCATCCATCTTAGCTCTGTTACTTTTTGTGAGAGTGAAATTTGTTGCACTTGGTCTCGTAATTTTGATATATCATGTTGCATTTCTTCCTCTTCTTCATGAGTCATGCTAGATTTTTTAGGTTGCTTACTAGGTGTTTCCATTTTCTTTCTTCGGGGCATCAATTAATTATAAATATGTTTGATTGTGCCCTTTGAAACACTTCAAACATTTTTTTTCAAACCAACTTATGAAAATGTTTTAAAAAGACTACACACCTTTTTTTCTCTTTGTAGGAGCTAGATATTGAATCTATTGTATATCTATAATTTTAGATCTCGAAAGTCTAAAATTTCTTCTTGTGATATCCCTATGCATCCTCTTTCCAACCCCACAAGTCTGATCCAGATTGGATTCTCCAAGAAATAGTTATGTCAAATATCCCATGATGACCTGATTATAGACTGGTTCAGTAGAGTGAACTTGTACAAAGTGCCACGTGTCACTATTTCAACCTTCAAACCTGAAAAAGATACATAGAAAAACACAGTCCATCCTCTTTATCGAACTATTTATGAAATTTGAATCTAATGTCCAGAGGAAAAAATTTATAACGATATTCCCAAGGTGACCTGTTTGAGATCGAATTTGTGAGTCTACAAAAACCCTAACTTCCTCAGTTCATATCTCCAAAAATATAGCGAGACAAGATCTGAAATTTGGTCCCAAGGTTTTGTTAGGATATTCCAACACATAGGAAATAATTAAGTACAACTTGGTCTAGTGTATGGTTAGGCAAAGTGTGTTTCTTTAGTATGTACTTTTTGTAACTTACAATCCGACGATCACAATATGTTCTAGACATGAAGTGATCTGACAGTTCATTCTCTCCTCGGTATTACCGACACGTGATCTATGGCTTAACACCTGATTGGTCCATGATCTCTATTTAAAGAGCATGGAAGGTCATTTTTAGGTGACCGTTCATGAGATAAGCTTATGTAAATTTTCGTTCTTTTACATTAATAAATTGTCTGAAGTGGTCATGTTCGCTCGGGTTGTGGACTGTTTCCCTCCTTGAAGGTTTTAACCACGTCAAAAATACTAGTGTACCAATATTTGATATGTTTGTGAGCGGTGTCCTATGGTGTTCTATCTAAGGAACTTACCCTGTAAATTCCTACATGGTATTAGAGCCTTTCTTTACTGGATCAAGCCTCAGCAAATTATGATCCTGCCACCTTTGCAGAAGCTTCAAGCCACCTAGATTAGGACACGGGTATGAATGAAGAATATCATTCATTATTGGAAAATGATACATGGGACCTTTTTCCTCTTCCAAAGGGATGAAAACTTGTTAGATGAAAATAGGTTTGCAGAACCAAGTTTGCACCAAATGGAAAAGTTGATAAACATAAATCTCATCTTGTTGCTAAGGTTTTTCACAAGTTGAAGGTATTAACTATATTGAAACATTCTCCCCTTTTGCAAAAATGAACTCTATCTGCCTTGTTCTTTCCCTTGCTACCTCTTTCAAATGGGAAGTCCATTAGATGGATGTTAAATCTGCCTTCTTGCATGGGGACTTGCATGAAGAAATCTATATGGAACAACCTCCTGGCTTTATACAAACAAACTCCAGCTTTGTATGTCGACTTAATAAATCCCTTTATGGTCTCAAGCAAGCCCCTCGGGCTTGGTATGCCAAAATGGATAGCTTTCTTTTAGATATTGAATTTTCTAGGTGTCATTCTGATAATACTATCTACACCAAGAAAGTGGGTAAGTCTCTAATCATTCTTGTTCTTTATGTTGATGATATTATCTTTACTGGTAGTGATCCCAACATTATAAACCATGTGAAGTATAGCCTTAAAAACAGTTTGAAATGACAGACTTAGGACACTTGCATTATTTTCTTGTTCTTCAAGTCTGCAATCCAAAGAAGGTATTTCCCTTTCCCAATCCAAGTATGCTTGTGATCTTCTACTCCACTTTCACATGGAAGACTGTAAGCCATCTCCTTCTCCCTTTCAGTCTAGAGTCAAACTTTTAGTCACTTGTACTTTCCCTAAAGTTGATGCTACCTTATACCATCATCTTGTTGGAAAACTTTTGTATCTTACCCATACCTGTCCTAGCCTTTCCTTTGTTGTTGGTCTTATTTCTCGTTTTATGGAAAACCCACATGAAAGTCATTGGAAAGCAGCTAAAATAATATTTCATTATGTTCAAGGTACAGTTCAGTTTGGGATTCATTACAATGCATAAGCATCTCCTCTATTGGTTGGTTTCACTAATTCTGATTGGGTTGGTGACCTTGATGATCAGAAGTCTACTACGGCTTATGTCTTCACTCTTGGTTCTGGACCTATTACATGGGCCCTTAAGAAAAAAAGTGTCATTTCTCTTTATTCAGCAGAAATAGAGTATCATGGCATTGTTGAACCTAGTAATGAATCCCTGTGACTTTGTCAGACCCTGTTAGAGTTTGATTTTCAGGAGAAGAATCCGACTACACTTTGGTGTGATAATCAAAGTGCCATTCAACTATGCAAAGATCCAGTCCAAACTCCGCACAACAAACACATTTAAATACACATGCACTTCATCATAAATATCATTCATGACCATGTTCTTGAAGTGCAATATTTTCCAACCAATGATCAAGTTGCAAACATATTTACAAACGCTCTCACAGAGGCGAATTTTACTAAAATCTGATTTATGGTTGGAGTTCAGGAAGTTTTCATTAAGGGGGTATAGGCTCTAGTGCCTCCTTCCTTCTCCTATTGTGTCATCTTTATACATCCTTCAATCCTATCCCAAGTTGTTCTTAAGGGGGGATGTTAGGATATTTTAACACATCGTAAATAATTAAGTACAACTTGGTCTAATGTATATTTAGGTAAAGTGTGTTTCTTTAGTATGTACTTTTTGTAACTTACAATCCGACAGTCACAATATGTTCTAGACATGAAGTAATCTACAGTTCATTATCTCCTCGATATTATCGACACTTGATCCATGGCATAACACCCTATTGGTCCATGATCTTTATTTAAAGAGCATGGAGGGTCATTTGTTAGGTGACCATTCATGAGATAAGCGTATGTAAGTTTTCTTTCTTTTACATTAATAAATTTCTTGAAGTGGAAGCATTAGCTTGGGTCGTGGACTGTTTCCCTCTTTGAGTGTTTTAACTACGTCAAGAATATTAGTGTACCGATCTGTGATCTGTTTGTGAGTGGTGTCCTTTGGTGTTATATCTAAGGAACTTACGCTATAAATTCCTATAGGTTCATCGCGATTTCGACTCAAATGGGTTTTAATTTTAGGTTCTAAAGCTTCATAGAAAAACATTTATAGCGAAAATTCCACGATGACCTGCTTGAAGCAACGAAACCCTAGAATCCAAAGCTCTGGTACCAATTTCTATGCAACTAGCTCACAAAATAGAAGAATGAGATAGATCAACAACTTCGAAAGTAGCCTCTTGGAGGGGGTAACCTCCTTTACATTACACAAATGAACAATTCTTTGATGATACAAATGACAAGACCACCTTTCTATATATAGGAGTCTAAGGGGTCACAATATAATTAGAGCCAACATAACAATAATAATGTAAGGGCACAACAATAACAATAGTGGGCTTCTATGGGGCACAATAATAACAATATGGAGACAACATGGACACAAAAATAACAATAAGGGGCTACAATGACAACAATAATAAGGGAATACACTAGTATTATAGGGACCTAACATATTATAACCGGGTCGGTAAGAGGAAAAGGGGTTCCATTCTATTGGAGGGAAATTTGTTCCATAAATAACTAGAGTAGTCAAGAGAGATGAGGAGAGAGGAAACATAGACGATTTGTGCATTATAGCAACCCACGGGCCACAAGCCTCACTTCATTGTACTTGCATCATTTTCCATTAGAGAAAGAGAGAATTGTAACCTCACCTTCTGACTAGGTTTTCTCCCGAAAAGGTTTCCTAGGATATATCTTGTGTCATTTGTGATTTGTGAGTTTTATTTCCTTTTTCTTTATTTTCTATGTAATTATAAATTGCATGCATATAAAATAAACAATGTTTAACATATCTAGAAATCTAAGGAGAAATAAACCCTCATAGTGTAGATTTCAAATTTTAAGTATAATTTAATCAGATCTATTGTGACGAACTATCCACTGGAATATCCACAAAAGCTTACAAACCAATATTTTAATTCCAACATTTTATCATAGAAATCCAATTTTTACTTGTGCATGGGCCATCTAATTCATGTTAATTCACAAGTCATATGAACCAGAGCGAAATACATTAAAATTGGCTTGTGTGAGCAGGTCACTTATCTCAAACTGGCGTGATTCAATAGAATCCATCACCTTCCTTTTGGTTTCAATGGATAATTGAACTAGCCATGAGTTGACATGTTATTTCCTGTATAAAACATAGGCTTTGAAAAATTGTGGAGTAACATAGCACTGAGGTCAATTAAAATTGTAACAGAATGGTTGGAAAGTATAACTTACATCTCCACCACTAAGGCTTGGTGGTCTACTTTCCTATACTCCATGGTTACATAGAACCATGGTACACTCTGGGCCACATCAATGATAGTAGCATCCTTTTGGAAATCGTACACCCTTCTTCTATCTTATTGTCGATGTGGAAAATCTCTTAACAAATGCTCTTCCCCACACCCCCAACACCTAAATGGATTTTTTCTTGGTTCATCAACTTCATACTTTGTTAGTTGAACTAGATTATTCCCACTTGAAGTGGGAAAATACCATTGGAATTCACTCTTAGCTGATATGTTGAACTTGGATGCTTTTACCAACCTACCTATAGCATGAGGATCTTAATCCCTTATTAATGAAGCTAGGTTTTTCCTTCCTTTTCCATTTTGTCTGAAATATAGTCTTATGATTCCATTAGTTATAATTGTATTTATACTTTTGGATAGTATCCTCCAATGTCATAGGTTCATTGAATTCTATAGGATATTGATATGACTATGGAAGACCATTAAGGAAGCACTGGATTTTTATTTTTTCATCTATGATATAAGGTACATACCTCAATAGTTCTATGAACCTGCTAGCATATGCTTCCATAGTGAGTTTTCCTAGGTTTTTCTCATGAAATCCCTTGTTTCTTCCATGTTAATAACTTTTAAGCAAGTATTTCTCCTTGAAGCACCTCTCAAACTTACTCAAGGTAAGCTTCCTCTCTTGAATTCCCTTGAAATGTTCGAGGTCTTCCCACATATATCAATATTTCCTCTCAAATTAAATATGGATATTCCTTCCTTCATGTTATTAGGGTAATTATGCTCTCTAAAACATTTCTTTAGGTCCAAAAGCCATGCTTTAGCCTCTTCACTCTTTCTAACATCCCAATCAAAGGTAGGATATTTTTCTTCTTAGATTCTTAATGTAACAAGCTCCTCCCAACCTCCTTTTTCTTTTTCTTATGCATCCCTGATTTAGTTGTTATGTTAGATAGCTTAACAAAACTATTAATTCCACCCTGAAGTATTTCTATTGGGGTATCCTCATTGGTTGTATCCTCTCTTGCACTCTTTTTCCTCTTTCTTGATTCGTTCCCTTCTACCTTGGTTCCTAGTCCATACTTTTGGATTTCGGATGAACTATGGACTTGTTTGGACCTAGGCCTATTCCAATTATTAGCAGTTCATGGTGCTTTTGTTGTTGTGAGTTTCATAGGCATTGTAATACCATAGAATTTACCTCTTCCTATGTCTCTTTGGCTTTGATAATTTTCTTGTTATCATCCTTATAACTCCTAATTTTGGTCCTCGGGATTATAAGGGTGTCCATCTGGTTAATAGGTGTCTCTGCTACCCTCCTCTCATTTGACTCTTCCCTTTTATGAGAAGCTTTATCTATGTTGTATTGGACCATTTTGTTGCACATTCATTTCTATATTTGTACTGGAAATGTATGTCCTTATGTGCTGGAATAACATGCGCTTATGTCTGTTTAAAATAATCACAAACAATATTTAAACATAATAATTTAACTTCGATATGCCAGCATTATCTTAGAATGGCCTGAAGGCATTTTTTAACACATTCAGATGCAAGATAAATATATGTTAAGTTATGGTATGTTCTATGCTTATAGCAGTTTACTTATCTTTCTTCTTATTATCCATAGATTAGCAATCACATGTACATAAAGCAAAGTGCAGATAGAACATTAAACGATCGACAGAAAACAAGCCAAGACAAGAGACACAAGATGTGGCAGCTAGCTAGGGACAAACCCCAATGTGGGGAAACCCTTTGATCAAATCTTCCTTTATCTTCAATAATTCAACAGAGAAAAATAGTACATAAATCTAATTTACATCAGCAACAGCAAACCCTAGATCAGCCAAACTAGGGCAAACAATATCTTGCAAACTGACCGTCAGATCGGCTTGATTCCGTCACCAAAAAAAGTGGCCTTTAGAGGAGATCCAATTTCACCTACAGCGCAGTTCTAAGAGGCAGACTGATGGTCAACGCTGGTCAAACTTTGGTTCTGTAGTTGTAGCCCTAAATTCTACACCTTCCTTCTACATGTGTGAGAGAAGAGTCTCTTTCTGCACAGTAGGAGAAGAGCCTCTTTTCTGTGCAGGAGAGAGAGAGAGAGATGTGATGAGTTGAGTGATACAAATGAGGAAAATATCTCATGTATTCATAGAAAATTGTTGATGATTGAATAGATGCGACTGTTGGGCTTCTGAGCCTACATGAGTGTAGGTCGGCTTGATAATTATTCCATAATCAAAATAAATTCATATCTCCATAAATAATTATTGGAATCGGATGATCTTTGGATCAATCCTACACCTCTCGATGAGAGGAATCTAATAAAAATATTATCAGCCATGAATAAGATGACCCATATGGATTTTTCCCTAGTTACCAATTTTAACACTCCCTCTCAACTAGGGAGAACTCCATCTGCAATTTGTCTATTGGTTGCTACTATTAATCCATCAAATGCATTGCCCTGTATAGCTTGAACCCTACTCTGCTCTGCTCTATCCTTCCTGCTCTGCTTTATTATGTTCTGCCCTATTTTGATCTACTCTATTCTGCTCTGCTCAGCTTTGTCTGAATTATGAAGAGGAAGAAATGATCGAGGATGTATCATACTGACTCAAAGTTAGTCTCAGAGTGTGTACCACTGGTCCTAGACCAATCTCAACCGACCCAAATTCAGCGTCATAGTGGGTACAACTCCTACCATTGGTCCCAGACCAGTATCATCCTCCACTAACTCAAAGTCAGTCTCAGAGTGTGTACCACTAGTCCCAGACCAGTCTCAATCGACCCGAAGTCAACGTCATAGTGGGTACAACTCCTACCACTGGTACCAGACCAGTATCATCCTCCACTAACTCAAAGTCAGTCTCAGACTGTGTACCAATTGTCCCAGACCATTCTCAACTGACCCGAAGTCAGTGTCATAGTGGCTACAACTCCTACCACTGGTCCCAGACTAGTATCATTAATCCCAGATCAATGAAGGTCATCCTAGCATAGAGAGTACAGTAGATACAGTGATGCATCCATCGGTACCACTATGGTCCCTATCCTCATTTCCCTGCTCATTGATCAGATGAGAGGTACTTCCCATGAGTCCCAGACTGCATGGGTAGGATGCCTCGACAGGAGAACTAATCAATCCTATCCTCATATGAGAATCAATCATATTGCTACACAATTGTCATGGAGAATGCATCATCCAGACCTCATAGGAGAACTAATCATCCTGCTACATAATCGTCATGGAGATCACATGATCCAAACCTCACAGGAGAACTAATCATCCTGCAACATAGTCGCCATGGGGTGTTACAGGGAAAGTTTTGATTCTTTTACCCTGTGGTCATATGTTGCTCCAGGAAGTACCCCGCACCCCCTAGGAGCTCCTAGAGCTCAATACATCATACAAGACCCTCATCAGAGGGTCTTTGAACGACACCAAGTCGTTCTCGGAAAGTCATGAACTTGACCTTCCTTAAGGGCTTTGTCAAGATGTCAGCAACCTTTTCATTTGTATCAATATGTTGGAGCCGTATAGCTCCCCGTTGCACCATATATCGAATATAGTGGTACCTGATATCGATATGCTTGGAGTGATCATGAGATACGAGATTCTTTGAAAAATGTATCCCACTTTGGTTGTCACATAGGATCACGGTGGTATCCAATGTAAATCCAAACAGCTCACTGAAGAGCTTTTGCAACCATACTACCTCACAAGAGGCCATGCTAGCAGCAATATATTATGCTTCAGCGATGCTCAAAGCCACCGAATTTTTCTTCCTGCTCATCCAGGATATCGAAGCAGATCCCAAGGAGAAGCAGCACCCAGAAGTTCTCTTACGGTCCTCCAAATTTCCTGCCCAATCAGCATCAGTGTATCCAAGTAGTCTCACATCTCCAGCAGTGTATCTTAGCCCATATGCGATTGTGCAACGAAGATATCTTAACAGATTCTTGGCATCAATCCAATGTATGTGGTGAGGTTCAACCATATGTTAACTCAACGTGTTGACTTCAAAGAATATATCTAGATGAGAGTTCACTAAGAACATTAATGCTCCGACGAGTTGACGATACTCAGTGGCATTTCGTAAAACAGGTCCAGCAGTGCTACCACTTAACTTCTTAAAGTCAAGCTCCATCGAGGTAGTTACAGGCTTGCAGTCCACCATACCGAATCTTTCCAATATTTTAACCACATATTTTCCTTGAGATAGGAAAATTTCCCTTGGCTTCTACCAGACTTCAAGCCCTAGGAAATAGTGCATCATTCCTAGGTCCTTCATTTCAAATTCAAAAGCCAACTCCCTGTTACATTTGTGAATGAGGCAGTTTGCACCTATTAGGAAGAGATCATCCACATACAGCACCAGTATCAAAGGTTTGTCATCTTCAACCTTAAATTAGAGGTTAGGGTCGGCTTCACTCCTAGTGAATCCCAGCTTCATCAAGTAGCTGTTGATCCTCTCATACCATGCTCGGGGTGCTTGCTTCAGCCCATAGAGAGCCTTCTTCAACCTGCATACATGATATTTTCGATCATAAATCTCAAATCCTTTGGGTTGCTCTACGTAGAACTCTTCTTTGATTGAACCATGCAAGAAAGCAGTCTTAACATCCATCTGATGTAGGTTCCATCCTTTTGAAGCCGCAAGGGCTATGATCGAGCGGATGGTGGTATATCTAGCAACAGGTGCAAATATCTCGTCATAGTCTATACCTTCCTTCTGGGAGAAGCCACGAGCGACAAAACGAGCCTTATATTTTTCTGTACTTCCATCTCTTGCATGTTTTATCTTGTAAATCCTTTTAGAAGTGACAATTGTCTTGTCCTGGGGTCTGGGAACTACTTCCTAGACATCATTCTTCATAATAGACTCATACTCTTCAGTCATAGCATCCTTCCATACTTGATGCTTCATGGCATCTGAGAATGATGAAGGCTTATTTTGTATGATCGTGCTCATGATAGTCAGGTATCCATTATACCTGTTGGGTTTCTTACTTTCACAGAAGGTTCCTCAGGGTGCAATGTGTCCTTCAGCATCATCAAGTAGCCCCCTAAGCCAAGAGTGCCTCTTCCTAGAAGAGGAAGGCTCAAGTGGATCAATAGGATCCATGGGTTCTTCCACATTAGGCATTGTTTCATCATCCTTTTCTTTTGGTTCCCTAGTGTTGGCTTCTTGAGAACTCCTCAAAGTTGGAAGATTGTCCACCTTGTTGAGGGCCATATCTTTGTCAAAGGTGACATCATGACTAATCACGACTTCCCTTTGATCAGCTACATAGATTCTATAGCCCTTAGTATTTTCACCCTAGCCCATGAAGATTCCTTTCTTTCCAGATGCACCCAATTTATTCCTTTTCTCTTTTGGCACATGAAAATATACAGGGCTTCCAAAAATTCTAAAATGAGATACGTCAGGTTTCTTACCGGTGAACATTTCTTCAGGAGTCTTGGAACCCAATTCTTGATGAGGGCATCGGTTTTGTACATATACGGCAATATTTGCAGCTTCGGCCCATAGAAACTTCGAAAGTCTTTGATCATGGAGCATGGCACAAATAGCTTCCATAATCATACGGTTCTTCCTTTCCGCCACATCATTTTTTTCAGGAGTATATGGTGTAGTAGTCTCCCTCTTAATGCCAGCCTCTTTACAAAATTCATGAAACTCATTAGATTCATATTCAGTCCCATTATCAGTCCTTAAGATCTTGATCTTATTTTTGATTTGATTCTTGATCAAGGCTTGAGATGCGTCACGAGACATGACACCTAGCAGACTTCCTCTGACCTGATATAATGAATCAACTCGAAACCCAAGAGTGAAGGCCTATTTAACATTTTTTTTTCCATACACGTACCTTCCAATTGCTAAAGGTCACCTTGTAGCCTTTTTCTTCCATTGTCGATATGGACACTAGGTTCTTTTTGAGGTCAGGTACATATAATACATCCTATAAGTGGATCGTATTACCTTGATTCAATTTAAGAAAGGCATTGCCTACACCTTTCACGGGATATTTCATATTATCTCCAAGGACAATTTCCAGGTTAGTTTCTTTCTCTATCAGATTATGGAGAACTTCTTTGTAACCAATGAAGTGCCTTGAGGCACAACTATCAATGAGCCAAATTCCCATTGAGTCCGAAGGAGTCGAGGTAGATAGAGCATCTTGTAGATAATATTCATCGTGCTTATTTTCAACAATGTTGGATTCATACCTGGATTTCTAGCCTTCTTGAATGGTTGTCCTCTTCCTTGATTTCCAACACTCCTTTTACCTTTTCTATTGAATTTTCCATTCCTTTGATTTCCATGAGAGGGATTTTAATCATCATCTCAGTGTGAGCCCTTTCTATCGGGGCACTCCCTTGCATAGTGACCTGCCGTATCACAAATGTAATATCGTCCTTTTCTTCCACCCTTAGGTCCATCCTTTCCTTTTGATTTAGTCCTGGAATTATTAGCATGAGAAGAAAAAGCAGTAGGAGGACCTTTAGGCATGGGCATTTCTTGCTCTTCTACCCTTGTTTCTTCTTGAATGCAGCTATCCATTAATTCCTTGAAACCAGGAATTACATTATTTTAAGAAGAGTAGTCCTGAACATGTACCATTCAGATGGTAATCCTCCAAGAGTCGTGAGTGCCATTTCCCTATCAGTTATAGTCTCCCCAATAGATAGGAGATCGTTCCTAATCTCGGTGATTCTTAAGAAGTATGCTTTCATACTCTCATCTTTTCCCTTCTTAATTTCCTTCAGCTTATTTCTAAGAAACAAAACTTGATTTGCATTATTAACTTTAAATAAATTCACAAGTCTATCGTAGATTTCCTTGGAGGTGTCCAGGTCAGAGATGTAAGCCACCAAGCTCTTGTCGATAGAGTCTTGGATGATCTTCTTTGTTTTGACTTTTCTAGTTTTCCATTTGTTCCTGGCAGCAACGGGTGCATTTGATGGAGGCTCGAAAATATTGCCTCTCACATGGTCCAACACTCCTTGATCTTCTAAGGTTAGATCGAGAGACATCTTCCATCCATGATAGTCAGCTTTCTCACTGAGCTTGTCTTCGATAAGGAAGAGTGTTGAGGACCCCATAGTTATTTTAGGATAGCCTTGCTAATCTTCTCTTCGGTTATTGCTCTTTCTCTTGCTCGGGCTTTGTCTTCACCTTAGCTCTGATACCATGTTAATTTATGGTATGTTCTATGCTTATAGCAGTTTACTTATCTTTCTTCTTATTATCCACAGATTAGCAATCACATGTTACACATAAAGCAAAGTGGAGATAGAACATTAAATGATCGACAAAAAACAAGCCAAGACAAGAGACACAAGATGTGGTAGCTAGCCAGGGACAAACCCCAATGTGGGGAAACCCTTTGATCAAATCTTCCTTTATCTTCAATAATTCAGCAGAGAGAAATAGTACATAAATCTAATTTACATCAGCAGCAACAAACCCTAGATCAACCAAACTAGGGCAAACAATATCTTGCAAACCGACCGTCGGATCGGCTTGATTCCTTCACCAAAAAATGTAGCCTTTAGAGGAGATCCAATTTCACCTACAATGCAGTTCTGAGAGGCATACTGATGGTCAACGCTGGTCAAAATTTGGTTCTATAGTTGCAGCCCTAAATTCTACACCTTCCTTCCACACGTGTGAGAGAAGAGTCTCTTTTTGCACAATAGGAGAAGAGCCTCTTTTCTATGCAGGAGCGAGAGAGATATGTGATGAGTTGAGCAATCCAAATGAGGAAAAGACCTCCTATATTTATACACAACTATTGATGATTGAATAGATGCGACTGTTGGGCTTCTGAGCCTACATGAGTTGTAGGTCAACTCGATAATTATTCCATAATCAAAATAAATTCATATCTCCATAAATACTTATCAGAATCGGATGATCTTTAGATCAATCCTACACCTCTCAACAAGAGGAATCTAATAAAAATATTATCAGCCATGAATAATATGACCCATATGGAGTTTGGCCCTAATTGCCAATTTTAACAATATATTATCAAGGTTTAAAATTAGCAAGGTCATTACAACACACACTTGAATTAGTTCTCAATTCCAAAGATCATTTAGTCCAATTGTTGAACCTTAAACTCTAACATCTCTCTAGAGTGGAGCTACGAATTCATATCTATGGTGAATTTCTAACCCTCTAGGCCTAGTGTTTGAACCACATCTCTAATACCACTCTCTAGCACACCCAACCCCCCAATGTCACATTAGGGTTGTGGGGAGTAATTATAATTGACCTTCAAGGTTTATTGCGGGGACGGGGTTATCAAAATTTCCTCTTTCCTTTGTCATCTAAAATCATATTTATGATACCATCAACATCTTCCAAACATTACAAGATGCGCAAGAGCAATTTGGAGCTCCAAAGGCATCTCTTCAAGTAAGCCATCCTCCAAAAATGCTTCTAAATTATGTTACATTAATGGGTGAATTTATAGTGATCCATCCATCCATCCATCCATCCATGCCATCCACTAAGTGCATCTAAGATCAATTCATAGGTTGTATCAAGAGTTTTCCAGTGATATAAATTTCATTTCATTATGAGCTCTTAGCACAAAGTTATGCCCACTTGAAAATATTACCCTTTTATGTCCACATCAACATCCATAGAAGCCACATGTCTAACACGTGGCAACCCTTGGCCATGCATCACTCCCAAATTGGTCCATGTCCTTGGCCCACCTCTCATATCAGAGCCCCTTCCATATCATTTTTTTCCATAGAATGTGCACGATCCATATCCCTAAGGGTTTTGGTATTGTGATAAGCCAGTAGGTCTTAGACACCAATATTCCAATGCGCCAAAGTTATAAATCTATGATGTGTCATTGTGGCAAAAATATCTTGATATGTAGGCATAGTGATATCCCATCTTATAATACCAGGATATCCACAAATTCTCTATTATTGAAAATCCTTTCAATATCCTGATCTATGAGTGGCTAGTGGGATAGTTCAGCATGCCACCTCATTTCTCTAACATGCAATCTCCATCTAAAAGGTGGCATATCTTGATATGTCCTCTAACACTTGGAATTGTTGACATGTATACCAAAATACCAATATATCAAAGATATTCCATTGTACAACCCTCACAAAACACTGATATGTTGATACAAAAATATTAAAATTAAATATTCCATAGCAATCTCCAACAACCAATCACCACTTGACATTCTATAGATGTTGATGTGTCCCTTGCCACATGGAATTGTTGACATGTTCCATGTGTCACTCATATTTTCCTATTTAGCATGCTGAAAACACCAAATCTCGATGATGCATGCTTGCCACCTAACACTCCCACATCATCATTTTTAACAACACATGATGTCATTCTTATGGATTTTTGGTACTTCAATGTCTAGTGTCATTATTTAATGTGCCCAAAAATATATTAATTATTGTTAAGTGTCGGCCCATCAACCAAAGTCATGCCATATAATGGATTTCCATATACCATGTATTTTCTAACTCCCTAATAGCTCAGTATCCAATAAGCCCCCTTCTGACTGGCCCTTGGTCACAAAACCCATTAAGCCATATGACCATGGGCTAAGAATGAACTTCCCAAACTCCAAATTTCTAAGGAAACTCGAGAATCATACTGAGTTTCACTTGCAATAACACAAAAGTCTTTAACCACTTCCAAACAAAAATACCCATTTCCCTTTAACCATGCATCTTCAAGTCTCCTTATTTATAGTTCTTATACCACAAAGGAGCCTACCTACTGGCTTATATGTAAATACATACAAATCCTTAAGCTCCTACCAACATACTAGCTTCACTTCACCATTATAGTATATAGTAATTTAGCATGATTGCATTCATAATACAGTAAATAAATACAACCATTATAGGCAAGGTTAACTTCTACATTCATAAACATAGAACACCCATTGATCTCAAATAACATAAGTTAAAGGTTTCCATTTCACACAACATTCATATTCTTAAAAAGGAATGCACTTCAACATTCAAGCAAGTAATGTTATTTAATCAACACACTATTTGTACATATTCAATAGGACAATACAACTTTCAACCTACCATTACATACATAGTGAATCTATCATAGTGTTTAAACATGAAGCATCAAACAACATTTACATTTCATTTATAAGGAAGGAATACACTTATATGTTCGACTTGAATTTTTTGGAAACTGAAAAAGGAACAACCACTCTCCACGCAACCGTAGGAATAGCTAAACTACAAATTTATTGCAGCTAGCTACCCTCAAGCTAGATATAATGTTTGAAGTATGCTTCACTCAAATAATTTCAACCAAGGTCAATTCAAGGTATAGAATATGAAGGTAATTCTCTTTCACTTATAGGAAATAGGAATGATACCTCTCTAACATAGAGTTTTGGCTAATCACATAGCAAAAATAAGGCCACTAAAGGCTTGCACAACATAAAAGGAATCCCTTCATCAATTCATATGGCCCCTAGATGATTCTCCTTCTCTCCAATTCTTCATGTGCACAAAAACAACCAAGCAATTGAGTTCCTCTCATTGTACTCCACTGACTCTAAGGGCCTCCTCTTCAATTTTCTTGGCATACATAATTCAAGCATGGACTTAGTGGTCCAACTTCCAAACATACGTTTATAAATTTCCTATGCACGATGGTTCAGACTTCACACTCAACATCTCTCTGATAGTAGTCAACAATGCCATTTTCCTTTACTCTAATGACTATAATGGCTAGACTCCTTAACAAACCCTGCATCACGTATGAGAGGTCCTGAATCCCCTCTCTAGCTTTAGAGTCAACTAGGACTTTGTCCTATGGAATGTGACCCAGGCTTGCGAAATATAGTACGTCCTACCCCATTTTTCTCATTACTACTTAGAAATTGGTTTATAAACTAAAACATCAAGGTTAGAAACATTAATTTCAAGAAAGATAGAAAATGTCCCAAACCCCCTTACAGGGTTCCTTAAGCAGGACATCCTTTCATACATTGGGATCCATATAGGTTGGTCCTCTTCTTTACCATTAGCAATTTACAATGAAATTTAATAGGATATTTACATCAAATATCTTTGACATGATAGTCATGCTAACCCTCCAACATTATTATATTTTAATTACATTTCCAAAATTTGGGGATTATAAATTGGATACTACAATCAAAACTTCCCATTCTTGTCTATAGCCATTTATTTTTCCTTTTTGTTTAAGATGCATGAATTTGTTATATAGGCCATCGTCTTCTTCATCATGAAACCTTTTTAGTAAGGTAGTTGTGATATTTTTCCAATTAAAGGAAAGAGCATCACTTTTTCAAGACCACCATAGAAACCAATCATAATCTTCCCCTTCTAAGTGTTTGGAGTTTGTCAATATTCTTTTCCCATTTATCAAATGGGGGATTTGATTCAAAGATGCACTCTATTTTGTGACCAAAATGACGGCTCCTTTATGGTCCTAACCATCATATTTTGATCTCTTTTAAATTTTTTATAATCTCTATCTTGAAATCTTGAGTTATGCATATTGTCTAAAATAATATTCCCACTGCTTCTTGATATTTCTAATCACTTGTATTTTGTGCGTCTAGACGTTATGGTGGTCTTGGGATTTTGAAAATAATGTGTCTACCCATTTGATCAATAGCTCAACTATTTCTTTATGATCATTAAGTATCCTTTTTGTTTCATCCTTGACATTTTTCATTTGTAATAGGGTTTATCATCATTTCTCAAAGTCCTTTATTAATTTGTCAAATTTGTCTTCATTTCCATTAATTTATATATTTTATCCATTAATTATTTTTGTACTTCTTCTAACTCTTTTTGTCCTTTCTCAACGTTATTGAGATGATGACTGGTATTATTGACTTCATTTCTACATTGGTTAACATATGTGTAATTCAGCATTTGCTAACCAACCAATTTGGGGTTAAATTTTTTCTTTGCATCTATATATATATATATATATATATATATATATATATATATATATATATATATATAGATATAATTTTTATTTTTGAAAAGACAATTTTTTCCTTCACTATATAAAATGTTTCTTTTCTATATATCTTAAACCTCAAAAATTAAAAGGGCACTATGTACAGACATGACTAATATGAAGAGTTGTACTAAGCATGAAATAGTACAATTTTGACAACTTGAATTTCGAGAAGTGCGTATGGAGAAAAATTGTAGAGATAAATTCAATTGGAAAATGTGACTATACAATATGGCAAGGGTTGAATTTAGCAACAATGAAAAGGATGGTGGTATGGCCAACATATATTGGTGGCCAAAGGTACAATATATGGCAATGGGAGGTACCAATGTACAGTGGGACTATACAACTAAAATTGGAAGCAAAAGTGGCATGGACAACTATTGTATTAATTTGATGGTTCTATGTTGTATGGTTTGGTCAAATTTCGTTTGATACCAATAAAGCAAATTTACTATTTACTTTTGATTGAAAGATATATTTGCAATATAATGTGTATATTGAATAATATTTATTATATTTCTCTCATGATAATATACCTTTATAGGCATTGATTGGTTGTGAAAGTGAAGATCTGTAACATATGTTAAGAAAGTGTTGTCATTGATCTCAAAGGAGTAGTCATTGATGTAAAGTAGGGTCAAGTTCAGGTGGAGCTTGTTGAATATTTTCATGGTTGTCATTGATGTCTAATGGCCCATCCTTGAGGGAAATTTTTCTGCAGTAGATCATCTCAAATTGTCATACAAAGTGCTTAGTTGGACAGCCCTCATAAACACATTTCCAACAGTATATGGCACCTTGAAAAACTCCAAAGGGATTAAGAATTATTCAATTTTGATGTTTTTCAAGGTTCGAAGAGCATGGTTCCTCAAACAGAAAGAAGGCACGAGAAAACAAATGTTTCCATTAGTTATCATGTGATTTCACAGTGTACTGTGGAGGTTTTAGTCGAAGGTCCTCACAATGACATGGTCCCATGATTGACAGACTCTATGGTGATGGTCTCTACAGAATATGGAAATTAATGTGAATTCAATGCCCCTGCCATTTTAAATTGGTGAAAGAATTTTTCACAAAACCAAAAAATCTCGAACCCTTTTCTCATACAGATGAGGTGGCAGTAAAGACACGTGGTGATATGTGATTGAAGGACACAAAAGATGTCGCATCTAGCTAGCTTGAAAGGTTAGCATGAGTATGGAGTGGCATGACATGGCAAGGACATGTGGCATGAATATTTGGAACCTTTAGATGCTCAAGTGACCCTTCTTATATGTGACATGTGGCACCACTCATAAGGTGACACGTGGAAATGTGATGATGTAGGGTGACCACTGGTAGGACACATCATTGCACCATGCAAGGACCAAGTCGAGTCAAGGTTTAGTGATGGGCATGTTGGCAAGGTGGTGCAGTTTACAAAATCCGAGAGACGAAAACATTTCCATCAATTGAAAAAAGTATTCACATCCTACCATAGAGGGTTTGAATGATAGTCATGGTGTGGTGAGATGGAGTTTGGCACGCTTGACGAAAGATGCTAGACAGAGAAATTACCCAGCACTAGAAGTATGGCATGTAACATGATTTACACTACGACCACTTTTTTATTAACAAAGAAAATCAACACAAAACATGAAAGTCGAACCCCTCTTCCCTACTAATACAAGTAGCTGACAGTTGGTTGCGATGCAACAATTAGACAACATGGACCACGATGAAAGTGATAGGTGGGAAACAATAAGCAACAATGTGGTAGAGTGATGAAGTGACGCAATGACAAAGTGACACATGTTAGGTGTAAATGACCTTATTGTGTGGCCAAGTGGATTGAATCTAAGTGACACATAACACCACTCAAAGACTGCAATGTGGAAAATGAATACATTAACAGTGGATGTGGCAGAGTATTGGGTTCTACACTAGGGGGTCATGTTTGTTGGCCATTTTTTATATTATTTAATTTTAGTGTTTTGGGCCATCTGAGGCATCTGCGCCTCCAAGCAGTGTGTTCAAGTGCATTAGGTGGAATTGAATGGTTCTAGCCTATGTGCATATTAAACCTAGGTGTTAAAGGTTTAAGGGCGTGACAATTTGAACCATGGAGCAGATAAACACCTCATGCATTTAAGCCACAGTTCCAAGTCATGCTTTCATGCGATGTTGAGGGTGGAAGCATAAGAGTACGACATAGATAAAATTTGGTGTTTTAGACACCAAAATTTAGATAAGAGACAATTAAGGTGAAGACAATTAAATCTGTAAAAAATGAATTATTACACCTGCATGAATATGGGGAACCATAGATGTTGATTCAGAAACCAGTGAGTTCAATAACAACATGAATATGAAATGAAGAGACCAATTAATTTCAAACAACATGAACCTGAAGTGATTTAATACATGAAAAATTGTGAATGTGAAGAGACATGGCTAATGAGAGGAGATTGATATAAACTAGTCCTTGGAATTGTAATTCATACATTTTCTCTTGTTTTGATTACATAAATAATGTGATAAATGGAGAGAGAGATAGTTGACAAGAGAAGGCAGTGAAAAAGATGTTAAATGCCAAAATTTAAAGCATGCAAAGAACAAAAGGACAAAAGCATAGGTTGTAAGAGGAGATTACGTGAAAGTTGAAGTTGTTGTAAAGAAAAGTGCAGAGGATCAGAGAAAGAGAGAGTGTTGCAAAAACAAGACCATAAGAACTTTTTAGAGCCAATATTTACCTAATTTATCAGGGGATTGGTGTCTCCTTCAGGTAGGCGCCTGAAAAATATCAACAGGTTGGTTCCTGTGAACAGTGGGGGTTGGTGCTTCCAACAAGTGGTTGCTTGCAAATAAATGGAGGTTAGAGCCTCTTGTAGGTTGGTATCTACATAATATGATGTAAAAATGAAGTTGGTGTTTTCATTTACAAAAAAATTAATGGACTTTTTTCTTTACTCCCTTTATGGGTTTCCACATATATACAATGTCTCTATGTGCTACTTATGTGTGTGATGTTGATAATATTGCTAAGTAATTATTTCATATTTCATTGTTGAATATTTAAATAGATCTACTCATTGTTAAAGAAATTGACTAAATATTGTTTAAAGTGATAAAATACTGATTCACCCCTCCCCCCACCTCTCAGTATTTTCCTAGTTTCCAATGGTGAATTTTCATTAAATGGTGATTGATTATTAACTATTAACTATCAAGTATTAATTGATATTATTGATTACATTTATTATTTTTGTAAGATGCATTAGACATTATAAATGCCAGCCAAGATTGTTAACATTGCATTAATAAACCAACTAAGATTTAACATTAAGAAAACATAAATATTTTCAATAAAATTATAAGCATGTAATTATTATAATGCAACACACAAGAATCACTGAAAGATACACCAAAAAAATCACCTTGATAAATAAAAAATGCAAGTGTACAGAAGATAACAAAATGCAACCCCTTTAATTGCTTCAAATCTCAATATATGGCTTAACGCCCTACACAACAAGTTGCATCCTTCTAGCTCACTCTTTAGACAATTGTGGCTCATTGATACAATATTCTCATTAATAAATCAATTACACAATACCCTCTCATCACTTGTTTCACTCATCCTTTATTAACTTCAACCAAGAGACGACACTATATATATATATATATATATATATATATATATATATATATATATATATATATATATATATATATAATCCAATACAACTATGTCATTGGTCATGCTCCATGACAACTCCTTAATTCCAAGATTACGTCCTTGAGATTGATTACACTTGTGAATTTTAATCTAGTAATAGAATTCCATCATATGAGTAATCAAATAGACCAAGCCATGAATTTTTCAATGCTCAAGACCACCCAAACATTGCATGTTCAAATAACCATAGCGAAATTATCATATGGTACATAATATGTTATAACATAATTAAACATGTGCATCGTATTAATGTTGCACCACATAATCCACCAAGGTTCACTACCTCATGCCAATCCCTACATTTAACACTTCAACCCACACATTGTGGCCTTGAATATGCTCAATTGTTCCATTACAATTTCTATCAATACAAAATGTGATCTAATGTATCCCACCCTTAAATATTTGTGTCTTAGCATAAATTGTTCACATTATTGGTACATCTCATATATGTACCTAGTCTTTCTAAGTGGATGTATACTTCAATAATACTTCCCTTTTGACTTAAATATTTCTCTTGAAGTTTGATTTGTACTCTTATATTGCATATGCAGATTAATTGTAGACATTTAGAAATCTCCTTGATTTGTGTAGTCCTCACTTCCCACTCTTGCATTTGGCTACTTTATATTATTTTCCCTTCCTCTATTATGTTTTGTATCTTTCTGTGAATTGTCCAATTAAGATGATATTTCATCCTCTTAAAGGTGTTTTCTAGTGGAATTGTGCAATGCATATAAGATATCACAACCCTAACAATTTATAGTAATTTGTTTATGTTGGCTTAGTAGCCTACATTCTTGGAGCATTCTTTAGGAATCCTGGCCTATCAACTTCTTATAAGGATTAACTTTGATCAACGGATCTACAAGGATGATTTTTACTATTTGTCTCATCGTTGGCTCTATTTTTATCATATTTGTGGGAAACATATACACAATACACTATAACAAAAAATTAGTTGACAAAATCAAAGAAGCAATTGATATTTAGAAAGATTCCTCACCTTTTGCAGTTGAACAATGTATTACAACTCAACCAAGGCATTCATTGGCACTTGAAGTTTTTATATAATTAGAATAGCAAGAGGTCATCCCTCCATTTTAAACAAGTTTTTGAAGACAAAATTTAGTCCCTTAACCACCACTAATGAGCTACATCTGTGAGGAGGTAGTACCACCCACTCATCCACTTTAATGGTGCAAGAGCCTAAGATGTTGGCCACAATAATGAAATGAATGTTTTCATAAAATCATAAGATGTCAACTCTCAATATTAAACACGTTTTTGAATTAAAAAAAGTATCCTCTCAGGCACCCCTAATGAACTATTTATTTGAGGTGGTAGCTCAACCCACTCATCCACTTTAATGGAGAAAGAGTCCAAGAGTATGGCCAAAAGAAATGGAATGTCACAATAATAAGAAACCTATGAAGCAAAATCATTAAACCCTTACACAAAAGTCAACCACCATAGGTTTCCATGTCTATTTTATGTCTTAAAAACTATACCTTGATAATTTTTAACACCCATATTTTCATGTGCCATTAAAGGGTTAATATTTAGTGAGATTTCATCAAACTAGTGTTCAATGATTAGAGTCCATTCAAGAGGTACACACATTCACCAATTTTGGCTTTCTATTTTTAGCAATTTTCCTAATTTCTAAGAGCCCAAGTTATGAGGTCCACAAGTCAAAAGTGATCACATATTTGGAATCTGTTAGCCTCCTGCTGTAGCAGGTTAATCATCTTTCATGATCGACATTTTTACATGCCAAATATGTCATACTATCCATGTTGCAATGCTCCATACTTGCTACAAATAGCCAAAGAAGTGTCCATAAGAGTGTGCTAGTCTAAGGGCCACTGCTATGTTCCAATTTTGATAAGCGATCCATTTTTCGGTCCGAGGCAGTTTTTCAGTTGGAGGTACTCAGGCTGGAATTCACTAACCTCTCCCTTCTTCTCATCACCCTTATTATATAACTCCCTAACAATTTTCCCCCTTCCCCTATTTTAATCATGTATATAAACTCCCCTATGTAAATACCCCTCCCTGGCAATATAGCCATATTCTCTATAAGTCCGGGAAATCACAGTCCATCTAGGGTTGTTTTTAGCCCATCTGCGTCATTAAGGAACTAGTTTGACATCTGGTCAGCTAGTAACCACTCCCTTAACCCTAAAAACCTCTAAAAAACCCATATTCCGCCCCTAACCCAAAGTTTCTGTGCATAAGTATTAAGCATGCGCCTGTAAAACCCACATAAACCCGTTTCCCTAAGTTTTTAACCCACCCGTGCAAATATTAAAAAACGAATATACTCCGCATATACCCCGCACTTAACCCGTCGTCCCTTCGCGTCCACCGCCAGCTGTCCGATCCACAGCCCCACAGATCGACGGTGGGTGAGCCGCCCCATCCCCGAACCGCCCAGCCTTTAACGTCCGGGAGTTGGGCAGTTTTTCCGCCGTACTCCCGCCACGCGTCAGGCGCTGGGCTGTGGTGGAGCCCCTCTCTCCGAAACCGCCATCCCCGAAAAGCGGTGCGCCACATACCGCTTACCGCCTCCTGCCTGGTGACATCACCGCCTACGTCACCCCCTGTACAGTCACATGCCCACGTCACTCCCCTGTCCAGTCACCCGATGAGTCACCAGCCTGCGTGGCCTCCTGCCATGTCACTGCCACGTGTCCCCGCCACTGTACCTGCCACGCCATCGTCCGTACGTGATGACATCATGCTGACGTCATCCCACCACGTCGCCCTGCTGACATCATGCTGACATCACCCGCCGTACAAATGCTGACGTCATCAGCACTTTTTTGGGCACATAGGCACAAAAGTCGCACTTCGGAGCCCCGGAATCCAATTCTGAGGCAGTTTTTGATGAGCAGGATTTTTTAGGCCGAAATGGAGAATCTTCAGGGAATCTTTAAGGAATCTTCTCACCATGCGGCCCCAGGAAGCCCGAAAAGGCGCAAAAATGATCCGTTTTCTTCACAGAGCATACCAAAAGGAGCAGAAGATCATTCCAGATGATACAGAGGCTGAACAGCGGCCATTTACTGGTGATTAGACCCGCAGCACATCAGATCAGCAGTCCAGATTTTGTCAGAGAGTATCAGTGGAAGAAAAGACGCCAGAGAGTATCAGTCAAGATTTTTTAGGGGCTTGAGGCACCTAAACATTGATGAAGCCCCCA
This sequence comes from Pinus tabuliformis, assembly GCA_031772625.1. NCBI lineage: Eukaryota > Viridiplantae > Streptophyta > Pinopsida > Pinales > Pinaceae > Pinus > Pinus tabuliformis. The sequence continues at coordinate 810,972,372 of CM062809.1, read as the reverse complement.
GAAAGTCAAATAAATAAGCATCAGCCCATCCTTGCCTTCAAATCACCATTAAGGCATTCAAAGCACCAGGACAGCAAGGAAGCAGAAACACATACTCATTTATTGCAGAAAACACTACAGCAAGCCACCGAGGACAGCATCATTTATTCAGTTTTGATACATCGGCCCTGAGCACGGCCCGAGATATTTTTTGCATTTATTTCAGGATAGGATTAGGTCAAGTAGTCATTTTTTATGACCTAATTAGGTCAAGATGTAATAAAGGAACTCTGCAGAGAGTTTTTGCCCTATATATACCACCCTCTGTATAGTTTTAAGGGTTGGTTAATTGAGAATTTTCATTAGAGACTCGCTGTGTATACCTGAATTTTTCTGTAATCAAAGATTGATTAAAGCTTGGAGAGCAAACTGTCTGTTGTTGATGAATGTTTTGAAGAGTTGAAGATGGAATTCCTGCGCTGCGGCCTGAAGCAATAAGTGCCTCTTATCTCTGTTTATGTGTTTGCCATTATCTAAATAGCAGAAAAAAGGAATAGCCTAGAATTAGTTTAAATACTCTCTATGCTCAATTTCTACTGTTTCTTGATGTTTTCCTCTAAAAGAATTGGTTATGAACATTGAATTCCTCCTGGCTTATGTTTACCCCAATTCACCTGTGTTGGCCAATTATCTAGGGATTCTTAACTGCCCCTAGGTAGCGCCCTATTATTTTCTCTGCTAATCTGTTGGAGAGATTCTTAACTGCCTCTCTTTCTTTAGCATTCAGTTCATCCCTTAAATCTGAAGATTGCTTCAAACCTCAGTTATCTTGCTCCATGTTCCCTCACTGTTATTAAGAAAACGCACCAGCAGTTCCCCTCCTCGACTCCACGCCCAATGGCTTGAAAGATTCAGACTATTCTCTGCCTCTCTACCTGAAAGTGTCAGTTTTCCCACCAAAACTCAATCAAAACCCCTGTGCATCATATCTAGCCTAAAATCATCCCTTTCAACAAAGCTAAATCATAAAGAGAGAGCCCTCTCTGACTGCAGGTAGTCTAGGGCCTGCAGTCCAAAGTTGGTTTGTGGTTACCTCGACCGTATCCCTTTAGGAGTCAAAAGGGACAACCTGAGTGATAACAGAATCCTTGTGAGCTCAAGATGCCAATGAGAATTTTTTGACTAATAGGTGACACACTACTATTTGTAATAATTAGGGTTTCAAGGTTCATATGACGGTTCTTTCCATACATTTGGGTTTATTTGAAAAAGCTGAGTTTGATGAGACTAATTCCATTGGCATGCAAGATGCTATTTTTAGCAATCCCTATTTTTAGTCATGTTACATTTGGCGGTGATCACATCGCAATTCCCATATTTTATCATCTTTCTTATTTTCTAGGAGTCAGAGTGCTACTTTTGGCATGTCTATGTTTAGCAATGTTTTTAGTAGGTGGGGGAACCATACTTTTGGTTCTAATAACTAGTTGGGAAGTGGTGTGAATTAACCAAGTGGAAGCTTGTCAAGGTGACAAGTGGTAACTATTCCAACGTTATCTCATCAAGAGAACCTTAGACTCTGAGGAATATATTTGGCAAGTTCTAAAAATTGATTTATCATTACTCAATATCTATATTTAGTGGATGACTCATCATTATTTTTGGAAAAGGAGAATTCATAGGTCAATTGATTTTTTTGGCTTTGGAAAATTGGGACATGCAAATTTATTACGGAAGATCGTTTATTTTCCAATGTAACTTCATGGATTAGCTCACATGGAAGAGTGAAACTTATTAGTTTAAAATACTTTATTTATGGAAGAAACATATTTAGATTGAAATAAGTGAACTTATCATGAATTAGTAATAAAATTCTTAGGGATTGCATGAGTGTATTTATTTATGAAAGAGGTCAATCCCATTTTTAATTAGAGTTGGAACATTCTTTGTCAATGTTATCTAAGCATTCACAACAACATTATTTATTTAAAACATAGAGTTAAGAGCAACCACATATTGCATGGGCAGGTTGCTCACTTTTCAAAAATCAATGTTATAAGAGGGGTTATTGGAACTTTTTTCGTAGAGTTTTTCAATGAGCATCCAACACTATTCTTCCATCGCTTTTTTCTTTTCACTTTATTTTCTTGATACCTACACTCTTTTCACAACAAACTATTGTAGTAAATTTTAAATTTTCTTTCTATCATGCAAATAATGTTTTGACTAATACAATGGTAGAGTTTGGCCATGAAATTTGTTCACAACACTTCAAATTCAATTTTTGAATAGTCTTGTTTAGTGTGGTGTTGTGGGTGACATAAGTGCCTTTGCTTTGATTTTATCAACCACTTAAAGTGAACATTCATCTTATTTTATTCTTTCATATTTAGTTAAAGTGAACTAGAACCCTCTCTTAGTATTTAATTATAAGTATTATTGTGTACTTGGTTTCTTGCATGCATATCATGGAAAATTATTTTATGTGATGATCATTCATGGTAACCACACAAATTTGCATAGGTTATTGACAATGCATGAATATAAGGAACACCCCTTTGTCATTGGATAAATATTGGTCAAACTTCATGGTAAACAACAATGACTTGAGTTGATTACTCATAGTTGTTTCTCACGTTCGAATGGGTAAAACCTGAATAATAACAAATTGGTGTCACTATCAAGGATATTGTCAATCCTCATATATTACAACTATAGTGGTGACATTTTATTTACAAAGTTATTTTATTTTTGACTCACTTAATGACTCCATTGGTGTAGGATTAGAGCATATTGGATAAGCAAAATCTCAAATATCCAATCATACATAAGATATTGTTTAGTGCAGAAGCAATCATAAACATTTGGTGTAGAACACAAGTGTGAATCACTACCTAACAAGATCCCTTGTTGGATCCATTACAAAAGGATTATAGTTTATCATGGATGTTGAATAAAAATAGTTAGTGTGGGGTAATTCTCCATTATTTATGAGCTTTGTGACATTAAGAGGGGAGAAGATGAAACTATTCTTAAGATTCATATCATATTTATCAATACATATGATAAGATTTGACCACTTATTCCAAAAAGAAACAATTTGGTGGATTATGCCTTTTCTTTTGTTTCAGAGTTTTATCCCCTTTTGTGGATTCAAAACCCTAGAAATTTCGGGAAATCTCTCTTGGAAACCTTGTATGTGATGAAGTTGTCAATGATCAAGTGAATGATAACCAACCCTACTTGGAGGATCATGAACTAGTCATTGCACCATTTGGGCCATTTGTAAATTTCCATGAAGATGAAGAGTTGAATTTACAAGTGGATTGGTCAGTTAATTCCATAGATGGTGATAAAATTCAAAGGGAAAGAAACAAATCAACCATGAAAAGTTTAGTCAACGAGAGACTTTATCATTACATATCTTAATGGTGGTTCAAGAAAAATTTAATGAAATATCATTATAGTAGGGGTAACAAATTTTGGTTCAACTAGAGGATAATATTCATTACATTTTTCCCACTATCCCACATTTGGACTATTTACTTCAAGGAGATCTTATCACTGATCATTACTTCGATATCAGGGTTGCTTATGATCTAATTGAGCTAAGGATGATAGATATGTTTCATGAGGTATATTTGAAAAGCTTTGGTTCTCTAGTTTCTTATTGATAATTGGTGAAGTGTCATGTTTCAAGATTCATTCAAAAACATTCATTTATTCCTTATGCAAGAAGCACATGAATGCATCAATCCATACTAGGAGACTTCGTGGTTTGTTGCACTAGAGAATTGACTATGTTAATATTTCTTGTATTACATATCACTTGATTGCATGGTTACATTGGTCATTCAAACACATTGATTGGTCATGGTAGCTTTGAAAATCTCCCACAATAAGAGATTTTGGGCTCTAGTAAATCAAGGAAAAAAAAGAAAAGAAAGAAACAAAAGAGGCAAGTTTAGGGTATGTTGTAAGTTTTGGGTTTTCAAGAGCTTTGAAGTTCCATTGTTGCAAATTAAGGCGGGAGAGTTGAAGATTATGGGCCCATAACCCACGGGCTTCTGGAGTTGAACCGTCTGGGGATCAAAATTGAAAGACCCCAAAATTAGTATTCATTGTGAATGCAATAGATCTGAATATATTTTTAATGATTCCACTCACCTCTCAACTTTTAATCCAACTTATAGTAAACGAAACAAGTATTCAAGAAATAAGTATTCAATACCTTTGGGGTAAAATTTTGGACTAGGATTTTGTTTAATTGAAGTGTGAATTATGGAATAGTTGTTTCATAAATTTGTTCAATATGAATCTTACACTGGCTAGAATGAAGTCTTTGTCTTTCCATTTCATAAATTTAGGCACAGAAATTCTAGTGCCTTAGCTTTGTTCATTTGCTAAGATTAATCATATTGAATGGCTATAACAATATGTGTTGGAATATGTGTGACCCAATCATCATTTTTCATTTTATTTCTGCAATGACCTCCTACTCCACCTGATCAATAAGTATCAATTCTCAAATGTTCATTATGCAATTAAATTCAACACTAGTATGCATGTGACCTGATTTTTTTTTAGTAGAACATGTTGCACACAATGGACTCCACTTTCAAATTTAAGCTCTCCATAAATACTCAAACCTAATATTGTTGCACTTGCTTCCTTATTTCATTGAAGTTTTGACTTAGAGAATCGCATCAATAGCAATTTCAATGACGTGGAAATGGATCACTCTTAACTTTTGTAGGAAACGAGACCACCATTCAAGTAGTGTTCAAGCACTCCTTAAGAGAAGGGCGGAGGTTACATGGAGATCTACAATCAATAAGCACAATCTTCCTTTGGGTTATCATTGTAGAGTGATATTATAACAATATGATCTCAACAGAGTGATCTAAACCAATGAGTATAGCTACTAATTTTCAATTTTCCCTCAAAGTAAATCTAGGACTCAGCCAAATACTTTTCAATGACCTCCCTCCAATTGCATTACATATGTTGTTCATTTGCTATCTAGGGTTGGTGAATATCTTTTGCTAAAAAAAAAACAAAAAGCGAGGCTATTCATGTTTTTTATAAAAAAAAAATTAAAGAGAATAAGATCATTTTTTCTTGCCTTGTCAACTTATTGGGAAGGTGGCCAAAAAGCTTGAAAATTTGATGAATTTTTTTTTGACAAAGAGCTCTTAAAAGGCTTCTTATATTTGAGCTCAATATTGTAGTCATAGGAAGGGTAAGGGTACCATAATAAAATTAAAATGTTTCTCCTTAACTTAGACCTATCATGAAAATGAATAAGGTGGTTTAAGGAAAAATTCTGTTCGTGGATGGTTCCCATCTCCTTTGATATTTATCTTGTATAGCATGAGACATATTTAACTATGGAAAAAAAAATCAAGCACACAATGTTCATGAAGTACATTGTCCATTGCAACAATTAAGTGTATCGAAGTCATCTTAAATATTAGCATCTTGTAAATTAGTAAAAGTTATTTTTCATTATATGCCAAATTATAAATCAAGATTAACATTCATTGATTCACAAGTTGAATTGGCTTGAATAACAATAAAACCTTTAATCTAGGTCATTGAATTTTTAAAAAGAAGAACTACCTAAAATTAAGGAGGTGAAGTGAGTTATTGACATCAAATCATTGTAATCACTCATAAGGGTGTATTCTCGGTGATATACGGCATCTTAACACAAATATAAATCAATTAAATTAAACATTCAAAATAGCATGGTATAAAAATAAGCAAGTACAACTAAGCATGACAAATAAAAAATAAAAATAATAAAATAGGGAAGTGTTTACAAAATATCTCTCATGAACAAGGAGTTGCAAGATAACAACCATGAATTATGTAATCAAATTGATATTGATAGATAAATTGATTGAAGCACTTGATTGGAAATTATTTCATAGACAACAAAATTGATCACGTGGTTGAAATAATACACTCAAAAAATGACCAAATCCAAAAGGTTGATGCAAGTTGTGGCAAAGAAGATCTAGTAGAAAATTTAATGCAACACATGATATAAAGGATCTTATCCAAAAGATTGAGCGGCAACATGTGATACAAAGGAGCTTATCCAAAATGTTGATGTGAGTCGTGACACACAAGGCATAATGCAAATGGTTAATGCTAATTCTGATACAAAAGGCTTAATGTTTAATACAAAAAGACATGGAATATATGGTTGAGATGAAATTTTCCAATCAATTGATGGAGGAAACGTTTATCAAATATTTGTCAAAAGAAGAAGCACAGAATGAGCGCAGTAGTAATAGTGAAAGTGTCTTAATTGTGGGAAGACAAATCACCTCTCTAACAAGTGTTGAAAGAATAAGAAAGATTAGAAAACAATTCATTATAGAGATACCAATCCATGGAGATAGAATTGACAAGTAAAGAAGATGCATGTCTTACTATCTAGTCAAAACAAAGGTAAATAGTAACATAGGAAAAAGGAAAAATGGCGAAATAAAAAAGCTTTCAAATAATTATTCGGAATGATTTTGGGCATAATCTTGGTTGAATTATATATGTTCTATGAAATTAAAACATGAATCGAAGATGGTACTCCCCACACATCAACGTCAACACATTAATGAGAAGATACTCTCATTGGGGTGAAGATGGTTAGTGGAAAACCAAAACTACCACATTGTTCAAATCAAATTGGTTAGTGGTAAATCAAAAACCACCAAATCAAGTGAAAATAGTTGATGGTCAACCAACAAAACAACCACATAAAAAGAATCCAAAGCTCAAACATGGATTCATTCAACAAACTTCTTGCCTTGCATATGAGAAGGGGGGATATCATATGTCAATGATGATAGTCATGCTTCAAGACATGAATTCCTATCAGTCATAAAAGTCAATCAACATTTGAAAAGTCCAACATAGAAACTAGTAACCTCAAAATCAATAAAATCAACTATTGGGATGCTAATCAAAAGAATGAGAATGATCAAACATGGCAGATGCCCATCCCTAGATGGACTATTCAACAACTAGATATCGGTGTTTTTTCATGCATATCTTCATCGAAGCTTAGTTCAACGGTTTCATATTGAAGTTGATACAAATTTTTGTAATGGTATAATTATTCTAACTTGTGATCACGTTGAATGTTAAATTGTGAGTCCCTAAATAGTGAAAATTTTTGAAACCACATTGATATGAGTTGTAAACCTTATCTAGTAATGAGGGTTTATTTTTGTGTAGCATCAAATGTGATCTAGCTCCAAAATTTTGTGGATAGCTAGAACACATGAGAGCTCCAAGACCCAAAAATCGTTTGTGAAATTCCACACAGATTGTATCTTATTAAAATAATTAATATTTTTAATGGGTTTCCTAAGTCTAAACTTAGGAAAATTAACGTATTAATGGGTATTAATGAAAACACGGGTGAGAAGCTTCTCAGAGACGAGGATCAAGTTTAATTTAATCTTAGCTATTGATTAGAGATTAGATCATGGTCGTTGATATCTCAACAAGAAAAGTATAAATGAAGGCTTAAGAGTCATTTGGAGATACATCGGGTAAATACTCAGTAACCCGAGGGAAATAGATTCTCAAGGAGTAAGAGTTCAATTTCAAAGGGAGAGTTGCAAGGTGAAGGAAGAGGAGGGTATCAACATCAATCAGAGGTTCAGAAGGAGGGGATGCAGTGCATCAGAGGGACAGCGTAGAGGGACATCTCAGAGAGGCAGCGCAGCAAGGGACGTACTCCTCATGCAGAGATGATGCAGAGGCAACGAAGTGGAGGTTGGAGGGTCTCGTGGGTGTCAGAATTTCCCAGAAGGGTGGAGGAAAATTATCTCAAGTGTTTTCTCGAAGGCTTCTCTATGTTCTACAAATCATTCCTTGTAAAGAGATTGTTGCTAAAGAATAATAAATAAACCCTCATCTGCAGTACGGGTTTTCCCGCATTGGGTTTTTCCGAGGACTATTTTCCAAAAATAATTGTGCTGATGTGATTTATTCTTGTGCTTGTATTTCATTGTTCTTTTCTCTATGCTATTATGTGACAACTACACTAGAATTTCCTTTGATGTTTGCTGAAAGGTTTTGTAAATAACTTATTGTGGAAAATAAGTAGGAGAAATAAATCAATTACTATAGTAGAATTTCGTGTTCGAAATTTCCACATGGTATCAGAACTAAGATCAAGAAACAGGATTAGAGAATCTACAATGAGTCGTGAACATGATGTTGGAGTAGCAACTCAAAAGGACTCACGCAATTCTCTCTGGAAAGAAGAAAGCACGAAGAATATAATGGATCACGACAATTTTGTGTTAGTTTCCAGACTGGAAGAAGAAGTCGCTTGCTTGGCAAGTTCTACTTCCTCTAAGGTTTGGTATATTGATAGTGGAGATTTTGTGCACATGACGGGAATGCGAGAATGTTTCTCGAGCTATCAAGAAGAACATATGAACTTCCAAATCACCATGGGAAATAAGTCAAAATGTACCCTTGTAGGAAGAGGTACCGTAGTTTTTCAAACAGAAGCAGGGGATCGGCTTCGAGCTACCAATGTGTTGCATGTGCCTGGATTAGGAATGACTTTACTCTCTGTATCTTAGTTACAAAACAAGGGCTATGATGTTTACTTCATTAGGAAGAAAGTATATGTCAAACATCTGAGTTGGAAGAAGAAGGCCCAAATTGGAGTCAGAAGCAATAGACTATATAAGCTACAAGTAGAATCTCCAATGGCATTGATAGGCAGAAGTGGGGAAAATATTCGAATGAACTATGGCATAAAAGGATGGGGCACTTACACCATGGGGCTATAAGAATTCTCATAAGAACCATCACAGGTGTTCTAGAATTAAGTACCAAACGAGACGATGTAGGCAGAGGTTGCATATTGGACAAGTACACCAAAGCGGCTTATTCCAGAAGTAACAATAGGGAAAAGAGTTTTCTCAGATTGATACACTCAGATATCTGCGGACCCATGTCCACAAAAGCTCTTAGTGGTGTTGAATACTTCGTCACATTCATTGACGACCATTCTAGGAAGACTTGGATCTATTTTCTGAAAACCAAGGATGAGGTTTTTTATTGATTCAAAGATTTTAAAGCTCTGGTTGAGAATCTGACAGGGAAGAGGATAAAATTGTTGCGCTCAGATAATGGTGGAGAATACATTGAGAAGGACTTCATTGATTTCTGCACAAGGGAAGGCATCAGACAAGAATTGACAAATCCATATAATCCAGAACAGAATGGAGTAGCAGAGAGTAAGAACATAACTATTGTTGAAGCAGCGAGGGCAATGTTGTATGATCAGGAAATGCCCAAATTTCTATGGGAAAAAGCATGCAGCACAATAGTATATGCTCAGAACAGGACTCCTCATAAGGCATTAGGTAAGATTACTTCGGAGAGTGTCTTCACCGGAAATAACCCTGAAGTGAGTCAATTCAAAATATTTGGGAGTTTAGCATACTGCCATATACCTGAAGAAAAGAGGAAGAAGTTGGATCAAACTGTAGAAAAAGGATATATTGTGTGATACATCAAAAATTCTAAGGCATATAGAATCTACCTTCAGGGAAACAGAAAGATCGTAGTACGAGGGGATGCAAATTTCATGGAGGATAGAGCTTTTAGGAAATCCCAAGAAATTCCTTTCGAAGAGTAGTCAAAGGATGATCCATTGGTCTAGCCACTTCGACCAGCAAAAACTAGCACCAATACTTCTCCAAGGGACAAGAATCCAAATGCATCACAGTGGGTGGAATCTTAGGGGGAGAAGCAAATAGATCTACCCATTACCAATGGAAGAACGAGTCGGGAACTTCAACAGATACTACGGGATGTAGAGCATTTCATTGGAGCTCCCAGGAACGAGAAAAGGGATAGAAGAAGAAGTATATATTGAATAACCAGAGGGTTTTGAGACACATGAGAAGAAAACTCATGTACGTAGGTTGAATAAAGCCTTGTATGGGCTTAAATAAATGCATAGAGCATGGTACGGTCAAATTGATGGTTACTTGCAAAAGATGGGATTCGTCAAGAGTGACGCAGATCCCAACCTCTACTATCTGATTGTAGAGAATAAGCCTCTAACTCTCGTGTTATATGTGGATGACCTTTCCTAATAAGTTTATCTAGGCTCATCGAAGATTTCAAGGAAAACCTAGCTACGGAATTTGACATGAAGGATTTGGGATGGATGCATTATTTTCTGGGGTTGGAAGTTTGGCAGCAGAAGGGTGGAATTTTACTTGGACAAGGAAGATATGTTACAGAAATTTTAAAAAGATTCAGAATGCAGGACTGTAAACCCATGGCTACTCCAATGATTACCAACTAGAAGAATATTGACACGTCTAAAGATAATGAAGTAGATCCTACTTTATACAGGCAGCTCATAAGGTCCCTAATGTATCTGGTCAATACCAGGCCAGACATTTATTACGTTGTCAACACCCTCAGTCAATTCATGGTGGAACTGAAGAGGGCACACTGGGTAGCAACCAAGAATGTTCTTAAATATATATGTGGAACAGTCGAGCATGGATTAATGTACACCCGAGGCAATGATATCAGGTTGACTGGGTTCACTGATGTAGATTGGGCTGCAAGTTCAGTAGATCGGAAAAGTACCATTGGGTATTGTTTCAACATTGGATCAGGAATGACCTCCTAGTGCAGTAGGAAATAGAAGTCTGTAGCTCTAAGCTCAACTGAAGTTGAATATATGGCAACTAGCACAACATCGTGTGAAGCGATATGGCTTAAGAAGTTGCTTGTGAATCTATTTAGAAGAAGGATGGAAGTGACCAACATTTTGTGTGATAATTAGAGTTGCATCAAGCCCTCTGAGAATCCATTTTTCATCATCGGTCGAAGTACAATGACATCAGGTGTCACTTTATCATAGACTATATCCAGAGAGGTGTAGTACAGTTACAGTACACTCCAACAAGAGAACAGGTGGCAGACATTCTCACCAAGGCTATAGGAAGAACAAAGTTTGTTTATTTCAGGGAGAATATGGGGATGATTGAGAATCCATTTCAGTAGCATAAACGGATAGTGCAGAGGGAGTTGCAATGCAGCAGTTAGTAGTGGCAATGCTATGGGCAGCATGATGCAACATATTGAGAGGGAGCTGCAGTATAGATGCAGCAATGACAACAGAAGTGTCATGGGAAACAGTACATATTGCAGTAGCGCAGTGGATGAGGGGCAGCAGGCTGAGCATCAACAGTGCAGAGGACGGATGTCGTGAATCAATTTGATACTTTTACTGGGAAGTATTGCTAGAGCACATTCCTCACTAAGATGGAGTGTCGATTTTTAGGTAGCATCGGATGTTCTCTAACTCTGAAATTTTGTGGAGGGGCTAGAACACATGAGATCTCCAAGACCCAAAAATAGTTTGGTGAAATTACACCAGGATTGTATTTTATTAAAATAATTAATATTTTTAATGGGGTTCCTAAGTGTAAACTTAGGAAAATTAAAATATTAATGGGTATTAATAAAAATATGGTTGAGAAGCTTCTAAGAGATGAGGATCAAGTCTAATTTAATCTTAGTTGTTGATTAGAGACTTAATCTCGGTCGTTGATTTCTCAACAAGAAAAGTATAAATGAAGACTTAAGAGTCATTTGGAGATACACCGGGAAAATATTCAGTAACCCGAGGGAAATCGATTCTCAAGGAGTAAGAGTTCAATTTCAGAGGGAGAGTTGCAGGGTGAAGGAAGAGAAGGGTATCAGCATCAATCGGAGATTGAGGAGGGGACGCAGTGCATCATCGGGACAACACAGAGGCACAACTCAGAGAGGTAGCGCAGCAAGGGACATAGTCCTTACACAGACATGACATAGCGGTGACACAGTGAAAGTTGGAGGGTCTCTTTGGTGTCAAAATTTCTCCAAAGGGTGGAGGAAAAATATCTCAGGTGTTTTCTCAAAGGTTTCTCTATGTTCTGCAAATAATTCCTTGTAAAGGGATTGTTGCTGAAGAATAATAAATAAACTCTCCTCCGCTGCACCAGTTTTCCCGCATTGGGTTTTTTGGGGGACTATTTTCCAAAAATATTTATGTTGATGTGATTGATTCTTGTGCTTGTATTTCACTGTACTTTTCTCCATGTTATTATGTGACAACTCCAGTAGAATTTACTTTGATGTTTACTGAAGGGTTTTGTAAATAACTTATTGTGGAAAATAAGTAGGAGAAATAAATTAGTTACTGCAGTAGAATTTCGTGTTAGAAATTTTCCCAGTGTTGTCACGATCCATTAAAGAGTTTTCAATGAAATCTAGACCTAGTGGTGGCAATTTTATGTACTATAAAGTGGGATCATGAGATCAATGGAATGGATTGAATATGGGTTAAAACCTTTTCCATCATTCCTCAATGTGCCTACATGTACTCTAATTCTTAACAATTATTATTTTTTCGCTTTAGCTTTTGCATCAAGGCATCTTTCTTGGTCAATCAACTTCTCATTTAGCCTTAATGATATGGTGTCACTTTGTTGTACTTATTTCCACTTCATTTTGAAGGAAAGGTTTACTCATTAATTTCTTCTTACTAAATCATTCCTCGTCGCCTCTAACACATCATCTAAGGAGTGATATAGGAGCTAGAGCACCATGATGGTTTGCGTCACAGAGTCAATAAAATTAATCATTAGTCGTGATTTCAAGAGTTTGGTTAGTTTTCAACTTCAAATCATTACTCACACTAATAAAATTTGTTGGTAACTTACAACCCATTACCCTCACTGGTGGGTTCCTTTGCACTTGGTAGGAGTTCTCCTTATTCACCTCTAACAAAGTGGCTTTCTCTCATCTATAGACTTTAATGCATCCTCTAATAGAAGTGTACATGACAGGTGAATTGGAAGTTGCAATTGGGTTTTCATTTCAACAAATCGAGCAAGGCACCATACATTTGACTCCATTTCCTAGAGGATATGCACAATGATCTACAATTCAAATTTTTTGAGGGATTAGTTATTTCCCAGGTGTATAGCATAGGGATCTTGAGATTCCCAACATTTCATAGGGAGGTCTCATCCCCTTAAGTCACCATTGCTAACCAATAAACTTCTTTGTGCAACTAAAGTGTTAAAATCTAGTGAGATTTCAACAATCTGGCATTTAGTGATCAAAGTCCATTTATGTGATTACAGTCAATTGCAAAGGTAGAGGAATTTCAAATGCATATTCACTAGTTTTGGGGAAATTTTGTGATTTTTAGCAGTTTTCCTATTTTATAGGACCCTGAATTCCAAGGTCAACAAGTAAAAAAGGATCAAATATTTCAGATCCTTGTGAGATCTAGATGTCAATGAGTTTTGTCAAGGGGACATGCAAGACACTCCAATTTTTAACATCTAGAGTTTTAAGGCTCGAATGAAAATACTAACACATAGTTGGATTCCTTCTAAAAAATCGAGTCCAACGAAACCGATTTCATTGACATGTGAGACGTTATTTTTAACAATGCATATTTTTAGGTGTACTATATTTGTCAATGATCTCAAAGCAATGTCCTTGCTTTTTTGTCTTTTCTAGTTTTTAATAGTTGTGGTGTTTTTTTTGGCATGTCTATATTTAGCTATTTATTTTTAACAAATGGGAGCAGCATACTCATGGTTTTAATTAGTTGTAAAATGGTGTGGATTGAACAAGTGGAAACTTTTCAAGGTGACACATGCCAATTGTTTGCACTTTATCTTATAAAGAAAAACCTAGGTGTCTTCTTTGGGTATATTTGGTTTACTAAAATTGATTTGCCATGATCCTAGTTCTATTTTCACTGGATGACTCATCATTTATTTTTGGAAAATGACAACACCAAGGTCAATTGATTTCTTTCGGCTAACTATCAAAAATTGGGATATGGAAAATTATTATTGGAGATTATTATTTTAGTCAAGTCTACTTGATGGATTAGTTTGCATGGGACAGGGACACTCAACACTTCATAATATTTTATTTATGGAGGCAAGATGATTAGCTTGAGATAAGTCAACATCAAGAAATTGCATGAATGGGCCTAGTTATGGAGAAGGACAACCCCCTTTTTAGTGAATTGCAACATTGTTTATGGCTAGTAACTAAGTGTTTATAACAGTGTTCTCTATTTAAAATGACCACTTAACAAATACAGATATTAAATGAGTAGGCCATCCACTCTAAAGGAATTGGAGTGTTATAAGAGGGGTGAATGGCATTATTTGGTAAAGCTTTTCAATGAGCAACCAACATTATTCTTCCATCTTTTTGTTCCTTCTTACTTGTCAACCAACATTATTCTTCCAACTCTTTTTTCCTTCTTACTCAGCAACCAACATTATTCTTCCATCTCTTTTTTCCATATTACTCTCTACTTGCTTCCTACAATGTTTGCAAAGCATATTATTGTACCGAGCATTGTATTTTGTCTTTATGAGAAGCAATTATTTGACTAATATATGATAGAGATTGGCTATGTAGTTATTTCTTAACCCTTTGAATTCGATGGTTGAATAATTTTGGGATTAATGAAAACTTAAGATGTCATCCATACATAATCAAGTCCACATATGACCACTTTTCTTCATTTACTATACATTCTCTACCATTTTGTATCATTTTTATTTTTAGTAATGGGTGTCACCTAAGATGACATGCTACAATGACTAAGCAATGGCAGGGGATTTTCTCTCCATAATGTGCACTAACTTATCCCTAATGTCCCCAATTACTAATGTGCATTACCTTATCCCTGAGGTCCCTAGTTAATAATGTGCATCCCCTATCTTATCCACTCACCTACTAACTTTATCCTTTGACTTTCAATCTTATTTTTGGAGGTTTATTGCTATTTTTGAGTTAGGTGTTGCATGGAATTTAAACTTCAAAGTCTAGACTTCAGTTATAACTTGTTTTAACTCCACTTATATTTAGTGAACCCTATTTTAGATTCTTACTATATTTCATGGTCTCATACCATAATTTTAGGCTACTAACTAATCAAAGAAAGTGTTTTCTATTTTTAGTGTGTGGCACTATGGAACCCCATCCTAGTTAACATTGGTTCTCTCTCGAGGAAGGTTATTTATGTGTCTTCATGTAAGCCAATAACACAAACAAGATTTTATGAGTAATTTGAATTGGCCTCTTTACCTACATGGTCTTTTTTTTGGTGAAATTTTATTCTCTACTTAAGTTTTTCAATGCAATTGCTAGTGTAGTCTTTATTACACAATAAATGGTATACTTGTGCTTAAAATACAACAAATAGTCTTGTTTTGTGCAGCAGCCTAAGTGCCTTCATTTTGATCGTATCGATCACTTAAAACACACATTCATCTTGTTACATATTTTTTTGCTCTCATAATATTAAATTATAAACCTTTTTGTGTCTTTATTTGTTTGCACGCATATCAAGGATAATTATTGTATGCATTAATACTTCATACTAACAACAGACATTTTTATGAGTGGTTGACAGTCCATGAATATAAAAGGCACCGCTTGTGAAAGAAGAAATACCGATCCAAGCAAATGGGTAATTAACAGTGACTTTATGTTGATCACTCATAATGTTTCTCAAACTTGCACAAAGAAGATCTAAGTGATAATAATCAATTTCACTGATTATAAAATGATTCAATTACAACTATTATATTTTAAACATTTTGCTTATGTTTTCACTTCTTTCGTGTCCTCTCTATTGAATGTGTTATATATCACATCTTCCAATGGTGTCATCATATTGTCAGCATATGAATGCAGCTATGTTCATATCAAAGTTGCCTAAAAGCTTGCTTAAAAGCTATTACAAAGAATTGGTGAATGTTTCCATGATTCACAAAACTCTTCAGTAATTTTGATTTTGGAAGTAAGAAATAAATGTTTTCTAACGCTCTTGCTTCAATGATATATAACATTTTAAACGTTGTTGGCTTATATCAGTTTCAAGATGATAATGGTCTATGTTATTTGATAGCTTTAATTTATACATAGGGCCTTCCATTAGACCACTATCTTGAAAACAAAGATGTACCCTACAATATTCCCACCAAATATTTTTAAACGTATGTTGTTTGAATGTGTGTGCATGCATATGCGTATATTTGTCTTTGTTGCATGAGGCCCTATCACTACCTTTAAAATGCACGTTCTGGTCGATCCAATATTTCAGGGGCTTTGGAACTCCTATCGGAGACAGGACCCCAAAGACAATCGGGGACCCAAAGACCTTTAGGGGTGTCTCCACATTTCATTAAAATTTTTAAGGGAAAGTCCCCATTCCTTTTCAAAGACTAACATCTAGTTGGGTTAATAAGTGACAAAAACAATATCACTCATAACTTAAGCCCCATTCATCAATGAAAATATTTCCAAGTGAAACTATGACATGTTGGGAATCACAATTGTCATTAGACCAAAACCCATAGGTGTTAGTCAACAATTGCATCGCCAGAGATAAAGATCCACGAGAGGTGGTTAGTCCATGGCACAAAAACACACAAGGAGTATTGGTTTATCCAATGTCCAACAATCTCCCCCCCAACATGAGTTGGGTGTTTATCGAACTCGTAACTTATGCTCTGATACCACTTGTTGGGAATCACGATTGTCGTTAGACCAAAACCTGCAGGTGTTAGTCAACAATTGCATCACCAAAGATAAGGGTCCATGACAAGCGGTTAGTCCATGTCATGAAACACACAAAGAGTGTTGGTTTATCCAATGTCCAACATGACAGTGAAGTCTCATGATTTAGTGCCTTTGAGAGACTAACTTGAAAAAATAAACCTGAAAATTCTCAAATTCAGCTTCAAACAAGAGCTAAGAAGGACCAATAGTATTAAGGGAAGAATGGGAAATGAATCCTCTGACATAGTTCTTTGATTTTTTGTGTTCTTAGTTTCGGTGGCCACAGCTGATGTTGCATTTTGTTATCAGGTATGAATTATGACATCCAAAATGTGATCTATTTCTTGTTCTATTTCTTTTGTTCTTGTGTTCTTGGGTTTTTGCATGCATATCATGGAAATTTATTTTAGGTGATGATCACTCATGGTAACCACACAAATTTGCATAAGTGATTGACAATGCATGAATATAAGGAACACCCCTTTGTGATTGGAGAAATATTGGTCAAAATTCATGGGAAATCAACAATGACTTGAGCTTATTACTCATAGTTGTTTCTTACGTTTGAATGGGGAAAACTTGAATAATAATAAATTGGTGTCACTGTCAAGGATATTGTCAATCCTTAGATACTAAAACTATAGTGGTGATATTTTTTTACCAAGTTATTTTATTTTTGACTCACTTAATGACTTCGTTGGTGTAGGATTGGATCATATCAGATAACAGAATCTCGAAGATCCAATCATACATAAGACATTGTTTAGTGCATTAGCAATCATAAACATCTAGTCTAGAACACAAGTGTGAATCAATACCTAACAACATCCCTTGTTGCTCTCAAAGAGCCTACCATTCCCTCCTCTTCTCCTTCCTCCTCCCCGCATCTCCATTTTCCTCCTTTTCCCATCCCCTCCTCCCGCAATCTCCCTCTTGGCCCCTTCCCTCCCTCTTTTTATCGAATCCTAACAAGGAACTAGTTATTATCCTCTCTTGACCATAAAAAAAAAAAAAAAAACAACAACAACAAGGAAGAAAGACAAACATAGAACTAAGAGATGAAGTTGTAGCAAAGGAGATGGCTATGGGTACTCAATAGCATATGGATTCCTTCCTCAAAAAGAACATGGGAAATAAGGAGAAAACCCCCCATCCTTCAAAGGAAAGGATCCTTTGCCTCCAACCAAAATAAATAATGAATCTGGTCTCTTGGAACTGTCAAGGAATGGGAAACCCATTGAAATTCAATGCAATCAAAGACTTATTAGCAATGGAAAATCTAGAAATCTTCATGATATAGGAGACCAAAATAAATGAACAAGAATCTAGGAAAATGATCCAAAAAATAAGGAACTGTGAAGGCTCAGCTCTCTGAGCAACAGGGGCCTCGGGAGGCATTTGCACTATGTGGAGGAAAGGAAAATGGGAATTAGTACATCAACTAAAAGATCAGCACTAGATTAAAACTAACCTAAGAAATAAAATAATTGATGAGCAATATTGTATGATTAATATCTAAGCGCCAAATCACTATAGAGAGAAAGAATTTTGTTGGAATTCTCTCAAAGATATCTTATCCAGGTACAAAACAGAAGCATCATAGTTGGAGGAGACCTCAACTTAGTCTTGAATGTTGATGAGAATTTTGGAGGTTCCTTTCATGTTGATCCATCAAGGGACTCCATTGAAAACATTATGGAATCCTACAACATATTAGATATTCCTCCCAATAACGAAAAATATACATGGAGCAATAAAAGAATCAAAGCAATATAAAAGAAAGGCTAGACCACATCCTAATCCAAGATAACATATTAACAAACTTCAGCTCAATAATTTCTAGAATAGTCCACACTTCAACATCTGATCACAAGCCAGTGGTAATCTCCCTAAGGACTATGGGGAATCTGGGAATACCATTTCGATATTTCCCTCCGCGGAATAGCAATGAGGAAGTTAAAAAAATAACAGCAGAGGTATGGTCCCAAAAGATTACAAGTTCTCCAAAAAAAAATTGGGAAACCAAACTAAAAATCTTGAGGAAGGAAATGAAAATATGGGCCAAGAATAATCACAAAGAAACCAAAAAAAGGAAGGCAGAATTAGTAAAAAAAATGGAAACATTTCAAGAAACAAAAGAACACTTGCAAGAAACAAAGCAAATCAATTTCAAGAAAATAAACTTTATTGGGAAATATATAGAGAGAATAGAGCAAAGAAAGAGGAATGGAGATTACAATCTCGCAACCTCTGGTTGAAGGTGTGAGATAAAAACATAGCCTTCTTTCACAATTTAACAAAGATGTGTAGAATCATAAATTAGATTGACAGTATAAAGGTTGAAGAAGACAGAGAAATTAGAGGTTAAGAAGCATTGAAAAAGGAAGCTTACATCCATTTCAAAAAGCTTCTAACAGCAGATTCAACAAATTCAAACTATGGAACCTTCATCCAGCATATTCCCAATAAAATAATTGAAGTAAACAACTTTGAACTCACTAAAGAAGTCGATGACAATGAGATCCAATCAGCAGTGTGGGACCATTCGGACAAAGCACCTGGCCCTGATGGATTTTCCATTGCATTCTATCATTACAATTGGCACATTATCAAAAACAAATTATAAGAATGCTAAGAAATGTTTTTCAGAAAAAGAAGTTAGGAGGTTTCACCAACTCTCCTTACCTTGCTCTTGTCCCAAAAGAGGCAAGGCCCTCCACTTTTTGTCGATTCCAACCAATCTCCTTGTGTAATTCCTCTTATAAAATAACCACAAAAATACTAGCCAATCGAATAAAGCCTCTCCTCCCTGATCTAATCTTAGAAAACCAAGGAGGATTTGTGCCTAACAGACATATCCTAAACAATATTATGATAGTCCAATAAGCATTGCACTCAAGTGTATCAAGGAAAGAGCAGTGCATCATTATAAAATTAGATATGGAAAATGCATTTGATAGAGTTAACCTATCCTTCCTATCAGCAGTCCTCAAGAAATTTGGATTCTCAAGTGAGATAATAGAAGTAAACAGAGCTTGACCAATAGGACCATGGATCACCCCTCTGATCAATGGAAGGTCAAGTGAGTTCTCCCAAAGTTCTCAGGGATTGAGACAAGGATGCCCCTTATCTCCATTTCTTTATATAAATAATGCCAGACTCATTGAGCAGAACTCATGAAAAGTGCAGAAGAGAGCGCACATTAACTGGCCTCTCTATAACCTTTGGAGTCAAAAGCATCAATCACTCATTATTTGTAGATGATACACTAATGATCGGGGGGGGGGGGGCCTTCTTTCATAGTATCCCGGAGGATTTAAAAAACTCTTGAATAATTTCATGGAGGTATAAGGAGGACTCCTAAACAACAAAAAATGTAGAATCTATGGTTGGAATGTGCCTCCACGCACTCTTCAACGAATATCTCAGATTTTGGACATTCCCTTTCAAGCAAGATAGGGTCATTTCCTCTATTTAGGCCTCCCTATGTCTAAAGAAACCCTGAAGACAGAACTATGGAACAACCACATTGAGAAAATGAAAAAAAAGAGATACAAAATTGGGGGATGAATTGGCTCAATTTAGCAGACAAAGTGATCTTAATTAAGTCAATGCTCACAACTCTCCCAATTTATCAATTTGCAATGATTTTAGCACCAACTAGCATACACAAGCAAATAGAGTTAAGAATAATGGGATTCCTATGGCAAGGAGGGAAATCTGAATAAAAAAAAAGGTTCATCTTAGTAAAATGGGATCAAGTAACCTTACCATATGAAAAAGGAGGTTTGTCCATAAGACTCCCTGCTCATTTGAATTTGGCTCTAAGGGAAAAAATAGCATGGAGACTTATCACAGGAAAGGACTGCTGGTGGAAGCAAGTCTTGGAATCTAAGTATATGCATCATGCTCGATCTCTCCTCGTAGAAGGCACCTCGATCAGACCATGCTCTCAAGTTTGGAAACTAGTCAAAAAAGTCCTCCCTCTCAACAAGGAGGATACATATAAACTCCTTGGGAATGCCAAAGGTACTAAATTATGGGAAGATAGAATAATGGGGGACCCTCCCCTAGCCACTCGTTCAAATCTCCAAAATTTAAGAACATGGATGAGCTCAAAGGGAATAAGCACACTAGAAGCAATCTCTCTTTGGAAAAATAGTAATTGGGCAGACTGGAAGATCCCCATCCTCCCTGAAAATCTCAAAAAACAATGGGACTCTTTAATCATCCTTCTCAAGGGAGCTGCTCCAATTAATCAAGATTCCCAAGATTCATTTATATGGGATCCTAATGGAGGAGACTATATGGTGAAATCAGGCTATTTGACTATTCAAGCACAACAAGATAAACAGGATTGAGCACCTTGGAGAACTTTGTGGAAAACTGAAAGCTTGTCAAAGGTAAAAATATTCATCTAGGCTCTATTAAAAGGTAAAGTCCTAACTACAGATAATCTAAAAAAAAAGGATTTTCAGGGCCCTCCAGGTGCCCTTTGTGCTTAATGGTTGAAGAAAGCATTCAACACCTCTTTCTCAACTGTCCCTTTGCAAAAGAATGTTGGAACCTCCTAGTAAGTCCCCTGGAGATCGATCTGAATCTATCCCGACCTTTTAATGACTTCTTTATAGCTTGGAAAAGGGAATATCCCTACTCTCTTAAAAAAAGCACTCCATCAAAAGGTATTGGACAAGTCTCCCTTCCTTCCTATGTTGGCAGCTTTGGTTAGCAAGAAACCAACAAATTTTCAATGATTACCCTCCAGTCATTGGCAAAGTATTATCTAGGACTTCGGGTCTTACATCTGAATTCCTATCTTCAAAAGGAATGAAACCAATTGACACTAATCAGCTACATGAAGAGGAGAAAAGTTGGATTAGCAATGTAATTGGCAGGCCTAATTGGCCAAACACCCAGAATTTAAAGCCATCACTTCAGAATTGGAAAATAAGGCTAAAAAATGAAGAATTCATCCTTTGAACGAAAAATTTAAACATACCTTGCCTCTTTTTTTCGGTGCTTCAAAGGAAAATCTGCGCAAAGCGAGAGCTAGTGGCATCCTCCTATAACCAAGTGGAATTAACCCTATCACCTATGAATGGGGACTTGGAAAACAAAAACAATAGGGAAAAGGTCTACGATTTGTTGTTGGGCACAATGATCCTCAAAAAAAGGAATATTCAGAATCTAGTCATAATGGGTGACTCAACTTTAATCATTCAAGCTATGGTTAAAAGAAGCAACCTAACAAATGTTGCTCTGTGCCAATCCAAAACAAGAATCAAACAAAATCTGTTATCTGTGGGCCAAGTTTCCTTCAAGCACATTCTAAGAGAAAACAACAACTCAATAGACACTCAATCCAACTCGGTAGTGGCACAGCCTCCTGGTGTATCTCGTATTCTTCATGACATTATACATATTCCAATTCCATAAAATATCCTTTAGACGAATCATGTCATTGCCACATAGATATATGGATAGGAATTTGACTAAAACTATTAATAATCCTCCTTCTCTGAAATTAGATCTATCTCAAATCTTTCTCGTATCCCTCTCCTGCTCCTGCTCATTTTCCAAATTTGACAAGCTCCCTCAGTTTTCTCATGATGCTCCCTCAGTTTTCTCGTGACTCATCATCAACCTTATCCTCTCCTTAGTCTATCCTTTGTCTTCTCCTTTATATTTGCCTCTTTTACGCTCCATACTTCATCCTCTGTCGTGGCTCCCTCTTCCCCTTTAGTTTCCATTTCTCCCCTTCATCTGTGAAGCCCATTGCGCATTGACCTCCCTTTTCTTCTCTGTTTCTCTTTCTCTCCCTCTCCTGCCAGCTTACTTTCCTTCTTTCCAACATCCCTCATGTTCTTTTGCTTGTCTCATCGCCTCCAAGTTGCTCTCTACCTCTTCTCTCATACTTTGTCATCTTATTCAATTTCTTCCAACAGGGAGCACGCTCTGCAGATCTCTCATCCTCCTCCCTGTCGAAGTGATCCCTTGTTATCTCCAGACATCAGAGAAGAGCTAAACCATCCCTCTGCTCAGCAATGAAAATGAATCCTCTTGATAGAGCTTCCCACAATGACAAGTGTGTAGTATGCAGAGAAAACAAATTTATGATAGATCAGCTCCACGAAATAGTGAAGGAAATAAGGCAGCAATCGAACTCAAAGAGTTCTTTTCTGAAAAGGCAGCAATTGAAGTCAAAGAATTCTTTTCTGAAAAGGCGGCTTAATGATCAAAACACTGAAATCGATTCACTCAAGAACAAGTGCTCACACCTTGAGGAATCAATCAACTATCTCAAGGGACTCATCATAAACCAAATTGGAAAGAACTAAAACTACCAGAGTAGCAGGGTCAAGTCTCAGCGAGAAACATCAATCAATCAATTTTAAAAGATCACAGTAGTGATACTAATGCAGCATTCTCGGCAATTATCATAAGTTTTTCACATGTTTTGTAAATGTAAATTTTTGCTTAATTAGTTTGTAAGACAATATAAGCAAAATGTAGTATGAAATCCAGGTAACTTTGGATCCAATGCTCGGGGTAATTGGAACTTCGCTCCCTCTTCTTCCTCTAAAAGCAAGTTAATCTCCAAAAAATCTCTGTAATGGGAGCTTGTTCCATTTTCCTTTTGGAATAGAAATCACAATATACGAACTTGTTAAAAAAACGACAACAACCCTTGTTGGCTCCATTACAAAAGGATTGTGGATATTGAATACAAATAGTTAGTGTGGGGTAATTCTCCATTGTTTATGAGTTTTGTGACATTAAGAGGGGGGAAGATGAAATTATTCTTGAGATTCATATCATATTTATCAATACATGTGATAAGTTCCACCCCTTTATTCCAACCAAGAAACATTTTGGTGGATTATGCCTTTTCTTTTGTTTTAGAATTTTATCCCCTTTTGTGGAGTCAAAACCCTAGAAATTTCAGGCAATATCTCTTGGAAACCTTGTATGTAATGAAGTTGTCAATGATCAAGGGAATGATAACAAAACCTACTTGGAGGATGATGAACTAGTAATTACACCATTTGGGCCATTTGTAAATTTCCATGAAGATTAAGAGTTGAATTTACAAGTGGATTGGTCAGTTACTTCCAGAGATGATGATAAAATTCAAAGGGAAGAGCAACAAATAAACCATAAAAAATTTAGTCAACAAGAGACTTTATCATTTCATATCTTAATGGTGAATCAAGAACAATTTAATGAAATATCATTATAGTAGGGGCAACAACTTTTGGTTCAACTAGAAGATAACCTTCATTACATTTTCCTCACTATCCCACATTTGGATTATTTACCTCAAGGAGATCTTATCATTGATCATTACTTGGATATCAGGGTTTCTCATGATATAATTGACTTAAGGATGACAAATATGTTTCATGAGGTAGATTTGAAAAGTTTTGGTTCTCTAATTTCTTATTGATTACAAGTGAAGTACCATGTTTCAAGATTCATTCAACAACATTCATTGATTTTTTAAGCAGAAGCACATGAATGCATCAAGCCACACTAGGAGACTTCGTGGTTTGTTGCACTAGATGGTTGAATATGTTAATATTTAATGTATTACCTATCACTTGATTGCATGGTTACATTGGTCATTCAAATACATTGATTGGTCATGGTAGCTTTGAAAATCTCCCACAATAAGAGCTTTTGGGCTCTAGTAAAGCAAGGAAAACAAAAAGGAAAAAAGGAAAAGAAACAAAAAGAGGCAAATTTAGGGTATGTTGTAAGTTAGGGTTTTCAAGGGCCTTGAAGTTCCATTGTTGCAAATTATGAAGATTGTAGGCCTATAACCCATAGGCTTCTGAAGTTGAACCATCTGTGGATCAAATTTGACAAACCCCAAATCAGTGTTCATCATGAATGCAATAGATCTAAATATGTTTTTAATGATTGTACTCACCTCTCAACTTTTAATATAACTTATAGTAAATGAAATTTGTGTTAGATTTCTAGAATTGTCTCAAAGTTTTAGGAAATAAGTATTCAAGACTTTTGGGGTAAAATTTTGGAATAGCTTTTTTTTAATTGAAGTGTGAATTCTGGAACAGTCGTTTCATCAATTTGTTAAAAATGAAGCTTACACTGGCTAGAATGAAGTCTTTTTCCTTCCATTTCATAAATTTTGGCACAAAAATTCGAGTGCCTTAGCTTTGTTCATGTCTTAGAATCAATCATATTGAATGGTTATGGCAATATGTGTTGGAATATGTGTGACCCAATCATCATTTTTCATTGTATTTCTGCAATGACCTCCTACTCCACCTAATCAATAAGTATCAATTCTCAAATGCGCATTCTGCAATTGCACGTCAACCTCAGTAACCTAAGTGAGAAAGGTAATAAATTGAACACTAGTATGCATGTGACCTTATCTTTTGTTAGTAGAAGGTGTTGCACACAATGGACTCCACTTTCAAATTTAAGCTTTCCACAAACATCCAAACCTAATATTGTTGCACTTGCTTCCTTATTTCATTGAAGTTTTGATTTAGAGAATCACATCAATAGCAATTTCAATTACATGGAAACAACAACCAAAAAACAATGAGATATGTATAGAACACCACAATCTAAGGAAAAACGATTCACTCTTAACTTTTGTAGGAAATGAGACCACCATTCAAGTAGTGTTCGAGCACTCCTTAAAAGAAGGATGGAGGTGACATGGAGATCTACAACAAGAAGCACAATCTTCCTTTGGGCTATCGTTGTAGAGCGATATTATAGCAATATGATCTCAATAGAGTGATCTAAACCAATGATCTACAACTACCAATTTTCAATTTTTCCTCAAAGTAAATCTAGCACTCGGCCAAATACATTTCAATGGTCTCCCTCCAATTGCATTTCATATGTTGTTCATTCGTTATTTAGGGTTGATAAAGATATTTTTCTAAAAAAACAAAAAGGAGGTTATTCATGTTTTATATAAAAAAATTAAAGAGAATAAGTTAATTTGCTCTTGCCATGTCGACTTATTGGGAAGGCAGCCAAATACATTTCAATGATCTCCCTCCAATTGCATTTCATATGTTGTTCATTCGTTATTTAGGGTTGATAAAGATATTTTTCTGAAAAAACAAAAAGTAGGTTATTCATGTTTTATATAAAAAAATTAAAGAGAATAAGTTAATTTTTTCTTGCCATGTCGACTTATTGGAAAGGCGGCCAGAAAGCTTGAAAATTTGATGAATTTTTTTTTAACAAAGAGCTCATAGAAGGCTTCTTATATTTGAGCTCAATATTGCGGTCATAAGAAGGGTACCATAATAAAATCAAAAATTTTCTCCTTAACTTAGACCTGTCATGAAAATGAATAAGGTGGTTTAAGGAAAATTTGTGTTTGTGGATGGTTCCCATCTTCTTTGATATTTATCTTGTCTAGCATGAGACATATTTAACTATGGCAAACAAAATCAAGCACACAATGATCATGTAGTACATTGGCCATTGCAACAAATAAGTGTATTGAAGTCATCTTAAATATTAGCATCTTTGTAAATTGGTAAAAGGTCATGTGTCATTAAATGCCAAATTATAAATCAAGATGAATAGTGTTTGATTCACAAGTTGAATTGGTTTGAATAAGAATAAAACCTTTAATCTAGGTCATTGAATTGTTAAAAAGAAGCACTACCTAAAATTAAGGAGGTGGAGTGAGTTAATGAGACAAAATCATTGTAATCACTCATTAGGGTGCATTCTCAGTGATATGTGGCTCCTTAACACAAATATAACTAAATTAAATTAAATATTCAAAATAGCATGATATAAAATAAGCCAGTACAACTTGGCATGACAAATAAAAAATAAAAGAAAAAAATAGGGAAGTGTTTACAAAACATCTCTCATGAACAAGGAATTGCAAGAGCACAACCTTGAATTACATAATCAAATTGACATTGATAGATAAATTGATTGAAGCACTTGAGTGGAAATTAATTCATAGACAACAAAATTGGTCACGCAGTTGAAACAATACACTCAGCAAATGACTAAATCCAAAAGGTTGATGCAAGTTGTGGCATAGAAGAACAAGTAGAAAATTAATGCAACATATGATATAGAAGATCTTATCCAAAAGATTGAGTGGTAACATGTGATACAAAGGAGCTTATGCAAAATGTTGATGTGAGTCGTGACACACAAGGCATAATGCAAATGGTCAATGCTAATTCTGATACAAAAGGCTTAATGTTTACTATAAAAGACATGGAATATATGGTTGAGATGAAATTTCCAGTAAATTGATAGAGGAAACATTTACCAAATGTGTGTCAAGAGAATAAGCACATAATGAGAGCAACAGTAATAGTGAAAGTGTCTTAATTGTGGGGAGACAAATGACCTCTCTAAAAAGTGTTCAAAGAATAAGAAAGATTAGAAAGCAATTCATTATATAGAGACCAATCCATGGAGATGGAATTGACAAGTAAAGAAGATGCATACATCTTATCATCTAGTCAAAACAAAGGTAAATATGGAGGAAAAGGGAAAAATGGTGAAAGGAAAAAGCTTTCAAATAATTATTCGAGATGATTTTGGGCATGATCTTGGTTCAATTTTATATGTTCTATGAAATTAAAACATGAATGGAAGATGATACTCCCCACAATCAAGGTCAATTAATGAGAAAATACTCTATTATACCTCTGGGGGGTAGTACAAAGATAAGGATCATGAGAAGCAATTAATCCATGTGACCAAACACACAGGGAGCATTGGTTTATCCAATGTCCAACATGACAGTGAAGTCTCATGATTTAGTGCCTTTGAGAGACTAACTTGAAAAAATAACCCTGAAAATTTTCGAACGTAGCTTCAACCGAGACCTAAGAAGAACCAGTGGTATTAAGGGAAGAATGGGAAACTGAATCCTCTGACATAGTTCTTTGAGATGTTGCGTTCTTGGTTTCAGTGCCTACTATTGATGTTGCATTTGGTTATCGGGTATGAATTATGACATCCAAAATGTGTTGTTCTATTTCTTGATTTTTTAAGAGAAGTGAACTATTTAAAATTCTTGTATTCTTAGTTTCTTGCATGCATATCATGAAAAATTATTTTATGTGATGATCGTTCATGGTAACCACACAAATTTGCATAAGTAATTGACAATGCATGAATATAAGGAACACCCCTTTGTGATTGGAGTAATATTGGTCAAAATTCATGGGTAATCAACAATGACTTGAGTTGATTACTCATAGTTGTTTCTCACGTGTTAGTCAATTATTGCATCACCAGATATAAAGATCCACAAGAGGCAGTTAGTCCATGTCACGAAACACACGGGGAGCGTTGGTTTATCCAATGTCCAACAATCTCCCCCCCAACGCGAGCCAGGCGTGTATCGAACTCGTGACTTACGCTCTGATACCACTTATTGGGAATCACGATTGTCGTTAGACCAAAACTCAGTTGTTAGTCAACAATTGCATCGTCAAAGATAAGGATCTACGAGAAGTGGTTAGTCCATGTCACAAAACATAGAGGGAGTGTTGGTTTATCCAATGTCCAACATGACAGTGAAGTCTCATGATTTAGTGCCTTTGAGAGACAAACTTGAAAAAATGAACCTGAAATTTTGAAATTCAGCTTCAACCAAGAGCTAAGAAGGACCAGCAGTATTAAGGAAAGAATGGGAAACTGAATCCGACATATTTCTTTGAGTTGTTGTGTTCTTGGTTTCGGTGCCCACTGTTGATGTTTTTTGTTATCGAGTATGAAATATGACATCCAAAATGTGATCTTCCATTTCTTTCTTTTTTAAGAGAGGACTATTTAAAATTTTCAATGATTGGGTTTCAACCTAAGATATAGGATTCGTTTCCCGGTCCTCATGTGTCCCGAATCAAACGAATCAAACACAATTTGGTGGGACACATGTCCTCCATATCGTTTCTTATCGTGTCCCATCAGTACACGTGTCACGTGTTTTTCACCTCTGCGCGACCATAAAAGGGTAATTTGGCCCATTCTAACTTCACCAAAGTCATTCTCTCTTACTATGAGTTTGTTGTGAGTGAGAGCGAAAAGCAAAGAGTGTGGGAGCATTTTGGAGGCGATTCATGCAACAAGTGCATTTTCTCTCTATTTTTTAGCACTTTCATTACAACAGTTTGCATGTGCGTTTGTTTTACAAATTTGTGCATTTTTTCTTTATTTTTTTACAACATTCATGGCTCAATCAAGGGCCGCAAGGAAGGGGCAAAGGAAGGGGAAGAATGTCCCCATTGGAGATGTCCATCTTCCAATTTCATCAGGGTTTGCAAGTGTTCCCTCTATTGCAAGTGGAGCTGCAACACAGCTTCCAATGTTGAGGGCAGATAACCGTCTCAAGGTAACAAATATCCTTAGTGGGAAATATGTCACAAGAGAGCAAGGGCCAAAGAACAAGATGAAGGGAGGAGGCAATGTTGCTTGGAAATGAAACAATTGCAAAACTCATTTCATGAGCACTGCTTGGAAATGAAACTATTGCAAAACTCATTTCATGAGCACATATTTCTGTGTGAAATCCCATTTGTTGACTTTACCAAGTTGTACAATTGCAACATGTACACAGGTGTCTTTAGCTAAGAGCAAGAAATGGAGAAGGAGGCCAACATTGGTATGGCAAAGGTGGTTGCAACATCTAAAAAAAACAAGAAAAAGACCCCCTTCCATTCTTGAGGAAAAGCAGCAGCGAATTTCCATTTGAGACTTCTGGTGGGGCACAAGCAGCAAAAAGAAAGGCAATGGTAGGCGGTTCAATGGACAAGATTTTTCAGAAAGAGAAACGAAAAGATCTTGATCTCACCATTGCATTTTTTTCGATCAAAACTTCATATCCTTTAATGTTGCACACTCACCTGTATTTATTGAGATGTGTCGAGCTCTAACTCAAGGGGCTCCATCAGGGTAGGTGCCTCACGGGTCAGAGAAGCTTAGAACCACATTGTTGAAAAATGCAAAGAAAGAGGTGGACAAAATGCTTGAGCCTATTAAATCAACGTGGCCAACATCTAGGTTAGAATTGTTTCTGATGGATGGACAAATCTCGCACGACACCCACTCATCAACTTCATGGTGTCTTCCTTGAATGGTCCAATTTTCTTGAAATTAGTGGATGCACTTGGACAATACAAGAATGCACAATATATGGGTGAGTTGTTTATTAAAGTTATTGAAGATGTAGATATTGATTCTTGTATGCTAATCATTACAGATAATGCTCCTGTTTGCAAGGTTGTTGGCATGATTGTGGAAGCTAAATATCCAAAAGTATTTTGGACACCTTGCATTGTTCATTCTTTGAATTTAGCACTTAAATCTATTGCTTCTAATGTGCCTTGGATTGGAAGCATTATTAACGATGTGCGGCATATCCACAACTTTGTACAAAATCATACAAATGCCCTCAATATCTATAAGGAATGCACCAATATATCATTGTTGAAGATTGTGGATACATGATTTGCGTCTTCATCCATCATGTTGAAGAGGTTGAGGGAGGTCAAGACCACTCTTGGGGCCATGGTTATTTCAGAGTTTTGGTCTTTTTGGAGAAAGACAGATCAATCAGCCTAAAAAAGAGTGAAGGACACAGTGTTAGATGATGCTTGGTGGGAGAGGGTAGATCTACTTATTTAGATCATGGACCCTATCATTTCTTTGTTTCAATTTGCAGACACATATGAACCCATCTAAGGGGAGGTTTATGAGGGATGGGATTTCATAATTGAGTCTGTGAGGAACATTATTTTACAGAGTGAGTTCCTCGAGTATGAGACATCATCAGAGACCTTTTTCACCACCATACAATATATTCTTGTCAACATATGGGACAAGAATTGCACAACTTTACAACATTTGGCTCACGCATTGAACCCAAAATATTACAGTGATGAGTGGCTAAATGGTGGACCTTCCCACAGATTCCCTCCTCACATGGATGGGGAACTTTCACAAGAGAGGAAAGTTGCATTGAGGCGAATTTTTAAGATAGAGCATCCCTTGATGAAGTGGAAGATGCTTTTGCAGAGTTTTCCACTGACACTGGTCGATTTGTAGGATATGATGTGACTAGAGACATGGAGGCTAAGAAGTCATATTCTTGGTGGGAAACTCATGGGGCAACAAGCCCTCCTCTGTAGCAGTTAGCCATGAGGCTCCTTTCTCAAGTGACTTCATCCTCTTGTTGTGAGAGGAATTGGAGCACATATGGGAATTTGTGTAGTGTCAAGAAGAGTAGACTTGAGCAATCCAGGGCAGAGACAATGTGGTATGTGCACACCAACCTTCGTCTTATTTACAGGCAGAGGGATGAGTGGTTGAAGGGAAAGACAAAGATGTGGGATGTCTTTCCTCATGATATGGGTTTAGGCAGTAGTGTTGAGCTTGCAATGGCCAACATGGATCTTAATGAGCCAGTGTTAGAGCTTGTCACTTTTGATGATGGTGATATTGTAGAGGGGTCATCCTCCACACCAGCATATGCAGAGATGACATTGGATATAAAGGAGGAGGATGCAGCAAAGGGGAGCAACAGTGACCATGATGATGAGTACAGTGATGCTGATTTTGATTGAGGATTGATGACTCATGAGCTACCTACTGCCTTCAGGCTTGTGGTTGTTTTGTATTTGTTATTTCTATTTGCCATTGGCATTGCTACTATCTATGTAACACTATACACATTTTGATTTTGATGACTTAATGAGAAAACTATAGTATCTTATCTTTCTGCTATTGGATCATTGATGAATATGTATTATGATTTACCATTTATGTCACAATTGTATGTGTATGCATAATGTTACTTTTGTAAACTTACATCTAGATGAAGATTTATGTTTGAATCAATGAATTTGTATCATTAATGAGAATTTGTGTAAGAAATTTCTAATTTTTAATATATATAATGTGTCTTGTTTCGGGGGGTCAATGTGTCTGTGTCCAACACTCGAACCCTCGTGTCCTTCATGTCTCGTGTCCCCGTGTCAGATGACTTGGGATTCAACTTATTTGTATATAGAAATCATTTCACATATGGGAACTAGTACCAAAATCTTGGGAATGCCTGTCAAAATGTTTCCCATCAATTCCCTATATGGAAACACTCGGTAAAGCACCAAGTGATATTAGCATATTATGATATTTTGATTTCTTAGTTAGACCATGTACATGGCACTTGATTTTTTTCTAAGAAGTTGATATTTATGGAGTTAACTAGATTTATTCCATCATTTATGTTTTTTGTAAAATAAATAAATAAATACACACATCTGAATGGGTAGCTCAACCACATGTCACCAATGTTGTGGGGCATTTGACTAATTCCATGTTGGGAAGTGCCCACTTTGAATCCTCATTGGGGATAAACTAAAACATATCGATGAGTTTAGTAGGGATGCCATTCACAAATGTGGAGAAGCATCCCTTTGGTTCCCTCACAAAGTTTTCCTTCGTCTACATTATTGTTGTGCCTGAAAACATTACGGACACCCATTCCACCGTCCCCTGCATTCCCAACCCGTATACTTGTGCACCATAGGTGTGCCTATTTTGTCAGTAAACTTTATATAAGGCTTGATCCCAGAAGGATTTTCTATTTATAGGTTCAGATAAGAAAGGAAAAAGTGCCACCATACCAAAATAACAAAAAACAAAAAAAAAAACATTTTATGAAGAATTAGACATGCTAATTTCCATCAAAAGACTTCTGAAAAAAAAATGATTGATATTGAACTCTACAAATCACCCATGCTGGGTAAAGTAGCATACAATACACTTTCGAGCTCTTTAATATAAGCCCAGAATTACTGTACAATGTTAACAGAGCCTGCATTGCAAGAACCAAAACGAATTCATGAATTACGGAGAAGAAAATGAACAAATGGATAGGGGAAAAATGCACCATAGCCAACATGGCTATCTTTAATCTCACTTTCCAAACAGAAACACAAAATGGAAGTGAGAAACCTACAAACATAACCAAAAAAAAGAACTTGCAAGAGGAACTTCATCGATGAGACACATCCAAATGAACTGGTCACTTAGTTATAAGAGGCGTAAGACCTTCACCCTGCCAACCAAGCCGAAGCATTTGATCCACAACCTTGACGCTCAACTGTGAAACAAGAGAAGGTCATCAAATAACCGAATGATAATCAAAAGTCACACATACTTTGATTAGAGAACGCACAAAAAATACGCTGTGCTCTGAGACTGAAATGAATAACTCTTAAGCAAAAGGAGAGATCATGGGAAAAAATAGAGTTGCATGCTCACAAGTACTTTTATAGTATAGCGTCCAAGTGATGGAAACTCACCATCGGATCTGTGTAAACAAGCAGCTGCTTGCTGCGAAGGGAGACAACTAAATTGGTATTATCCTTGTTTAGAGCCAAAGCTGTGACATCTTCTCCTTGATTTAGCTCCAGAACATGTACAATCTGCACATATGTATGTTCAAAGTGAAGTTCCTAATACATACCAAATAAAAGAGCATATAAATTGAAGTACCAGACACAGGACTAACAAAAACTTTTAGACTTTCCAGGCATCATAACCTATCTTCAACATATGCAAAACTAGAAGACAAATAGAAAGGACAGAAAGAGTAGATGTTTGATCCTCTGCATCATAACCTACCTTCAATGTATGCAAATCGAGAAGACAAATAGAAGGGAGAGAAACAATAGATGTTCGATCCTCTTCACTCCCATCCACAGTTTCAGTGGAACATTGCGGTGTTGAATCATCATCTCTTCCCTCTCTGGACATTGATATTTTTTCATCTGAGAAGACTGAATATGCACTTGTACCAAATAATGCATGCTTTCCATCTTTTGAGATTTCAATACATGTGATATCTCCTGGAAATGGGGAAAGAACTCTTCTAGCAACTGAAATACCATTAAGGGTGAAAGTTCTAAGCTGTTGAGAAGACTTATCCCAAATAATTATCATCCCTTCTGCAGAGAGGGATACAGTGTCTACTCTCTTTATTGGTAACCGCCTTATCAGACGTCCCCTAGAAATTGAATGCAGTAACACACCACCAAGACGTGAACAGGAAACAGCTAGATCAAGGTCGGAATTTATGCAACAGCAAGTTAATTCACCAATATGACCTCGGAGGACATGCAAGGGACCTTCAATGTACCTTTTCCTCCCATCCATATTTATATTTGCACTGGTACTTCCAGAGTTAGAAGAACCGACTGCTGCAGCTGGAGACAAAACAGATGGCTCCAGTCTGCCATAAGAAACCTTGTCATAACTTCTATGCAACCGCCATAATATTGCAGTAGCATCTCGTGATCCTGTCACAAGGGTGCTGCCATCTGGAGAAATTGCAAGACAGGTAACTGGAGCACAGTGGCCAGCTGCACTCTCCAGTGTTTTTGCATTCTCAGCTAAGATCAACTTCACAGTATTGTCGGCATGTCCACCTGACAAGGAAAAAAGTATTGTTAAGTTTTTAAAAAGAAAAATAGAAAAACAGTTGATAAAAAGGTAGCTTGTAGCCTGTAGGGCTTTTCTGACCAGTAGACAGAAGTCTTTAACTTGTAGTATTGGATGCTTTTGCACAGAAAGTACCTACCTGTGATAATGTGCATGTCTGAAGTGATTGCAACAATGGATGGACTTCTGATTCCTGTAGCTGGAAGGGCTATGCAACGAGGATAATGCCAATCTTCAATACCAGAACCTTTGAAGATACGCATGAAAGAACCACCGCTAGAACTCGCAGCAGCTTTCCCATGCTGAAATAGGAAAGGCATCCCATGCCCATCTGGGGTATTTGGCTGCCATCTGTGTAATGCAACATGAGCTCCTGGCAAATTTGTATCAACTATGACAACTGAATCTGCAGAAGCAGAAATTGCAGAAGCTGGAACATTGCAACGTTCTGGGTTTGGAATTGCATAGGATTTTATTTCTGTGGGGTTCCTAAATATGGTCTGCATCAAAATAATACAACTAAAATTAAAATCATAAAAGGCATGAAACAGTTTAGAAGAGATGTTAAAAAGCATAGCAAGATACTAAATAAAAAGACAGACTCTGGGTTCCATCTACTGGAATGCTTCAAGAAGAATAAATGGGATATCCCTGATATATCTCTTGAAAGTTAATTGTATAATTTTGGAGTAAATCCAGAACAGAAAAATGTAAGAGATCTGAATTATTAGGGTGGGGGGAAGCATCTTTGTTGACATATGTTTGGTTCAAATATGGATTGCAATTTGTTCTATATTGGTTATATGCACCCTTGCTATATATATATGAGAAACTTTGCATATTTGTGTATAATGGTTTGGATTCATATGGATGCACATGAATATTTACATTTCTTTTGTTTGGTTGACTGATTTTTTTGTCTGATTTTTCTTCCAGTTCCCAGTTTGGGGGTTGACCAATTCAACCACCAGTCTAGTTCTAATAGCGTTGGTTCATTGTCAACTGTCCATTTTTAGTTTTAACATTTGAGTCTTGAGTCTAGACACTGATGACCTTAGAGGAAGTCTTCAATTTGTCTCTTTTTACTATTTTTGAGTTTGAGTAATTTCAATTTAATATTCCATTTTTCAGACTTTAGTATCTACTATTTTTCTTAGTAAGTTACTATTTATCAGACTCTAGAATAATGAATGACAGATTTAAATCAATAAACACAATATTTACTATTTCTATTTCATTGAATCATTTATGATGTAAGAATCAGTTATTTCATTATTGAATTTGAATTTGAATCATGTTTATATATATATATATATTATATATATATATATATATATACATAGTTTTAAAAACTGGAACCGGTGACTGGATCATTCCACCTAATAAACTGGGTTTCAAACTAGAACCAGTCAAAGCGGGACTGGTTAGGTCTAAATGAACCGGTCTTTAAAACAATACATGAAATAATTAGTTTTTAATAAAAAAGCTATTTTTAAGATTTAAAACCATGATTCCAAACCAATAGAGACAAAATATGCAAGGTTTGCTCATCTATATACCATGTAAAGGTGTATATATCAAAATGGCATCGAGTGCAATACATATCAGCAACAAAATACATAATTAATGAGGCTCTAAATGGCCTCTAGAGTCCGAAAACAATGCTCTGAGCTATGGGGTAACTGACCTACTACAAGTCTACATATCAGTGGTCAACAACATGATCAGTCCTCATGATGATCAAACTCATCACCACTACTAGACAAGAGACCATCAACATGCTACACAAATAATATGGCTCAAAGTTTGAGGACCCCTAAAACTCCTCTACAACTTTAGTAGTAGTAGAAAAAATAGACATCAAAACTACAAATCATTGATCAACATGGTCAACACTACTAGAGATACATAAACATCATCAACAAGAGATACATAAACATCATCTAGCTGAAAGTCTTCAAACTTGGATTGCTCAACCGTAGAACATGATAGAAATTGAAAAGGTTTAACATGCTTAACCAATGATTTTGGTTTGAGTGAAGGGTTCATCTCCTCAACCTTATAATGTGGTAGAAAAAGATTAGCATGCCTGACCAGTTGTTTTCCTTTGAGTGAAGGTTGCATTCTTGTCAAGGCCATGGTAGAGGAGTTCAACGATCAATACCACCAACATCAACAATCAATGCCACCAACATCAAGGATCTTAAATGGCTTCATGCTCTTGATCAAATGCCAATCTCATCCCCTCACGCGCGATAGAATCAAATGGAAACATTACAAACCCCCAAACCATGAAATCCTGAAAACCATTAAGTCTACTAAATTTTGAGTGAAATCTAAAATTCTAGTTTCTCCATATGAAATCCAATGTGGTCAAAACCACTCTCAAACATCCTAAGTCATTTCATGGTAATGTTAAAAATTTAAGTAAAAGGATGAAAATTAAAATTAAAGGAAATGTCACTTTTACTTTAAGAATTTAAAATTACAAAAATGCATTATGTGCTAGTGTTGAGATGTGTCAGTGGAATGGGGTTAGGCATGTTTTTCTTGGAGGGACTATTTTTGGAGGAAAACAACCCAAATATCCAACTTTCAAACTCAAAACAAATATATTATATATATATTATAGCTGCCTTATAATATAACCCAACCCCCTGTGCCCCCTGAAATTCTCTAAAATTTAAGGGTGCTTCCATACGTCTCCCTTGTGTGTCTCCCCTTGTGTCACACATATCATGATAATATCGAAATTATTGTGATATTATCGCTAAAATAGTCCTTCCAATATTATCGCCAGAAAATATCGCGATAATTTGCGTTGCTGAACTTATTGTGATAATTTCGAAATCATCATGAGTTGGTGGGAAATTATAGCCCTGCCTCTTATCTCTCACATGTGTGAAGCTAGGGTTTCTATCCTACTGCAAAAGGCCTAATTGCAAGTCTGATCCAAGGGGACGAAAAACAGAGTTGACCAGCGAAGGAAAGTAGTTTGACTTTCATTGACTTTGAAAACTCTGACTCATCTAAACGAAAATCTTTTGGAGGGCTGACTTCTTGATTGAGGGAGGTCTCGGTTTGGGTCTAGTGGTCTTGAATGTCTCATTTTGTCTTAGTTCTATAAGAAGAAGAGAATTTTGAATGGATTTTTCCCTAAGAGAGGGGTTTTGCCCTGTTTGAGAGCCTACACACGATGTTTTATTGTTCTTGTGATCTTCATGTTCTTTATGGTTTGATAGTTGCTTGATGAAAAGAAAACATAAGAAGATAATATAATTAAAAGTTATCACAAGCTTTTATCAAAGCAAGAAAATATTTTCTGCCTTTTGATTTTCTAACATGGTATCAGAGCTAAGGTGAGGAAGGAAAAAGGCAGTTTGAAGATCATTTGTTATAATCATCCTGAAAGGTCATAAGCAAAGATACAAGGGTATAAGAAGACAGTTTTAGGAAAGAAAAACTCACCATTCATCTTGAAGAAAGGTTACTTGGAAAAGACAGCGGAAGACATCTTGGAACATCTTGACAGAGGCAACTCACCATTCATCTTGAAGAAAGGTTACTTGGAAAAGACAGCGGAAGACATCTTGGAACATCTTGACAGAGGCAACTTGGAAGATCTTTTGAAGGCTTTTGGTAGACATTATTTATCATTACCTTAAAGTAGGATCTCTTTTGAAAGATCTTATAAAAGTATTTTGGGACCATCATTGAAGCAAAAAGTATCAGGAACCTTTGGAGCATCATTTAAAAGGAGTAACCAGCACCTTGCAACTATCATCAAAAGCAAGCTTGAAAAAGGCCTATTGAAGACTACATGAGATCAAGACCTCTACAAGAATGACATTAATAAGTGTACCAATGGCATCTTCAATGAAATCAGAAAATAAACTTCAAGGAGCTTCAAATTTTAGAGCCGGGAGGAAGGATGGATCTTATCCTTGCTAGGAACAAAGTCTTGGACATAGTGCGAGGTAAATTTAAAGAACCTAAAGATGATGCTGAAAAAGGAAAAATTCGAGAATGACATTATATCCATGGGCCTCACTGGGATTTAGTCAAGGACAATCTAATTCCCTACATATCCACTCAAGACACCTCAAAGAAAATGTATGAAGCTCTCTCTAAACTTTTTACAATCAAAAATATTGACCAAGTAGCAAGCTTAAAGAATGATTTTCGAACTATCAAGATGACAAAAGATGATACTATATCTTCATATTTTGTGAGAATCTCCTGTTTAAGAGATGAACTCCAAGCAATTGATGAAATTATCCCTGATAAGGAACTTGTAATATCAGCCATACTAGGATTACCCAAATCTTGGAATGCTTTTGCAGCTGGTATTAATAGTTGGAAAGAGGCTCCATCTTTTGAAGAATTATGGTTTGCCTATACTCAAGAAGAAGCCTGGCTTGTCGAATAATAGGAAATCAAGAAGAGGAATAAAATGTTATCTCCAATGTTTATTCAGCTCCTTTTAAAAAGAAAGGAGGAAATAAGAAACATGACAAAGGTTGAAAGAAGAATCATAAGAAGCCTGACCTATCAAAAGTTCAATGTTTCCACTGTCACAAATTTGCACACTATAGAAGCCAATGCCCTGAGAAATCAGATGATAACATAAAAAGAGAAAGACATGCTACTACTGTTGATACTGATGAACCATTGAAGAAAGCTAAAACAGAAGATTCTGATGTCAAAGATGTGTACTATTGATCAATGAAAAGATTTAGGATCTTAATGGTTTTTGACAAAACCCCAGTGTATCATATCCCTTGTATAAAATCCTATTTTGGTCTTTGACTTTAGGCTTTTGTGAGAAACCCCTTATAAGATCATGATTGACTTTAGGTTTTTTATTACAATCTTAGATTATGTCCCTCTATCTACATTGAGGTCTTTGATTTCTAGGATTACCTCTTAAGAAAGATTGCCTAGAGTTAAAATGAAGAAATACCTCAATGATGTTTAGATCAATTCAAAATCAAGGAGCCGCTGCTATTCACAAATAAGTATTCTATTTATTTTCTCTTCTTTCATTGCATTGTTATTGATTTCAGAGGGAGATCTAAATCTTGGAAGAACTATGAGTTTGAAAGAAGCTTTGATTCAAAGGAAGTAGTTCAACTCTCAAATCTTAAAGGTATGTCTTTTCATTATAATCAAGGTTATGATTAGTCTTCACAAGCCTTTGTTTTAGATGAAGTACTTGTACTTTAAAAACAAGCTTAGATATAATAAGATAATTTTTCTTAATAGAAAGACAGACATTTTCTCTATTTGTGTCATGTCTGACCAGATTAGAGAAGTGGGACAATGATTCTACTTTTCGAAAATTATTTGGTAAGGGATAGCCATTCTTTACGAAGAGGGAGCTGTAAAAGATCATCATAAAATAAGCTTGCTGATATTGGTCAACATCCGTTATAGATTCTTGAAGAAAGGAAGAAAAGACCACTTCCATAGAAGATATATATATTCCCTCTTGGATCAGGTATCTGAAGCTTGTTATCTAGTTTGTTCCAGGAACATGAAGATTGATATATGCAGGCTCAAGATTTCTAGATCGATGTGAAGTTGAGCTCTATAGGAATCTTCGACCTTCGAAGAGGCAAGCAGCAGTAGAGGCTATCATATTGACTTGGCATTGTTGAACAAATATTTATAGGACATGGTTTTCCTACCCGAAAGGAGATATTGCATGGGGATGCAGATAACAGAGGAATGTTTGGATTAAGTGGATGGCATTAGCATTATAAACATGTGCCACAAAAAGGAAGCAGAACTCGAGCTGATAAAGAAGTTCACTTTCCTAGATGAATAGAGGAAGCTTTGGCTAAGCTCTATATTGGTATCTTGGCAGGTAGCCTGCACGATACCTAGATATTTGTTGGGTTGGTACCTTGGTAGGGGGCCTAGATGGTACCTAGTGTTGAGTTCTGGTAGCATTGGATGTGTTCTAAGTCTCAAATTTTGCAAGGAGGCTTAGACACATGCATTCTCCAATACCCAGAAATTGTTTTGGGAAATTCCACCCGGAGATAGTTTTATTAAAATAATTGATTATTTTTAATGGGTCCCTAAGTCTAAACTTAGGAAATTAAAATAATTACTAGATATTAATCTAAACTGTGTGAAAATTCTAGAAGGCGGCGGAGATCAAGTCAATATGATCCTAGCCATTGATTAGGATCTAATCTAGGTCATTAATTGATCAATGAGAGGATTATAAGAGAAGGCTTGATGGGCACTTGGAGAACACATAGAGAGTTGATTAGTCAAATCGAATTGCTGAAGCTAGAGCAGTGCAGTGATTTCTTGGTGATCACGTAGAGAGGGGCAGAGATAATTTTTGGTTGGAGAATCTTCTCTTGAGCCAAGAATACGCAACAAAGAGGCAGAGAAAGACGCAAAGGAGGTAGCGCAGTGCCCAGTGAGGGTGA
Source organism: Pinus tabuliformis (assembly GCA_031772625.1). Classification (NCBI taxonomy): domain Eukaryota; kingdom Viridiplantae; phylum Streptophyta; class Pinopsida; order Pinales; family Pinaceae; genus Pinus; species Pinus tabuliformis. The sequence goes on along the minus strand of CM062809.1, from coordinate 810,931,795 downwards.
CGCAGAGCCACAAAGGGCTCACGCAGTGCAGCGTAGTGTCTTCATTGCAGAAGTCTAAAATTTAGCTAGGAGTTCGATGTTCTGAGCCAGGAGGGCTGAAATCAAGGCTCTTGAGAGAAAATCGATCCAGTAGAGGAAGTGACGCAGCTCCTCAAAGGCAGTGACGCAAGCCCACACAGTGATTGCATAGGGACAACGCAGAGGAATTCAGGGACTCATTGTTTCAGTTTTCGAATCAATCGGGACTTGTAGTGTAGAGTGAGGAATCTCACTAATTTCTTTTGTCGAGTGATATTCTTTGTACTAGATAGCCAGCAAGGCATCTAGAGTTTGTATTCAGAAATAAATACTGCTTAACAATAAAAACCCTCAGAACTATTGCATCGATTTTCCCGTATTGGGTTTTTCCGGGGACATTTGTCCAAAAATAATTGTCATTGTGTTGTATCTTTTTCATGTTTAGTTTCTTGTTTCGGCATATTATTTCAAATAGTGAATGTTGCAGTTATATTTACTTTGATATTTACCGTAGAACACAGTAAATAACTTGTATGGAGAAGTAACATCAGTTTGTTGCAATCGGGATTCTGAGTTTTGGAAATTGCACATGGTATCAAAGCTACAGGGGAAGCAAGAAGAAAAGAGTCAAAAGACCCAGCGTTGAAGGAAGGAGGGAGTTTGAAATTCTTACCGAGGCATAAATCCGAATCCCCTAAAGGTTTGCGCAGTTCTGGCCAGGAGGGCTAGATTTTCGTGGTAAATCTCTCTCTAAGTGAGTCAACAGAAAGGTAAGATTTCCAGATCGAAATCTATCTACGACAAAGGGAGTAGCACAACAAAAGCTTCAGCGAAGAGGGGTTTTTCTGGTGGGACGCAATGTTGATTCGAGGTAGCATTGAATGTGCTCTAGCCACAAAACTTGGTGGAGAGGCTAAGGCACATGAGATCTCCAATACCCATAAAGGGTTTGGGAAAATTCTAAACAGTTTGGGAGATATTAAAATAATTAATATTTTTAATGTAATCCCTAAGTCTAAACTTAGGGAAAATAAAATATTAATGTGAATTAATATGAAACTGTGTTAGAATGGTCCAAAAGTCATGGAACAAGCCAGATCTAATCTTAGACGTTGATTAGGGACTTAATCTCGGTCGTTGATTCGTCAACCAGAAAAGTATAAGAGGAGGCTTGAGGGTCACATGGAGGACAAATGAGGGAGATCATTCAGTTCAATTTCTAGAGCGGGGTTAGCTGAGAAATTGAACCAGTGGTCTAGTGCGCAGTCAAGAGACAGCGAGTACAGAGCAGAGAGGCAAGATCAGCTACTGGAGATCAACGTTGAGGCAGGAGAGGCAGACGCAGAGGCAGTAGAAGACTGCACAGTCACTAGTTGGGCCTGCGTTGGTGACGCAGAGAGGCCCAGGGTTGACGTAGTCAAGCAGGGGCTAATGCAGAGAGGCCCAGGGTTGACATAGTCAAGCAGGGGCTGACGCAGAGGGTTGGAGAGCCACGCAGAGGTCAGCCGAGATGACGCTGGGATTGGGAGAAGTGCTGGAGAAATATTGCTCTCTGTGGGTAAGCCAGTTTGGCACCCTGTTGTACTGAAGAATTGCTAAATAATAAAAACCTCCCTTGTTGCACCGGTTTTCCCGCATTGGGTTTTTTCGAGGACATTAGTCCAAAATATCTGTGTCAATGTGTTGATTCTTGTGCATATGTTTGTTTCTGTATTACGGTGTGATATCTGCAGCAGTATTTATTTTAATGTTTATTGAAGTGATTTCATGAATAACTTATGGCGGAATAAGTAGGAAAAGTAAATCAGTTACTGCAGTGATAGAATTTTCACATGGTATCAGAACCAAGTAATCAGAGACAGAAAGGGAAAATTAGTTATGGGTCGAGACCACGATGCAGAGGCATCCACCTCAGGGGACTCACGCAGATTTTCAGAAGATTGCACAAGAGAAAGAGATTTCGATTTCTCTATGTTGGCTTCCACGCTGGAAGAAGAAGTGGCATGCATGACTAGTGTTGCCTCATCAAAAGTATGGTATATAGACAATGGAGCCTCGTGGCATATGACGGGAATCAGAGAGTGTTTCTCAGAATATCGAGAAGAAAAAATGAACTTTCAGATCACCATGGGGAACAAGGCAAAGTGTACTCCAGTAGGAAAGGGTACCATAGTTTTTCAAACAGAATCAGGAGAGTGGTTCCATGCCACAAATGTGTTTCATGTGCTAGGATAGGGGATGAACTTACTTTCCATGTCACAACTACAAGGCAAGGGCTATGACGTCTACTTCATCAAAAAAAGGTATACATCAAACACCTAAGCTGGAAAAAGAAAGTGCAGATCGGGATCAAAAGTAATCGATTGAATAGATTACAACTAGAACCACCAATGGTACTAATAAGCAGTCATGGGGACAAGGACTTGAACGAACTATGGCATAGAAGGATGGGTCACTTGCACCATGGAGCTTTGAGAATTCTCAGAAGCACTGTAACAGGAGCTTCGAATATAAGTATGGAACAAGATGATGTATGCAGGGGATGCGCTCTAAGAAAGTATGCCAAGGCGTTATTTCCTAGGAGCAAACACAAGGCCAAGAGTGTACTAGGATTAATACACTCAGATATCTGTGGACCTATGTCTGTCAAAGCTCTCAATGGTGTTGAGTATTTCCTTACCTTCATTGATGACCACTCAAGGAAAACTTGGATTTATTTTCTGAAAACCAAGGATGAGGTTTTTATCGATTCAAGGAGTTCAAAGCTTTGGTGGAGAATCTAACTGGGAAGAAAATAAAAGTTTTGCACTCAGATAATGGTGGAGAGTATGTCGATAAGGACTTTACTAATTACTGCGCTAAGGAGGGCATCAGAAGAGAGTGGACAGCTCCCTACAATCCGGAGCAGAATGGAGTAGTAGAAAGAAAGTACAAGACTACTGTAGAAGCAACTAGGGCCATGCTGTATGATCAGGATATGCCAAAATTGTTGTGGGCGGAAGCACACAACACAGTTGTCTATGTTCAGAACAGGACTCCTCGTCAGGCATTAGGCAAGATTACTCTAGAGAAAGTCTTCACTGGAAAGACACCTGAAGTCAGTCATTTCAGGATATTTGGGAGTTTAGCATATTGCCGCATACCCGAAGAAAAGAGGAAGAAGCTAGATCATACTGCGGAAAAGGGATATCTGGTGGGATATAGCGAGAATGCTAAGGCATATAGAATCTATCTTCCAGGAAGCAAGAAGGTAGTAGTACGACGAGATGTAAAGTTCATGGAGGACAGAGCCTTCAGAAGATCTCGCGAATTGTCTTTCGAGGAGCAGTCGAAAGAGGATCCGTTGGTTATGCCTCTTCAACCAACAGAACTAAAGAATTCTTCCTCAGGTCAGGAAGATTCTCAAGATGAGAAGGAGGAGAGAACAGAAGCACCTGCTGTCAAAGGAAGAACTAGCAGGAAACTTCGTCAAATTCTGCGTGATGCAAAGAACTTCATCAGTGAGCCAAGGAATAGTAAAAGAGAGCGAAAACAACCAGACAGATATCAGGCGTTAGTACCTCGGGATGGAGAGCCTGCTAGCTTCAAGGAGGCAGCTCACATTAGGGCTGGCTAGATGCGATGGTAGAGGAGTATAACTCCATAATGGTGAACAATATCTGGGAGATGGTGTCAAGACCTCAAGACAGATCTGTGGTAGGTTCGAGATGGATCTACAAGATCAAATATGTTGCGGACGACAGTGTTGAGAAATACAAGGCCAGGTTTGTGGCTTAGGGGTATGCTCAAAAGGAAAGGATTGACAATGAGGAAACCTTCACCCCAGTAGCCAGGTATACATATATTAGGACAATGATATCTCTTGCAGCCCAGATGGGATGGGAGATCCATCAAATGGATGTCAAGGCGGCATTTCTAAACGGGGTAATAGAAGAAGATGTATACATTGAACAACCAAAGGGCTTTGAAACTCATGAGAAGAAGTCTCATGTATGCAGACTGAAGAAAGCCTTGTATGGGCTGAAGCAGGCACCGAGAGCATGGTATGGTCAAATAGATGGCTACTTGTAGAAGATGGGGTTTGTCAAGAGTGACGCGGATCTGAATCTCTACTATCTGGTTGTAGAGAACAAGCCGCTTATCTTAATATTATATGTGATGATCTCTTTCTAACAGAATCATCCAGATTCATTGAGGACTGCAAGAAGAATCTAGACACAGAGTTCGATATGAAGGATTTGGGACGAATGCACTACTTCCTAGGGTTGGAAGTTTGGCAGCAAAAAGGAGAAATCTTCCTTGGCCAAGGAAGGTATGCTACAGAAATCTTGAAAAGATTCGGGATGGGAGACTGTAGACCTATGGCTACGCCAATGATCACCAACTGGAAGAAGATTGATGGATCAGAAGACAAGGATGTTGATCCCACCCTATACCGGCAACTCATAAAGTCCCTGATGTATCTGGTCAATACCAGGCCAGATATTTGCTACGCTGTCAACACCCTCAGTCAGTGCATGGTGGAACAAAAGAGGGCACACTGGGCAGCAGCCAAACATGTTCTCAGGTATTTACAGGGAACAGTAGATTATGGGCTCTATACACCAAGGGGAAGGATTTCAGGTTGAGTGGATTTACTGATGCAGATTGGGCAGGAAGTTCAGTGGATTGTAAAAGTACCTCTCGGTACTATTTCAACTTTGGATCAGGAATGACCTCCTGGTGCAGTAGGAAACAGAAGTCCGTGGCTCTAAGCTCATCTGAGACAGAATATATGGCAACAAGCACAGCTTCGTGTGAGGCCATATAGCTTAGAAAACTACTGTTGAACCTATTCAGAAGAAATATGGAGGCGACCAGGATCATGCGCGATAATCAGAGTTGCATCAAACTCTCTGAGAATTCAGTGTTTCATGATAGGTCGAAGCATTTTGATATCCCGTGTCACTTTGTCAAACATTGTGTCCAATGAGGAGCTGTACAGTTGAGCTACACTCCTATAGGAGAACAGGTGGCAGATATCCTCACCAAGGCCCTTGGAAAATCAAAATTTGACTACTTTAGGGAAAAGATGGGGATGGTAAAGAACCCCTTTCAGAATTAGAAATGAGTGTGTTAGTAGCACGAATGAATAGGGAGTTGTAGTGCAGATGCAATGCTAGGAGAAAGGACCAACATCAGCATAGATGTAGAGGGTGTTTTCATACAGATGCAGCAGTGGCAGTAGCTATGCCAGAGCCAAGGGCAGTAGTATAGGACAGTTGTGCAGAGGATGTTGGGCAGGAAGGCTTAGCATCAGCACAGGAACCGATGTTGGATGATCAGGGTGATGCTCAATGAGGAGTATTGCCAGAGCAGAATCCTCGCTAAGAGGGAGTGTTGATTTGGGGTAGCATCAGATGTGTTCTAGCCACGAAACTTGGTGGAGAGGCTAAGGCACATGAGATCTCCAATACCTAGAAAGGGTTTGGGCAAATTCTAAACAATTTGGGAGATATTAAAATAATTAATATTTTTAATGTAATCCCTAAGTCTAAACTTAGGGAAAATAAAATATTAATGTAAATTAATATGAAACTGTGTTAGAATCGTCCAAAAGTCATGGATCAAGCTAGATCTAATCTTAGCCATTGATTAGGGACTTAATCTCGACCATTGATTTGTCAACCAGAAAAGTATAAGAGGAGGCTTGAGGGTCACTTGGAGGACACACTGAGGGAGACCAGTCAGTTCAATTTCTGGAGCGGGGCTAGCTGAGAAATTGAACCAGCGGTTTGGTGAGAAATCAGGAGGCAGCAAGTACAGAGCAGAGAGGCAGGATCAACCACTGGAGATCAGTGCTGAGCCAGGAGAGGCAGACGTAGAGGCAGCGGAAGACTGCACAGTCACCAGTTGGGCCTGCATGGGTGACGCAAAGAGGCCCAGGGCTGACGTAGTCAAGCAGGGGCTGCCGCAGAGGGTTGGAGAGCCACACAGAGGTCAATCGAGCTGACGTTGGGATTGGGAGAAGTGCTGGAGAAATATTTCTCATTGTGGGTAAGCCAGTTTGGCACCCTGTTGTACTGAAGAATTGTTGAATAATAAAAACCTCCCTTGCTGCACTGATTTTCCCGCATTAAGATTTTTCGAGGACATTAGTCCAAAATATCTGTGTCAATGTGTTGATTCTTGTGCATATGTTTGTTTCTGTATTGCGGTGTGATATCTGCAGAAGTATTTATTTTAATGTTTATTGAAGTGATTTCATGAATAACTTATGGTGGAATAAGTAGGAAAATTAAATCAATTACTGCAGTGATAGAATTTTCACACGGAGTTTTCTGCACGCAATCGCTGGGCAGAAAGACGTTAGAGGGAAGAGAGAGACACAGTTGAGGGGATTCTTACTCAGAGGACTTCCAGCCAAGGAGTATGAATTCTCACTAGCTGAGCAGCAACAGAGAGGGGCAGATCTACAAGCTCCAGAAGGGAGTGTGTAGGCCAATCTAGTGTTGCGTAGAGGAGAGAGGAGGCTATTCAACATTTCTATTTGGCAGAGATGGCAACCAATGGACTGAGAGATCAGGATAGGTTGGATGGGGCATCCAACTATGTGATCTGGAAGACAAGGATGGCATGCCTTCTGGATGAGCATTTTCTCAAAGTCAATGTCGACAACATGGTGGCTGAGCCCGCAGATCCAAATCCACTCAAGAAGTACAAGGGAGATATGGCAAAGATGAAGAGGATGATCCTAGATGGGGTAAAGGATCATGTAGTTTGTCACATCACTAGCACAGGGATTGCTAAGGAGATGTGGGATGCATTGTCTACGTTGTATCAAGGATCTTACGAGCAGTGGAAGATCTACCTTGAGCAGAAGATGAAATCAATACAGATGCAGAAGGGGGAACGCATTGATCTGTTCCTCACGAAGCTTCAAGAGACTCAAGATGAGTTAGCAGCTATGGGGTCTACACGTTAAGGGTCTGAGATGGTAAGACTGGCCCTAAATTATGTTTCTGAAGATTGGCAAGTCTTTGTCCAAAGTATCCTAGGCAGGGCGACTTTTCCAAATTGGGATGAGATGTGGGCAACTCTTAAGCAAGAGGGGCTGAGGAGAGACTTAGTCAAGTGTAAACTTGATGGAAGCAACAGCAATGGGTCAAAGCCCAAGCCCAAGGAGGAGGATGAGAATGCAGTCCTTGCATCCAGGGGGCAGCAGGAGTAGCAGAAGCGGAAGGAGGACGTTTCAAAGATTAAATGCTTCAAGTGTTGTGAGAAGGGTCACTACACAACACACTGTCCTCTAAGGAAGAAGTACAAAGATGAGAAGCATGATCCGAAGGCTACACCAACGAAGATCGAGGAGGATTTTGCCATGATAGCCGAGATACCTCCAGGAGGAAGGTGGGTTGATTTAGAGTTGTATTTCGAAAGAGCTACAAATGGGAAGGATCCTTAAGGAGTCCACCTCTTGAATCAATACCTTGCTACGAGAGCCTAGATCAGTAGCAGCAGGATGCACTAAGTGTCAAATGATGCAGAGGAGGTTGACATGATAGTTGCAATGGCTAGGAGTGCCAGAGACTGAGCAGAGTTGGCAGCAGTGCATTTGGCACAGAGCAAAGGTCAGCAGCAGCACAGAGACTTCAAAGGGTCAGCGTAGAGACTCGCAGCAGTCAGAACTTCAGCAACAAATGTATTATGCTAAAAAATAGTTTAGTAATTATGGATGTTTTTCCGTTGTTGATGTAGTAGAAGCAGCAATAGGAGAAGGCAATAGTGCAGATGCAGTTGGCAGTGGCAGTGCCAGCAGCAGCACGGATGCAGAATTGAGAGGAAGTTGCAGTATTAATGCAGTGTTGAGAATGGCAGGGTCAGCAGAAGTACAGATGCAGCATTTGCGCAGAAGTTAGTGGACAGGGTGTCAAACACCAGCGGCGCAGAAGGAGATGTTACAGAACAGGGTGATGCTTCAGCAAGTTGCATTGTTAGAGAACATTCCTCGCTAAGAGGGAGTGTTGATTTCTGGTAGCATCGGATGTGCTCTAAGGCTCAAATTTTGCAAGGAGGCTTAAACACACGCATTCTCCAATACCCAGAAATTGTTTTGGGAAATTATTCCTAGCGAGAGTTTTATTAATATAATTAATTATTTTTAATGGGTCCCTAAGTCTAAACATAGGAAATTAAAATAATTAATGGGTATTAATCTAAACTGTGGGTGAAACTTCTAGAAGAAGATGGAGATCAAGTCAATATGATCCTAGCCATTGATTAGGATCTAATCTAGGTCGTTGATTGATCAACGAGAGGATTATAAGAGAAGGCTTGATGGGCACTTGGAGAACACAGAGAGTTGATCAGTCAGATCGAAATGTTAAATCTTGAGCAGCACAGTGATTTCGTGGTGATCACACAGAGAGGGGCAAAGATAATTTTTGGTTGGAGAATCTTCTCCTAAGCCAAAAATATGCAGCAAAGAGGCAAATAAAGACGCAAAGGAGGCAGCGCAGTGCCGTGTGAGGGTGATGGAGAGCCACGAAGGGCTCATGCAGAGCGACGCAATGCCTTCAGTGCAGATGTCTGAAATTTAGCTGGGAGTTCAATGTTCTGAGACGAAGGGTTGAAGTCAAGGCTCCTGAGAGAAAATCGATCCAGTAGAGGAAGTGATGCAATTCCTCAGAGGCAGTGATGCAGGCCCACGTAGTGAATGCTTAGGGACAGCGCAAAGCTAGTCGGGGACTCATTTCAGTTGTCGGATCAGCCGGAACTTGCAGTGTAGAGTGAGATTACCTCACTACTTTCTTTTGTCAAGTGATATTCTATGTATTGGATAGCGATCAAGGCATCCAGAGTTTGTATTCAAAAATAAATATTGCTTAATAATAAAAACCCTCAAAACTGCTGCATTGGTTTTCCCGCATTGGGTTTTTCCGGGGACATTTGTCTAAAAATAACTATCATTCTGTTGTATCTTTTTCCTGTTCAGTTTCTTTGGCATATTATTTTAAATAGTGAATGTCACAATTGTATTTACTTTGATATTTTCCGTAGAACATAGTAAATAAATTGTATGGATTAACAAGTAGGAGAAGTAACATCAATTTGTTGCAAAAGGGATTTCGGGTTTTGGAATTTTCACACCTAGATCCCTATTGGTATCTTGACAAGTAGCCTAGATGATACATAGATGTTTGTTGGATTGGTACCTCGGCAAGTGGCCTAGATGGTACCTAGATGCTTGTTGGGTTGGTACCTCGGCAAATGGCCTAAATGATACCTAGATCCTTGTTGGTATCTTGGCAGGTAGCCTAGATGATAACTAGATCCCTGTTGAGTCCGTGTTTTCGCTGGTAGCATAGATCACACCTGGATCCCTTTTGAGTCGGTCTTTTGGCTGGTAGCCTAGATGACACTTGAATCCCTGTTGAGTTGGTGTCTTGGCAGGTAGCCTAGATGACACCTGGATCCTTGTTGAGATGGTCTATTGGCATGTACCCTAGATGACACCTAAATCTTTGATGAGTTGGTAGATTGGAAAATGGTACCTAGATCTCTTGATGAGTTGATAACTTGGCAGATGCCTCGCATTGTATATGTTGATTGTGATATTATTCTTAGAACATTACAACCTAAGGTCATTCTTGTACCATTTGCACAATTATGAATACCTCCCTAGTTAAGAGGGAGTATTGAATGATGTAACTAGGTTCGGTCTTCATAATGACTCATGTACTCTTAATTTTGTATATTTGATGTATAAAAGAAAAAAAAAAAAAAAAAGATCATTCTTGAAGTATGGGTTTCATGCTCCTTTTTATTTGTCAACTAGGTCAAGCATGTTCTTCATGCTTCTAGGTTTTACTTGAGTCAAAAGAGTATTTATCATATGTATAATACCCTTCTTGGGCCTTTGTATCATGAAAGAAAATATATTGTGTGTCAAAAAAGTCAAAAAGACCTCCTTCACCAAGTCAGCCCTACTTATGACAAGTTGACCTTGTTGTGGCTATTCGACCTCCTGGAAAAGATATATACTGGAGGAAACTTAGACCTATTTGATCATTCATCTATCACAAGTTCAATCTGCAATAAAGAGAAGGGGAAAAGAAGTGTTAAGTTCAAAGGAGAAGAGAAAAGGTCTAAGGAAGAAAATTGAATTTTTGAGCCTCCTATCTCTCACATGTGCGACGCTAGGACTCCTGTCCTACTACAGGAGGCCAAAACTACAAGTCCAAATTGCAGGTCTGATCCAAGGGGCCAAAAAACAGAGTTGACCAATGAAGGAAAGTAGTTTGACTTTAGTTGACTTTGAAAACTTTGACTCATCTAAAGGAGGATCATTTGGAGGGCTGACTTGGTGATTGAGAATGGTCTTGGTTATGGTCTAGTGGTCTTGAATGTCTCATTTTGTCTTGGTTCTATAAGAGGAAGAGAAGCTTGATTGGGTTTCCCCTAAGAAGGGTTTTTCCCTATCTGAGAGCCTACATACTGTGTTCTATTGTTCTTGTTATCTTCATGTTCTTTATGGTTTGATAGTTGCTTGATGAAAAGAAAACATAAGAAGATAATATGGTTAAAAGTTATCAAAAGCTTTTATCAAAGCAAGAAAATATTTTCTACCTTTTGATTTCCTAACAAAATAGTGTGAGTTTGTGGCCTATATATATGTGGAACCTTGTGGACCTGAGGCAATATCCTCTCTATGGAATGGTGCAGGTTTGTGTCTTCATATATTTGTGGAACCTTGCAAACCTGAGGCAATATCCTCTCTGTGGAACAGTGCAGGTTTGTGGCCTATATATTTGTGGAACCTTGCGGACCTAAGGCAATATCCTCTCTGTGGAATAGTGTGGGTTTGTGGCCTAGATAAATCTGTGGAACCTTGGGGACCTAAGGCAATATAATCTCTGTTGAATAGTGTGGTTTTGTGGCCTATATTTTTGTGGAACCATGTGGACTTGTGGCTCAATATCTCTATAACATATGTGAGGGTTTGTGGCACATATCTCTATGGATATGAGAAGGTTGTTAGAGGGTTGGCTTGGCAGTTGTGGAAGACCATCTTTTTGGTCAATATTTGTCTATGTAATCTTGTCAAAGAATTGGATTGAATTGGACATTCTCTCATAAGGAAAGGTTGTTGAGTTTTTCCCAAGGTAATTTCTAGTGTCTCTTGTTCAGTGTCTTATTATGATCTTTATTGTTCTATCAATCTTAATGTTAATGATTGAAATTTTCATGTTTAACTGCTTAATGATTTAAATATTAAATAAGAAGTGAAATTGTATCATAGGAAGTAGTTATCAATGTGAAAATTGTTCTAGTCTTGTAAGCTACTAGAAAATCAATATGGTATCAGAGTTATGGGTGGAAAAGCAACCAGCTTAGGGTTTGTTTCTTGCCCTAATCAATCTTCGTTTAGAAATTCTCCTAAAAGGTTTATGCCCTAAAAGATCGTAGGACAAATTCAAAGAATATCTCTGATGGCTAAGGGCTAAAATTTGTAGCTTGCATCTTGTTGAAGCTTGTAAAAAGTCCAATAAGGAGAAGCAAAATCTTGATAAGTCTCAAAATCCACGACGAAAAAAGACCTCAGAACGACTTTTGAAAGTAGGCCTCACAAATCAGGTCTTCTACAAGCTAAGCTTGAGTCTCATTTTCGTATCTTATTCCTAAGCCTATGAATAGGCCGAAATATTTTAAATCGGACTTCTAAGTCTTGTAGGCTGAAAAAGGCCTTAGAACATATTCATAAGGCCAAACCTCAGTGCCTTAGACCAAAGGTTCAAAAGTTCGAGAGCCTAAGTTTGTTTTAACAGTCCCAATCAATTGCTTCAAAAATTCAAGGTTGTGATGTTTTTAGAGCTCCAGATTAATGATGGAAGAACTCTAAGATTTATAGCATTTTCAAGAAGTCTTTGTGCAAGTATTTGAAAGGAAAATAATTGTCGTTGAAGGACGACTTCAAAGAATCTGAGCCTATGTTTGGTGCCTACTTCATGCAAGATATGTATCAAAGTATTCCCTTGGATCGTATATTAAAATGCTTATCCGTGCAAGAATATAATTACTTCCTCAGTAAAGGATCATGTCAATACTGGTTGGTTTATTGTATTCAATATCTTGATAAGCCTGGAAGGATCATCTAAAGGAATCGATCATTAAAATGTCCGATTGAAAATTCTTGTTTCTGAGTTATGACTTGTGATCCTTAAAGAATCCATCAAGGGTATATTTAAAGAAGCCGAGAACTTTTATCTTGAAGACCATAATACCTTTGTCAAAATATGAAATTCCTTAGAAAGGTTGCATTCCAACTATATCTTTGTTCAGATATCTCATGTAATGACATCGAAATACAACGATATTCTGTGTTCGTACTAATCAAAGGAATAGCAAGTAAATGTTACAAATGGTATCTAGAACCATGAGGCAAAGTATGAATGAACCTCATGGATGATACTCTCAAATTTATGGCTATTTAGAATGATGTTGATCCATTATTGAAGATGAGCCCATGATTTTTGATGATCTAGAGAGGTCGTGTTGCTCGCGCATGATCGGTTGAGGAAGGATTGTTCGTCTTAGATCTGTTGTTTAGAAAGTTTCGACTTTAATTAAAAGTAAGTTCGAATGCACCAAAGCTTCATCTTATATCTGCTTGTCTCTGATAAATAGTCTTTGTTGAACGGTCACCCCCTCTATTTGGTATCGGAGCCACACCCCATTCCTTGGATGTATTACATTCTATAGACAGAGCCTGAAGTTAGCCAGGTAGCCTTTGAAAAGCATCTTGTTTTACGAGTGTTGAGTAGATAAAAGCTGCTTCAGTCAATCTCTGGAATAGAATTGTAAAAGTTCAACATGGCCAATTTCTTGAGATCCTTTTCTACCATCGACAAGAAGTCTGTATCTGAAGTAGAAAATAGATCCTTGAGACAGAAATAGAAGAACATGAAAAGATAGAAGATCCGGAGAACTGGAATCCTCCTCCTTTGAATACCAAAGAAATTTATCCAGTCCCAACTCTATTCAAATTGTCAAAGAAGGCCTATTTTAAAGAAGTTGAACTGAAAGTCAGAATTAAAGGTCCATCTGTACAAATCATAGGTTTAAATATGTTTTCTGAAGATGAAATAAGAAAGTTTAGAAAGTATCATGCTGAAAAGAAGTTCTTTTATTTACACTTTGGGGGATTAGAATCGGTTTAGCCCCATTGTTTCGTCATGGTTTAAACACTCCATGTATAGCAGAACTTTTTGATACAAGGCACAATATATATGACCATGCCCGTATAGGAACTATTCATGGAAATCTTTCTTCAGGATGTCAACATGGAACAATCTACCCTGATTATGCAATCAGTCTAACTGATGTCCATCTCAAAGATTGTTGGAAAGCCTTGATTGGAGTGCAAGGTCTATCTATGGTTGATGATAGTGAATATTTGTCTGTGATAGTCCAGACCTCTTTTCAGTTAACTAATACTGTACATCCTAAGCTAAAACAGCCAGTGTTAAAGGATTGTGTTGCAGTAGGAGTGGGCAATGCACAGATTGAAGGTGTGCATTATGACAAAGAAGCTTTGCCTAATGACTGGTACATTCAATATAAGTCCCTGGCCTCAGAAAGTCCAAACAATAAACTGAATAGAATGGTTGTATCAGGAGGTTGTGTTAAAATCATCCCTAGCCAACCCAGAATACCAAGGCCAATAATCTTGCCAGAAAAACATGTGTTACCAGCCGAAAATGAACCAATCCAGAATAGTGGAAGAAGATCATTCTATCGCCATATTCCCATACCAGAGGAGCCTAGTTCTTCCACCAGTACACCATTGGCTACAAATCAATTGTATATACCAGAGGAGAAACCGTTTTTTGCTGTAAATAAGATGTTCAGAACCTATGTAAATACTTTCCCACCAGTTGAAGAATTTCAGTATGCAAATCATAGATTTGTGAAAGGAGGAAAATGGCCACCCAAAACAAAGTTTTGTACTTCTTCATCTAATACCAGACAGCCACCCACAAGAGCTGATTGTGCCCCATTACTAGAACATAATTCACAGAATCCAAACGATTTGGATCAAGTATATCAGATAGGAAACTATCTGACCACTTGGTGTTCTCATGCAGAAGATGTTCTAGATGATTTAGGAAAACAAGCTGATCTGATTAATGCTAATCTTAAGCTGCTATATGATGAGCAACAATCAGAAAAGCAAGAAAAGGAAGAAAGGAGAAGAAGGAGACAAAAGAAAAAGGCCAAATAAATTCCAAAATTTCATATAGATATGTCTGCACCCAATTATTGGGATTTAGAGGAAGAAGAAGAGGAAGCTAAAGGAGAAACAACTGCAAACAGTGCAGGTGAAGGTACTTCCAAAGACACTAGGAAATTAACCAATGAGTCCAGAACATATAAAGCTGATAAACCTTTTGAGTCCAAAAAGGAAGTAATGACCTTAGAAAAAGCTGCCTCCAAATTCCCATCTTTTATTTTGCCATCTATACATAATCAAAATAAGGCACATGTTTTGAAAGATGTCAGTAAATATCCAAGAGTAGAAGACCTGTATGCAGCCAATACCAGTGGCTATATCCTAGATCTTGATAATTCTTCAAACCCTGGAGAATCAATCAGAATCTAGATTGGAGCATTATATCAAATGCAGGTCACCACAAAGTTGGATAATATATCCATCATGGTCCTAGCAGAAAAAAGAATGACTGGAATAGTCTATGATTGGTGGATGGGACCATCTGAAGAAGAAAGAAGAGCCGTCATGGAAGCTGGACTGACTACACTAGAAATATTGTTAAAAACACAGTTTGTGCCAGAACCAGTGGATGAGAAGAAGAAAATCATAACTGATCTTAGCCGCATGGAATTAAAAGACTTGAAGTATCTCGACCAATTTAGCAAAGACTTCATGGCTAAGGTATTTAAAGCTAGTCTCTCCAATGATGTAGCTCAGAAAATTTCATTTTTGTCAAAATTACCAGCCAATTTAGGAGACCTCGTCATGAAAGATCTAGATGTACAAAGCAAAAGGCTAGATCAAATATATTGGGTAGACCTTTTGTTTAGAGTCACAGAAAAAGTAAAATATTTATGTTGGCAAAAGAAGGCGCACGACATCACCCCCAGTTCTGATGTCTGCAAAATAATGCTACCATGGACACCTTTCAGAAAGAAGAAGAAAACAAAAAGGTATGGTAGATTCAAACCCAAGAGAGTCTCTAATCCAAGAAAACCTTTCAGAAAATATAGATTTTTGAAGAAAAGAACCAAACCCAGAAACAACAACTGTTGTTTCATCTGTAAAAAAGGACACTTTGCAAGAAAATGTCCCCAGAATTCATCCAGTAAGTTAAAAGCCTGTATAGATATTGAAGAGTTTCAGGATGATTGGTCAGTTGTAGATTCAGAAGATGATGTTTTAGATGTATATATTTTAACTGAAATATCAGATGCAGAAGAAATGGAAGAAAATGTACAAAAAATGAATTTTTGTCCGTCATGTTCTGAAGATGATTTCTCAGAAGAAAAGCATTACAGTGATGAAGAAAGTGAAAGTGATTTTGAAGTCACAAGTGAAACATCCGAAGACTCAGATGATGAATCTGCAAGTGCAGTATCATTATCAGTCAGCCAAGGTAAGCAACCCGTGCTACCTTTGCCAGAAATTAATGCTTTTTGTCCATTTGAAAAGAAAATAGCAACCTCATCTAGTTTTCCACCACCAGAGATTAAAAGGACAGAAGAGAATACATTGTTGAAAAAGATAGTCAAAACCAATAGCCTGATATACATACCGGTACAAGTACAGGTAGGAAAAGAATGGATATCTGTAGATGCATTTGTTGATACTGGTGGTTCAAACAATTTGGCTAGACCATCTTTATTCAAATCTCTGTGGAAACCACTGAAAAATATTTTGGTTTCAGAAACAATTGGAGGATCTGTTAGTTTAACCCATTATGTAGACAACATTTCTTTGAAAGTTGGGGGGAGTATTGTAAAGATTTCTGCAATTCAGCATTTTGATCCCTCAGCCAGTTTAATGTTGGGAATGCCATTTCTAAATTCTGTGCTTCCAGTTACAATCAGCCAAGATAAGCTGATTATAAATTTGAAAAAGAAAGCTATTTCTGTTCCTAGATTATTTATTGCAAATTCAGAAGCTAGGTATGAGAATAGCCAGAAAAGAATAGGAGCCAGAAAGCCACAAAAGGATTCTGATGATTGGCAGGAAGTCCTGCAATTTTATGAAAAAAGAGCAGAATCTAAAACAAAACAATTGGCATGTATTGATCCCAACTGGTCTACAGAACAAGGTGATATCTATCAAAGACTTCTAAAGAGTTGCTCAGAAAACCCACAGCAGTTTTGGGAAACTGAGAGCCCAATGCAAGAGATCATAACCTTGCATGACAATGGAGTTAAAGGTAAGATGATTCCCTGCACCCCTTCTGATGAGCAAGAAATAAAGAATCAGATAAAAGAATTATTACAGATGCAGCTCATCGAGCCGAGCGAGTCTCATTATTCTTGTTCAGCTTTTCTTGTAAGGAATCACTCTGAGATAGTCAGGGGTAAACCGAGAATGGTAATAAATTATAAACCCCTTAATGCCATTACTCAGAGCTTCAATTACCCATTACCAAGGCCTGAGACCATCATGCAGAAAATTCAGCATAGCAAGGTGTTTAGTAAATTTGATATGAAGTCAGGGTATTATCAGATTCAGATCCAGCCAGAAGACCGGCATAAAACCGCTTTCATCTGTCCAGCCGGATTTTACCAGTGGAAGGTTGTCTCGTTTGGTTTGAAAAACGCCCCTGCATTCTTCCAGCGAAGAATGGATTTTATTTTTGCAAAATATGATTTCATTGTAACATATATAGATGATATTCTTATTCATAGTCCAGATGTACATACTCACCTAAAGCATTTAGAAATATTTTTAAAGGAAGTTCAACAGCATGGGATAGTCCTATCAGAAAGAAAAATGTCTCTTTTTCAGGATAGTGTTGATTTTTTGGGAATTAATGTTGTCAATGGTGCAATCCAAATGCAACCTCATGTTTTGACAAAATTAACACAGTTTCCTGATGAATTGAAGGATACCAAGACAATTCAGAGATTTTTGGGAGTCTTAAATTATCTTCACAAGTATATTCCAAATTTGACAGAGAAGACAGTGCCAATCAGAAGACATCTCAAACAGGGATGGTCACAGGAAGCAACAGAAGCTGTTAAACAATTGAAAGAAGAATGTCAGCACCTGCCAAAGCTTCAGCCACCAGGTGATGGTTTACTCATTCTTCAGACTGACGCTTCTTTAGATTTTTGGGCAGCTGTTCTATTAGAACAAAGGAGAAATAGTGAAGATAAAATTGAAGAAAATCTTTGTGCATATGCTTCTGGTGAATTCACACCTAGCCAGAAGAATTATTTTATAGCCGAAAAGGAAACATTGGCCATCTTCAACGGGATACAGCGATTTGAGGTATATCTTACTCCCGTGAAGTTTTTGATCAGAATAGATTCCAGGAATTTCAAATATTTTCTATCTGCCAAAATTTCAAGGCAAATTGTTAAAGGAAGAATCCTAGCCTGGCAGATCTGGTTTCAACAATTCGACTTTGAAGTTGAGTGGATCCCAGGAAATTCCAATTTTTTGACAGATTCACTAACCAGAGACATGAATAAGGCATTCATAACTTGTACAGGTTCATTCTTTGATATTCCAGGCAAAAATCCAAAGGATGATAGTTTTGCTACTTTTGTAGATAGATTTAGAATTTTTGAAAATCATGAAGTTCATCTTGCAGATGAAATAAAAAAGGTGGTAGGAATGAGGTTAAGAAGAAATACTTGGATAAGAAAGTGCCAAGCATGGCAATCTAAAAATTTAGGTGTTTCTCTGGGCCTAGATGATACATTGGTAAAAATATTTCCTCTGCCAAACATGAAGGTAAAACTCTTTTTCAGGAGTTTATCTGATTTATGGTCTAGTGTTTATACTGATGAAATGATCTGGACTCTCAAAGTTCTAAATTATTATCAGATCATTGGAGGAGTTGATTTTGCTCTTAGTATCTTTACAGGAGCCAAACTAATGGATCTTGAAGAAATTCCTATCAAATAAGAATTGGAAAAATTTATTGTGTCTTTAAAAATCCCTGATATTTTTGAAGAATTGGAAGCCTCTTTCTTGCAGAGATATGATGAAAATTATGCAGTCAGCGACACTTTCCCACAATATGAGATATTCGAAGGATTTGCTGATTGGGAAATCAGAGGAGGTTTATGTAGAAAAAAGCCATCTACTAGAATATCACAGTGTATTCAAAGGACATTGCAGTATCTCAGAACTTTTGCATATCCTTGGGATTTTCATAGTCTAAGATTGAGAGATAGCATTGATCCTAATCCATTTGCTCAGGTATTCAGCCATGAGAGAATCGGGGAGATAGAAACCAGCAACAATCAAGAAATGATAAAGCAGCATGCCGATTGGTTTCATGAATTTGGTAATTTGAAGTTGATAGAAAAGCTCCAGATCCTAAATAAAATGAATGACTTGCAAGGAGAACCTAAAGCTCTAAAGTTTGTAATCAATCAAAAGGCTTTAGTCACCATAATTGCTCGATCTCCTAATTGGAATAGTAATGTCATTCATATTATTAGTTTGATGATATCAAAAAGAATCTGCACTTCAATAATGTTTGAACAGGGATGGCAGCATAAAGACTTTATGAGTGACAACTGCAGATCATGGGTTCAGCACGCCATAGAAGGGTCCACAAACATGTTTCAGATATTTAAATGGGAATTATTGGATGGCATCGAACTGGTAGTTCAGAGATCACCCTCAGTCAGAAATGTCTATAAAGATTCCTTCCTAGATATAGAGATAAGTGCTTTACCTTTTCTTAATAAGTGGGAAAAGCAGGAAGCCATGTTCACGCCTCAACAACCGGGCCTCCACAAGATAAAGACGAATATGGAAAAGGGAGAATCTTCAAAAGCAACATCTCGAAGGACAATAATGTTAGATCAAGATGACAAAGGAAAAGTTGAAATGACAGATGCCCAGGACCCAGAAGCAGATATCGACGAAGAATATAATCGGCTGATTGACTGCCACTATCAACGAATATTGGATGAGTACGAGCCATCTCCAGGATCTTCAGAACACGACGATTCGGATAGGAGTCCGATGGGACCATGGTAGAATCTTTGCTAGCAATGTGATAATGTGGTCACATGTTGTAGCAGGAATCTTTGTACTGGAAAAGATTGAGTAAACACCGTCGGTGAAAGAAATACCGACAGGACCCTCAATAATTCCCACTTTTACATCATTGCTTAGATAGGATTAGATTCTTTAAGTTCTATATAAAGAAGGGTCTGCAGAAGTTCAAGGCATCGCTTGACAGAGCATTGCTTGAGAGAACTCTGAGATTTCTTGTTGTAATAAGCTTGTTGTATTCTTCTTGTTTTTGTTAATATTGAAGCCTACTGGGTCGCCTATCTGAGGACAGTTCCTGTATCCAAAAGTACCTTGAGCTGTAAGGCGTTGGAGTTTTGAAGACCCATGGAGAGAGGTCGTGTTGCTCGCGCATGATCGGTTGAGGAAGGTTGCTCGTCTCAGATCTGTTGTTTAGAAAGTTTAGACTTTAATTAAAAGTAAGTTTGAATGCACCAAAGCTTCATCTTATATCTGCTTGTCTCTAATAAATAGTCTCTGTTGAATGGTCACCCCCTCTATTTGGCTCTGTTGAACGGTCACTCCCTCTATTTGGTATCAGTTCAACAGAGACTATTTATCAGGTCCAGTACTGTAAGTTCGCATACGAATGCTATGTATAGCATTTCAGTATGGCCTGCATATTTCTATGTTGAAGCTCGCGCAGTGGCATCGCATCTCTGAATGAGGTATCATATCGCTACGTGGATTATCTGGCTTGCTATGTTATTTATAGTGGATCTTGTATATTGTAGCTCACTATGAGGATCTCATACTATGGTTTCTATACTCATTGGCATCGCTTTACTACTCTTACAGCAATAAATCACACAGTTCACGTGTAATCACTATGCATCGTGGCTTCTTTACTATGATTGTAGCATCTCACTCTATATTATGAAGATTTGTGACACTAATAGTATATGGTTTATGTAACATCACATAATTCAACAGTGGCCTTGCAAGTCAAATATATAACATAACTAAGTTGCGGCAATTAATTACCAGAAGTCTAAAATTAGTTCTCGATCTATCATAGATGACAAGTTTTGAAAAGAAGTCCTCATTGACTAACATAAAGTCCGACTGAAGCACAAGTATGAGAAGATATGACAATATCATTATTTCAAATACACAATCGGAGGTCATATCCATGAAGCCTACCTAAAATTCGAAAGAAAGGATGTTTTCTTTTGTAATAAAGATGTTCAGGATCAGATCTTTGATAAAGAGGATAGTAGGTATGGTTGCAAAAAGCAAGAATGGAAGAACAAAGTGTTTTGATGATAATTGGACTTGGCACTCAATCAAATCTTTACAAGAAAGAAATATGGTAAAAGTTGTAGAGGTATTTATAATTGTTGCATTATGGTCATTTAAAAGATCTGGAATTTGATAATATGTTAGGCTTTCTAATCATACAAAAAGTATGATAGTATCATTAGGGTTTTTTGCGGCATGCTAGAAGAATTTTACATGGATGACAAGTTTTGATGACTATAAAGTTTCTAGGGTTTACATAGAACTTGCAATTCCTAATGTGATTGATCTTGAAGACCTTATAGTATCTAGGGTGTTACAACTAACTCTAGTTGTAGAACTTTGTAGATTGTAAGTGACAGGTCTTGGCATCTAGGGTTTGTAAACCCTAGCAAGGTATAGACTAAGAAGAGAAACCCTAATTGATTATGAAAAGATATAGAACCCTAGCTCCTAAGTATGACAGATGACGTGAAGACAAGGTTTGATGAAAAAGGACTCAAGACCTAGAGGGAGTTGTCTTGATCTCAAAAGATAAATATCTTGTGTTTCTTTTGTTGTTTCAATCAATACTGATGTTGGACTATCTATGATTTGCAAAACCCTAGGTTGGGTTTGGAGAAGAAAATCTAAGTTGATGATGTGGACTCATGATATAGACTCCTTAATGATGTGAATATGAACTCTTTGATGTTCATAGGGACTTCTTGATGATGTGGATGATGATATGGACTCCATGAGGATTTTGATATGGACTTCTCAATAATGAATGATGCATACACTATGATGTTGCAAATTACTCCTTGCTAATAATGATTGTTGATGTGGATGATATGATTGGGCTCTTTGATGGTGATGTATATTAATGCTCACTCTTTAATGGTGATGACAATCTAAATGACGATGATGTGAACTACATTGATGATGTTCTTGATGATTATATGGACTCGCTGATAACATGGGCTCATGAACTCATTGCTAACATGCACTCATTGATGACATGGACTCGTTGATGACCAATTGGACTAGACTCTTCGAGATAACATAAATATGGACTCCTTGATAATATAGGATGATATGTACTACTTGTGTGGGCTCTTTGGTGATATGAACAAGACTACTTGATGATGATGATATGGACTCGATGATAATGATGACTCAATGATGATGATGATTCAATAATGATGACTCCTTGATGATGATGATGATGATCATATGAACTCCTTCATGACTTGGACTTTGTGAACTCTATGTTGATGATAAGAACTCCTTAATGACGTTGTGGATTCCTTGATGACCTAGACTCCTTAATGATGTCAACTCTTTGATGATGGTAGGAACTCCTTGATGTGATGAAATTGACTCGATCTGAGAAGGCTAAGATCAATCAGGATTGACACAATCTCAAGAGATAAGTATTATCTTGATTTTTTCTATTGATTATTTCATTATGAGTCTCTTGGCTTGCTTGGTTGTTCTTGTTCTTCCACAACCTCCTCGTGAGGATTGTAGGTACATAATGAAGACTGTCAAGTTGTGGCATATCGTTGAAAATGATGGAAAAACAATGTGACAAGAAGAATCGCGATGGGCTCTGTACTCAGAGGGAGTAGACGACATCAGCCTAATTAAAGCTCATTCTCATGAAGGTGGCTAGAAGCTTTGAAGACCAATGTTGATCTAAAGATGGGCCAATGATTTCTGTGTAAGAAAGAGTTGCTTTTGAGGCATGAACATGGTGATATCCTTGGCACAATGGATTGAGGGTCCATCAATATCTTCCTGATGAATAATTTGTAGAAGCTACAAGACTTTGATATTGGCTAGTTCGTTGATCTATCTGATGATGTTTGTTTCCGTCGAAGCCACTTATCATTTGTTGGATTTGTTGGATTCTACTATGGTTCACAATGCTTGCTTCTATGAGAAGACACTCATTGTTTGATGGATTCGATTATGGTCTGTTAACTTAGTACTTGCTTTTGAGAGAAGCCATTTATTATCTAGATTCAACTATGGATACTAATATTTACTTCTGTGAGAAGCCCTTACTGAATTTTATTGTTTTCTATCGATAACTATTGATAACTTCTGATGTTTGCGGGTAGGAATAGAAGGGCAGAAGAACAAGAGGATAGTGGTCCCCATATGAGTAACCCAATGTATGATGAGGAGGAAGGATTTGAAGAGGAAAGGGATGAAGAGGGCATTGAAATGCAAGAGGGGAAAGCTGCATTGACACCCTTGTGGAATTATGCGACCAAACATGAAGGGGGAAAAGGTGGTGGAAGCTAGTGGTTTTTGTGCCCTCAGGGTTGTCATGGAGGAAAACCATATAGTGGTTCATATACCCGTGTGAGGAGGCATCTTTGTGAGGTGTTGGAAAGTGATGAAAAAAAGGGTTCCATGGGGATAGCAATTTGCCCTAAGGTTTCAACTGAAAAAAGGAAGAAATACATCCAAATAGAGGAGGTTGCACAACAGAAAAACAAGAAACAAAAAAATCATTTTGAATCAAGTGCAACCTCTAGATTTGGTAGCTCATCTCCTAATGGTACTTTTGGTACCTCTGGAAGTAGAAGAACAAATAGTCCTTAATATTGTTGGGAGGGATGATGTGGATGGAAAGATAGTCCAATTTCTTTGTGCTTGCAGTGTACCATTCAATGTGCTTCACTCTCCCTATTGGCATGATATGTTTAAGGGCATCAATCAAACCCCAAAAGGATACAAAAGCCCCAACTATGAGAAAGCTAGAACAGTGTTATTAGAAAGAGAAAAAGAAAATGTTTAAAGAGCTTTCGCACATTTTACAAATGAGTGGGTGGATTGTGGGGTATCTATTGTATCAGATGGGTGGACAAATGTTAGAAACAAACATATGATAAATGTTCTTGGTGTTTATGCTAGTGGTGTAGTGTTTATTGCATGTCATGACTCCTCCTCCGTTAGTGCAACTTCCCAAAACATTGCAAATCTCCTATTGCAATCAATCAAAGATGTTGGTCCTAATATGTGGTTCAAGTAATCATTGATAATACAACAATTTGTAAGGCAGCAAGAAAAACTATTGAGCGTACTCATCCACACATCTTTTGGTTTGGGTGCTTGGTGCACACATTGAACCTTTTGATGCATGATATTGTGAAGCATAAAGAATGTGGATGGATTAATGAGTTTTACAAGAGAGGGAAGCAACTCATTATATTTATCACAGGGCATACAAGGGTAAACTACTTTTATGGAATTTACTCCAAGTTGCAGTTTCTTAAACATGCAAAAACAAATTTTGCAAGTTATTACCTCACCTTTAGGAGGCTAGCGAAGGTGAGACAAGCTTTAACTAATATGGTGGCCTCTAAACCATACAATGACATTAACACTAATAGCGATGGTGCTAATGTAGCCAAGGGCACTATTCTTGATAGTTACTTTTGGTCACAAATTAAATTTTTTTGCAATTCACCAAACCAATTTATTACATGATCAAGTTTACAGATTCAAATTGGCCAATAATTGAGGAGGTGTATGAGCAAACGGATAGCATGTTGGGGCAAATTAAAGACATTATTGAGATTAGAGACATCACCTTGTACATTATATTCGTGCAGAGGTGGAAAAACGATGGCATATGCTAAATATTCCATTGCATGCATTAGCATATGTTCTAACACATAAATACTATCATCCATCATGGCTTTCAACACCAACATCTCAGGGGGGGGGAGAAGGAGAAAACCACACCTAGATCTAGAGGTTCTATCCGGTTATATGAAAACATTGGATAAATGAATCCCTGATGAGGAGGAGTCTACCATGCTACAGAAACATTTGAGCAACTATATGCTTAACACTGGTCCATTTGGGAGCATGCATGCAATTAAACATCGAGAGAATTTATCTTCTCTTTAGTGGTGGAACTTGCATGGAGGTGCTCTTCCATTTCTACAAACTTTGGCATTGTAGGTGCTATCACAGGTGGTAAACACCTCTTCTGCACAGAGGTGTTGGAGCTCTTATTCTTTCATCCACAATGTTAAAAGGAACAAGTTACATTTAGGATGGGAAAAGAGCTTGGTTTATGTTCACAACAAATTCTTGTGATTGTTGTCCCATTCAAGTTTACTTGGGAGCGAGAGCGAAAATGGGGAACAGGAGCGAGAGTGGGAGCAAGAGCGACATTTTCATAAGCTCACGGTTTGGGAGCGATTCCAAGAGCATTTTTTATATAATATATATATTTTTATATTTTGATGCATATATGTTAACAAAAACATTTAGAATGATGAATTAGATATTAAAAAAACATAAAAACATAGATTGAACCATATAACATCAATCATCTAGAAATTATAATCTTCATCAACCACGTCCACAAGTTAATAACATACAACATATTGAGTCTCATTATTCATCAATCTTAAAGTTTCAAGTTTTCAAAATTCAATATATAACATTTATCATCATTGATCACCAAAGTTGTAATTGTAAGATAAGTGTAACCATTACAACAAAGAATATCTAACATGAAATGAAATGTTATAAAATGAAATAAAATGAAACAACTTTCAACTATCATGAAGCATCATATTCAGAATTCATTACCAATGAGTTATAATTGCCAACTTCAAACTTCAAACTTAAATTGTCATATTGTTTCCAAAAAATATCATAATAAATATGAAAGAGTCAACAATTATAAAAACTACTAGAAACTAGAAAAGACAAGTAAATCTATTATCTATTGCTAATGCTTGGGCCTCTTGCCACTGCGAGAAATGTCTAATTTTTTAGCCTTGTTGGAAAATCAAGAACTTGTCATTAATATCACCCTCTAAACATTAATATCCAAAGGTATCTTTGTCATTACCTTTGGATCTGTATAGGGATCTTTGTCATTAATATCACTCTCTAAGCATTAACATAAGATAGAAAAAGCATAGCATGTCAAGTCAAGATTTTGTTTGAGTGATGGGTACATTTTTAGTAGGGTCATGATAGAGGAGTTCGACAACTTATGTCACTAACATCAAGGTACATAGAGGGGTTGGTGCTCTTGATTAAATATGAGTCCCATACCCTAATAAATGACAAAATCTAATGGAAACATTGCAATCCCCCCAATCCTAAAAAACTGATAAGTCTACTGGATTTTGAATGAGATCTAAAATTCTACTTTCTCCATATGAAATCCAATGAGGTCAGAACCACTCTCAAACATCCTGAATCACTTCATGGTAATGTTAAGAATTTAAGTAAAAGGATGAAAATGAAGATTAAGGAGAATGTCACTTTAAGAGTTAAACATTACAATGAATTGCATATCAATACTAAGGCCATAGGCTTGATCATTAGGTTGCGCCACTCAAACATTACTTGTTTCTTTGAAAAAAAATTCATTTGGAATGTTACTGCAAAAAAAATTGCAAAAGAGGCTAGGGGGCGAAAATTTCGCTCCCAAAATTCACTCCCTGCGGGAGAAATTACCAAAAATGTACAAAACATGAAGATCAAAAGAGACAAAGAACACAATAAATTAGGCTTCAAGCCAAATCAAAACCCCACACCAGGGAAAACCCAAGAAAAATTTATTCTTATAAAATCAGATCACAGTGAGATATCCAAGACCCAAGACCAAGACTAAGACTGCCACAAAGACCCAAGTCAACCCTCCTCCGAGCCATCTCCAACAAGTCATAGTCAACAAAAATGAACGTTGGTCAAATCTCTAAATTCTAGTTAATCCCTGAAATTTCAGCCCTGTAACACCCTCAAAAAACCACCAAAAGAACTCGCACATCGGAACAGAATTAGGGTAGAAATCAATTTGTGTCTCTTGTATAACCTCCTCTCTTCTTTGACTTCACGAGTTTCTCTTCTTGTTTTGGCACATAAATCAATGTGACTGAGTGATCAAATGAGGTTGAATTGCCTTGTTTATACATGTCTAGGAGGTCGAATGGCTGCATCTTTAGGTCGAATTGTCCAATAGGGCCGACTTGGTCTGTGGAGGACATTTTGACTCTTTTGGGTCAAGATAAAATAATTCTTTTTCTTACAAGAAGTCCAACTAGGACTTTGACTCAATTACATTTTTTTGACTCATAATAAATTTTCTTTTTGACTCAATTGACCCTATAAGCATGATGTACAAGATTTGACTAGTAATAAAATAATAATAATGAATTTAATAAATAAATCAATAGTACATTTGAATTACATTATGAAGACCGACACTACTTACATTTTCAACACTCCCTCTTAACTAAGGAGCTATTCATAATGACACACATGATACTCTCAAGTTGAAATATTCTCATAAGAAGGGATTCAGATTGATAAGCATCATCATAACCAGCATTGTCAAACATAGCAAGGCCTTGAGTAACAAGCTCTATCTCTCCACTAGATCATAGCACAATGCTAGGAGGCATCAATTTGGACACTCACCGCCTCTCATGCACATACCCCATCCAAATGTTCACCAAGTATGTCCTCACAACACTATTCTTACCTTGGATACCCTATCCTCAAAGAATATCAATTCTCAGAACTATTCTTATCTTGGAACCAAATCCTCAAAGAATATCAGTCCCAGATGCTCATCCAATCTACCATTCTCCCTAACAATGCCTTCACTAGGCTTATCACTGTTAGTCCTCGCCATAATGCTTTGACACATGGAGAATATGATGTCCACCCTCACTCCCTCCCAACCAAGGAGGAAATCCTCACTCCCTCTCAAATAGGTAGGAACAACCACAAGCCTAAGATTGTCTCAAAAAATAAAATAAAAATAAAACACATCAACGCATCGGCTACTTGTTCTTCCATGGAGATTTGTTGTAGCTTCTTGGCTCCCCTCAACATCACGTCATAGCGAGCTTTGATCTTCCTGGTTCTCTGACAATCTTCATGCAGCTTTTAATCTAGCATGTCATCAAGTAGTTCATCAATCATCTTATGGAGCCAGACTTCTTCGCAGCTGATTGCACAAGCCTTCACATCTTCTTTGTTCGTAACAAGGTTTTGCTTTCAAGTTTCATTATATAAACTTCCAATCAACAGTAGTATCTCTATCAGCATCAGTACTTGTCAACTCAACCAATGTTTTCCTAGATCGAACTAATCAATTGTCGGTACAACGATATCATAACTCTTTAACTTCTTGCCAAAGGGTCTTGCCATTGATCTGTCATCTTCTCCTTTTCTATCACAAGATTTTTTTGGGTTTTCTGTCAAGCTTCAATTAATATTGTATCCATCCAATATTTTATAGCTCCCTCTTTTCAGCTGAGGTAAGTGAACTTCTTGCCATCTAATCGACTTCTTTGATGCATACTTTTAACTGCTTTCTCCTCCTTCAATTACATCTATCAGCATTCAGAGAAGTCTTCGTGCTTTCATGTGTTCTTTCAATACCTCCATCTGTTAGTCAAGTTTAGATTCTTCTTATCTTGACCTGCAAACATTATTAGAAGACCATGAAAGAACAAAATGCAAAGTACAAAGACAATAGTATTAGTAGTAATCAAGGAGATGTATAGTACTTATCTTTTTGAAGAAGGTCAGCTCCCTCTTAATCTTGGACTTTTTCAATAACCTTGTCCTCTCATCAGCATGATGTCATTCCTGTCATTCTCAAGAGCTAGGTTTTTCTCTTTACACCAAGAACGATTAATTAGAGGTTTTTGTTCCTAGGGTTTCCTAACTCAAATTTTACTAGGTTTCACAAACCCTAGATGCCAAAGTCTTCAAGACCTGTCAACTTTCAAATTGCAAATTTACACATATATACAAACCCTAGAGATGTCATTAACAAGCTCTCTATATAGACTTTATT
Source organism: Pinus tabuliformis (assembly GCA_031772625.1). NCBI lineage: Eukaryota > Viridiplantae > Streptophyta > Pinopsida > Pinales > Pinaceae > Pinus > Pinus tabuliformis. The sequence continues at coordinate 810,903,422 of CM062809.1, read as the reverse complement.
TGATTTCATAAACGTAAACTTTATATGCAAGGACAGACTTCAAACACTCAAACATCAATGCACTATATTAATAAAATTTATATATACCTCATTTTGAACTTACCAGTCCATCCTTGCAGAGATCAGTCCTTTGACATTACTTCAGTTGACATGTATATTTTTCCTTCAACAAAGATGCTTCAGACTTTTGGCCAACGAACCATAAAGACTTCTTTGAGCTTCAGTCCTTTTTAACTATAATTTTCAGACTTCAATATAGGTTGCCTTCATGGTGTAATTCTTCCTCCTTGCATGTATAAATCTCAATGGTCTAGTTGCTACTCATACTTCTGTCACTGAAATGAGCTTCATATTCTTTCAGATATCTTACTATAGTTCTTTCTATAATGGGATCTAACATTGCTTCTGATAATTTGTTTCACAAAGATAATTTGTCTCAGATTCTCAGCTTCTAGTGATGATTTCAGTTTCTTCCACAAACTTATGTACCTTAGTCTTTTCAATTCTGTAGCATAGAGTTGATCACAGACTCTTGATTCATTTTGTACAATGGTACAGAGAGGGTCGGTCCTTTATCTCACAGATAAGACTTGCTTCGTATGGCTTTAAGTTCATCATTTGTACATTTACATGCCTCAGAGATGATCCATATGGTTTTGGTTCCTTTCATAATTCCTTTAACCTCAGATCAAAACACACTTTTCTCCTTCATATAAACTCTATCCTTCATTCATAGTGCCGCAGACTTGCATTGATTACAGAGATGATGGTTTTTTTGATGTCAAAAGTGGATGGTCTCCCAAATGAGTCGAGCTGCATTGTTTCTTGGTGTCATCATTGATACCTTGAATCTTCGAATATTTTATTGCTATAGTAGGTTTTGGATACCTCATAGGAGTGTCACAGAACCTTTTTGTATTGAAGAACAGTACCTCAAAGATTCGTATTTTCCCAAACAAACTTGCTTTAATCCTTTTGTCATCTTCAAAAACATATTTGGTTAGACAAGGATCATCATTATGACTTGTTCATACTTTTACGATGAGGAAGCTCAAGCTAGCCTTTGAACTTGAACAATAATGGATGTCAGCTACAGCATTTTGGACTATACAGATATGAATATACTTGGTTTTTGATACAAAAGGAGAGCACTGTCATGCACGAATTGCCACATGGAAATGTTGCCATAGAAAACTTAGTAAGCCATCATGTCAAAGTTTGGGTGTCATTTATAATAGATGTTGTCATCATGGGTGCATGTTCCTCTCAAAACTTTCACATTGCCTTGTCATGCCTCAATATATATCTAATTGTTATACAACAAAATGTTATGCCTCAGAAACAAATTTTTCCTTTTGCTTGAGCGAGAATACTTTAGATTGTGCTTCAGAGACTTTTTCCTTTGACCTTTGAATTATAGTTCATCTTTAGAGGAGATATGATACAGTAGTACCTTGGAGACATAGTATTTGGATATAAAAGTAGTGCTTCAGATGTGTAAATTGTGTTATGTCATAGAATTTGGATGCCATAAAGGTATCATGTCACAGAAAATTCAGATCAAAGAACATGCTACTGAAATTCATATGTCACAGAACTCCTATGTAAAAGAGATTCGGACTGTCCAATGGCCTTTCTCTAGCTTGACGGTATACAAACCATGTCTTCTATTTTCGACCTACTATCCTCCTTGTACTCTTAGTTCAATCCTTAGACATTTGATCTTCCTTCTCTGCATAATGGACTCTTGCAATGACTTATTAAGCCCTACTTAGGGTTTCCTTAGTGCTCCTGTCTTCAAGTCTTCTTCTTTAGTCTTTGACAGAAAGATATGTAACTGCTGCAATGGATTCTTTAAATAAGCCAACAGGATGTGATCTTCAATCTGCCTTCCCTTCACCTTAGCTCTGATTCCATGTTGAGAAATCAAGATGCTTGTAGATTAGAGTAGATTTCTCTTAACTTGATAATTACTTGTGAATGTTTGTTGGCTTCTTAATAAATTTATATTCTCTTCATCAAGCAAATACCACAAATGTACAAAACATAAAGATAACAAGAGACGAAAAACACAAGAAATTAGACTCCAAGCTAGGGCAAAACCCCACACAAGGGAAAACCAAAGAAAAACGTTTTCTTATACAATCAAAGATTCGAATCAAAGTGAGATATCCAAGACCAAGACCAAGACTGCCACAAAAACCCAAGTCAACCCTCCTCCAAGCCATCTCCAACAAGTCATAGTCAACAAAAAGTCAATGTTGGTCAACTTTGAATTTTTGTCAATCCTTGAAATTTCGGCCCTTGTAACAGCCGCAGAAAACCGTAGAGAGAACTTGCACGTGTGAATATGTTAATTTTAGGTATGTTCTATGCTAAGAGAAATTTATTTCAATTTTCACAGTTAGCTCAATATCTTTTCCAGATTAGCAATCACATCAGCATTAAAGTAAACTGCAGATAGATCATAAACATAAATCGCAAAAGACAAGCCAAGACAAGAGGACACAAGATGTGGTGCTAGCCGGGGCCAAACCACAATGTGGGGAAACCCTTGATCAATTCTTCTTCTATGTTCTTCAATAGTTCAGCAGTGAGTGAGAGATAGTACATTTACAACAGAAGTCAACACTTTGACTTTCTAAATAAGAGAATAGATCATCTCTACATGAGATCAGTTGAAGACATGCTCCTTCAACAGATTCTCCAAGGTGACTCCTTCACCTATCATTGTGCTGCATCTCATCCATGTGTTGTAGCTCACCGTGTTGCACCATGCTGCACCCATCATCACAATACAGGACCTCATACAGCTGATGCACCATGCTTACTGTTGTCCCAATGTACTTGCTGCACTGTACTTGATGATGTCCATGCTTTACCATGTTGTTGCTGTCCATGATTCTTCATGCTTGCAGCTAACCCATGTATAAGCTTGCTGATCTGATGAGGATATCTCAGGTTGTCCAATGCTTCCTATATGATCTTCAAAACAGACTTAAGAGAGAGCAGCCCCAAAGAAACCTTTGCTATTGTGCCATGGCCTGTGGCCTAGCACATAGCAACACAGAAGTCCAAGACCTCAAAACAGTTATAAATGCATCAGTATATCAGTACCCAATCTGCATATGAAATCAGTCCTACTAGTTCTGATCTAACTCTGCGGGCAAACTTCATCATCACACAGTTTCCTCTTATGACTGTGGCTTTCACTTCTACAAACAGTCTCATACCTGGAACAGCCTCTATCACATTACTGTTATCTACAGCAATGAGCTGTCACCTACAGCAATCTGATCATGCTTCTTCTTGATGTGTTGGGGCTTCCTTAGTTGACCTCTTTTGCAGCGTATTGAAGCTCCTTTGGACAGCTGATAGATCATACATTAAACTGTGGTTAGATACCTCCTTTTTCTGCGGCTAGAGATCTCTATCCTTGCTGCATCTGAGGGTTCCTTTTAATGCTGTGATAAGGGCTCTTCTAACTATGGTTTGAGGGCTTCTTTTACAACATATTAATGCTCCTCCTGGACAGCATATAAGTGCTTCTTGGACAGCAAATTTAGGACCTTTCCTAACTGTGTATTAGGGCCAGATAGAAGCTCCTTGTGGCAGCGGTTTTAGGCCTTCATTTGCTGTTGATTAGGGCCTCTCCAACTGCGGCTAAGAGACCTCCTTTCTGTGAGTAAGTGTCACCCTCAACTGCGGATTAAGGTCTTCCCTTTACTGCGTATAAGTGCCTCCTCTTGCTGCATAAAAACCCTCATTGACTGCGGCCTAGGGCACCCTTAAATGGTGTGGCTAGAAGCATCCTCTAGTTGCTCCTTAGATCTCTGTAGAGCCTTCTCTTTTGACTGCGTCTAGATGTTGCTCCTTTAACTGCAGCTAGACTGCTGCTAGGGCATCCTCCTTACTGTGGCTAGGGCATCATAAGACTTAGGCCAGCGTATACTCTTAGTATCTCTCCTCCCACCAAAACCCAAAGACATGTGGAGAGGAAGAGATCACAAGAAGAGTGTGTGTGCAAATGACTTGAAGACCTCCTTTTATAGTAAAACCTTGAGCACAAGTGGGGTATATTTGGTTGCTGACCGACCTTGACGAATAGTCCCATAACACAAATAAATTCATATCTCCACGAATACTTATCGGAATCGGATGATCTTTATATCAATCCTACACCTCTCGGTGAGAGGGATCTAAGAAAAATAGCAGCTTCCATTAATAAGATGACCCACATGGAGTTTGGCCCTAGTTGCCAATTTTAACACTCACTCTCAACTAGGGAGAACTCCATCTGCTGATCCATCTGTCCGACTGTACTATCTCTGCCATCAGTGCCCTGCACTACTCTGCTCTACTGAGCTCTACTCTCCTAAGCTCTGTTGTGCTTTGCTCTGCTCTACTCTGCTGAACCATGAAGAAGAAGAATTGATCAAGAATGTCTCATACCATTCTCTACTAACCCAAAGTCAGTTTCATTTGAAGAGAGTGTGTCACATCACTCTTACTGACCTGAAGTCATTTTTATTGATCCCAGATCAATATCACAAGAGAGTCTCCCAAACCACTCATACTGATCCCAGATCAATGGAGGTCATCCTAGCATAGGGATTATGGTAGATACAAATGATGCGTCCATCGATAGTACTACTATGGTCCCTAACCTCATTTCCCTGCTCATTGATCAAATGAGAGGTACATCCCATGAGTCCCAGACTGCATGGGTAGGATGCCTCGACGAGAGAACTAATCATCCTATCCATAGGAGAACGAATCATCCTGTCCAGTGGATGCCACGGAGGACTAATCATCATGTCTCACAGGAGAACTAATCATCTTATTCCACAGTCGTCATGGAGAACGAATCATCCTGGCCCACATGAGAACTAATCATCCTGTTCCACAGTCGCCATGAAGAACTAATCATCCTAGCCCAAAGGATAACTAATCATCCTATTCCACAATCACCACTGGGTGTCACAGGGGAAGGTTGAACCTTTTACCCTGTACATAGTGCACCACCAGGGGATGGTGAGTCTCCCTGTGGTCATATGTCGCTCCAAGAAGTATCTCGCGGCCCCTTGGAGCTCCCAGAGCTCATTACATCATACTAGACCCTCATAATAGGGTGTCTCAACGACTCCAAGTCGTTTGGGAAAGTCACAGATTTGACCTTTCCCCGAGGCTTCGACAAAATGTCTGCGACCTGTACATCGGTCTTAATGCGATGGAGCCTCCTCGCTCATCGACTTACCATATCTCAGATAAGGCAATATCTGATGTCTATCTGTTGGAGCAATCATCGAATATGGGATTCCTCAATAATCGAATCCCCCCTAGCTGTCACAAAGAATCGCAGTGGTATTCATCACGTGTACAAACAGCGCACTGATGAGCTTCCACAACCAGGCAACTTCACACGAGATCATGCTCGTAGCTATGTATTCGGTCTCGACGATGCTTATGGCAACCGACTTCTGCTTCCTGCTCATCCATGATATCGAGGCAGAATCCAGAGAGAACCAGCACTAAGAAGTGCTCTAGTGATCTTCCACACTGCCTGCCCAGTCAGCATTCGAATAATCATGTAGTTTCATATTTCTGGCAGTGTATCTCAATCCATGAGAGATTGTGCCCCGAAGATATCTCAGAAGATTCTTGGCACCAATCCAGTGTGGCTCAACCAAATATGAGCTCACCATGCTAACTGCAAAACATATGTCCGAACGGAAGTTCACCAAGAACATCAACGCGAATGAGTTTATGGAACTCAGAGCCATTTCCCAAATTTGGTCCGACATCATCACCATATAACTTCTGAAAGTTAAGATCCTCGAGGTAGTTACGGGCTTGTAGTTTACCATTCCACATCCATAATCCAACTCCCTCTTACTTCTGCAAGTGAGAGGGTCTGCACCTGTTTGAAATAGGTCGTCCTCAGAAGGTGTTGCTATGAGAGGTCTATCATCCACAACCTTCAAACAATGGTTTGGATCGACTTCACTCTTCGTGAATCTCAGCGTCATCTGACAGCTATCAATCCTCTCATACTACGCTAGTGGATTTTTTGCTTCAACCCATAGAGGGCTTTCTTCCACCTCTGCACATGAGATTTCTGATCATGAATCTCAAACCTCCTCAGGTTGTTCCAAACCTGTGGACCTGCTACATGAGGGGTGTTGACCTCTACTGGTCAACTACCCATGCAGTACCCCCCCCTTTTCTTTGCAAGAAAAGGGGCAGCACCTGATCAGCGTGTCCGTGCCATCCTGCAGTCATCAGCAGCTTAATCATTTTGATTGTAAACCCAGTCTGCATGTATGAATTGTAAATAATCTTAGCAGACATGAGTCGTGTATGTGAATTACCTAGGTGGACCTAACTTTCTAGTGGTAATCTACGTCCCAGAAGGTTTTTCGTCTCACCGATCCATGGATCGGCAGAGTTCTCCTTCAAACCTAACCCCAAAGCCGGGATGGATTTTGTCATTAGAACTTTAGGAGAATCCTAGTGTGTTGATCTGCTAGATTATAGTTGTGTCGCAGAACTGGGTGATTTGTGAGGGTCTGTATTAAGTGGGTTTGTCCCCTTGAGATGTAAATTGTAAAAAGTCATCATGAAATGTGTCTTGAGGGTTGAAAATGTTTTAAATCCCCTCATGAGTCCTAAGTCCTAGGTCCTAGGTGATGTTTCCGAAGGCTTAGTTCGATGATCCATTTTAAAATGAATTAAAAAATTAAAAAATGAATAAAAAAAATAATAAAATAATAAAATTAATAAAAAATTAAAAAAAATAAATAATAAAATAATAAATAATAAAAAATTAAAAAATAGAGCAAAAACCCTAACTAATAAAATAATAATATTTTAAGTGAATGCATGCAAAATATTATTTTTTAATAAATCGACGGATGAGATCAAGAGATGTCTTGATCCTCATCAACGGTCGAGATCATTTCAGCATGGATCACTCGAACTAGCCGTTGGAGTCATTTCCTTTAAGTAGGGTGCTAGGAGTCAGTGCAGAATTGGAAGATCTGTGAGTCTAAGACAGAAGAAGCTCTCTTGTAAATCTGTTTCTGGTTAATAAAGGAAGACTTTGGGGTCCATATCTTGCTGGTGTTACTCTCTTGAAATGCTGTGAGATTGTTTAATTTTCTGCATATGTTATTTTCAGCCGTTAATAATAGCTTTTTGTAGAGTATTGTGAGCACAGGTATCTTGTTCACTTGCTAGGGTTTGAGTGTTGTTAGGATTTCTGAAGTAATGGCAGGTATCTCCATTACTTCCTAAGATCTAGCAGCATTTTTGCCCTCTTTACTGATGGTTGTTTTGAGCTGTGCAGAAAACATTTTCTGAAGGAATTTTGTGGGCGTTCGGGGAAGTTCTCGGCTAAACCAGCCAACTCCCGCAAGCATTTTTTGCTGAGCCCAGTTGGATTTGATCCTGGGTCTATCATTCAGTTTTATTTTTCTAAGTTGCATGAGAGATTTTCTGAAGTTCTTCACAGTGACAATCTGAAATCTTTGTTTCTTTAAAATATTTCTGTGCTTATTGCTAAATCTGGCTGTTAAGGGGCCAAATCTGTAAATTATATTAGCTGTTCTAGGGTTTCAAAATTTTGCTTTATACAGTTCTCATTAGGGTTCTGTTTTTCTTGTACAGGTTTTTCATCAGGAGTAAATTTTTTTTAGGATTTTCAGAAGGAGATCAGGGCTGCCCGGATCATAGCCTAAAATCGTGGCCATCTTTCACTGCCTTTCTCCCCACCATTGTATCTGCATTTTCGCCATTTCCATACAATAGAAACCTGCTTCAATTCCTTCAGAAAGATCCGCCGTCAGCTTCATCGGGTTCACGATATCAGGCATTGAAACTTTGCAATGTTACGATTCACTTAAGCTGCCAACAGGTGATTTGCATCAAGCGCAAGTCATTTCCGCCGACAGAAGAAACTATGAACGCATCGAAAGGGCATGTTCAACATTCATCGACGTGAAAGCCAGCGTAGGAGAATGCATTCTCAGCGTGGGCATCAGGTTGAATGCGCTGGTCTATTTGCGTTTCAGTCTCTTTCCTTCGACCCTGCACATCGTATCACTGTGGACTATCTGCGTTCAACAACTGCGTATCAAGAGATCGATCTGAAAGCGCCACCGGTTCTCACGACAAAGAATTGTTTACTCACGCATTCAACAACTGCGTATTGTCAGGTGAACATTGATCCCTTCTCCGTTTGCATAGCAGGTAAATCGAGTTGGCATTTTATGGTCATCGGTCTAGGGTTACGAACTGGCAGCTCGAAATCTTCTTACGGCTTACGTTTATTTTTTTTGTTTTGTTTATCAGTTTTCCGAATTAAAATTTCAATCTTTTAGTTGTAGGCTTTACCTTTGGTTAGTTTTAGTTTTATAAAAATAAAAAGAAAAATAAAAACAAATGAAATGCGATTTTGCTTTTAGTTATGGTTTCATATAAGTAAAAATCAAAAAATATTTATGTTTTAGAATTTAAATTTAGCATTAGCTCTAGTTAGACTTTGATTTAGTTTTTTTTTTGTTTCAAATAGATTTTGAGTTTAAAGTTTTATAATTTTTAGATTTTTTCCTTTTTAGATTTTTATAATATAAAAAATAAAAAGATTTTAGCTTTTGTTTTATATAGTTTAGTTTTAGATTAACTTTAAGATTTTTTTTAGTTTTAGATTTCATTTTTTAACTTTTGTTTTTAAAAAAAAAAAAAAAAAAAAATTTGAGGAAAATTAGTTTTACCAGATCCAGGAATTTTCATTCAAAAGTTATTGATGCGGAATAAATGTTTACTTGTACATGAATGTTAGCTGCATATCCTATCTAATCAGTAACTGTGTGATTGATTAAAGCATTTATTTCTTTCAGTTGCTGGATATCGTTATTTGAGGAACTTTGTGGTTTTACTGGATATTTAAAGCATTGTTCTAGTTATTTGATGATAACTGATTGCTGTTCATGGTTTATATTTTTACATCATCTCACAAGTAATCGTTTAAACATCAATCTCATAAGGCACTGGTCTGCTAATTTAATCAAATCATTTTAGTGCTTATCTTAATCGTGTCTCGTGTCTCCCAACCAACTGGTCGACAGTTGGTCTCATCATCTCACAGGGACTACCCCCCTTAGCCGCGGGAGACAGGCTTAAACGGAGGGATCGGGGATCAGGGTGACAGCCCCCGGTCTGAGGGTTGTCGTGTCAATTCGCGCGACAACATTTTTTGGCGTCGTTGCCAAGGACAGAGTTTTTCTGTTCCTGGAGGTTTCATCGACATTCACCTTCTCATCTTTCTCATCTCTCATTTTGAGCTGGCAAATTCAACCTTTTGGGTTATCATTTGGATCTTTTATTGCTTTATTTTTCGCCATATCAGTAGCATCTCTTCGGTTTGTTTCTTGTTTGGGTGGCGACTCCACTTTCTCATTTTTCCCAGACAAGAAGCTTTCCTCATATCTGCTTGTGGTTACTTTTTGGATCCTAGAATCAGATTCATTGTTCAAGTGGCGACTCCACTTCTTTCATCTCTTAATTTTCTTGAGCGGAAATCTCTTTCTATCATCCATTTGATCCCTTATTGTTCATCATGGATTATTCATTTAAACCATGTCATTTTACTGATAATCTCCATGATCTTCCGAAAGAGGCCATTTCTAAATTATTTAAGTTCTCGGGTGGTGATTCGATCGCTGTTGGAAAGCATTTAAACATGTTTACTCGTGTAATGATCTTATATTGTAGATTTCCTCAATATAATCATGAAGATTTCAAGATGCGTCTATTTGTCCATTCTTTAGAGGGTGATGCCTTGAATTGGTTTAATAATTTTCCTAATGGTTTTTTCACTTCTTTACAAGACATTCTCAATGCTTTTAAAGATAGATATGATAGTCCAAACATCTTGCCTTCTACCTCTAAAATTGTGCAAAAGAAAGAAAGTAATCTTATAAAATAACCAGCTGTTGAAGAAAGTTTTCAAGATCAGAATGTGTCATCCACCGGAAATATCGCAGACCAAGTTCATGATAGTGAAAAATCAGGGACAAATAATAGTGAAAGGGAAGAACAAAAGCAAATTATACAAGATCTAATGATGCTGGTAAGAAATATGGAAAGCAATCAAACTAGTCTTATCAATGATGTTAAAACTTTATGCACCCACCTGGAAAAACGTAATAGGGAGTTGGAAGTCACACAAAATCAGCATGCTAAGGAAATTGAGGCCATGAAAATTAAATATGAAACAGAAATTAGAAGCATGCAAAGCAAGATGTCAGTCTTAGAGGAAAATATGGTGACCATGAAAGCTGATCATGATAGGGAAATTGACTCTATGACGTTCAATCATAACAATCAGTTGGCTGACATGCAAGCAAATCATAAAGAAGAAATAAATTTCATGCAACATTGCTTGATGGACATAAAAAAAAAGAATGATAAAGTAATAAAACACATGCAAGAACACCATGCCATACAAATCAGTACTATAAGGGATGAATGCTCTAGTCAGATGGATGCCATTAGAATACAAGTTCAAAAGATTCAACAATGGTCAGATGATAAGAGAAACCAGGAGCCTTCTCATTTGTCGCAACAAGTTCCATCTTATTATGAGGAGGTCATTAGGTGGTTAATTGAAGGTGATCCAGATAAGCTTAAAAACGATAAAAATCAGATGCAAGACACAAAAAGACTTAGCATGCATATCTTACACATTTCATCTGATAGTTTCGAAACAGAAAGTTCCAGGTCATCAGTAATTCGACTTGCCAGAAAGAAAAAGCGCAAGAGAAAGAAAATAAGAAGAAGATTTGACTCATCAGACGGCCGCGAGCAGCTTGATTTTCGGATAGGAAAAAGTCCTACCATATGCAAAATTGGACATGGCACATCCGACAAGCAGCCAACAGATTTGCCTGAAAGCAGGCAAATGCTCAGTATGCACTATATTGAACACATCTGATGCCGTAGGGCATCCTTTGTATCGTATTTCTAACCCTACTCCTTGTTTTTTTTTCCGCATTTTTATTTCTACTTTAGATAATTAATAAATGAAGAGCTTTTATCTTTCCTGTGCTTAATGTATATGATGATTTTGGATGGACACTACTTATTTTTGTGTTGTATGGATGCAGATTCTGGATTCTCACATTCCTGCAAGTAGCAACGTGTCCCCAAGTAGAGCTAGATGTTGACCTCTACTGGTCAACTACCCATGCAGTACCCCCCCCCCTTTTCTTTGCAAGAAAAGGGGCAGCACCTGATCAGCCTGTCCGTGCCATCCTGCAGTCATCAGCAGCTTAATCATTTTGATTGTAAACCCAGTCTGCATGTATGAATTGTAAATAATCTTAGCAGACATGAGTCGTGTATGTGAATTACCTAGGTGGACCTAACTTTCTAGTGGTAATCTACGTCCCAGAAGGTTTTTCGTCTCACCGATCCATGGATCGGCAGAGTTTTCCTTCAAACCTGACCCCAAAGCCGGGATGGATTTTGTCATTAGAACTTTAGGAGAATCCTAGTGTGTTGATCTGCTAGATTATAGTTGTGTCGCAGAACTGGGTGATTTGTGAGGGTCTGTATTAAGTGGGTTTGTCCCCTTGAGATGTAAATTGTAAAAAGTCATCATGAAATGTGTCTTGAGGGTTGAAAATGTTTTAAATCCCCTCATGAGTCCTAAGCCCTAGGTCCTAGGTGATGTTTCCGAAGGCTTAGTTCGATGATCCATTTTAAATGAATTAAGAAATTAAAAAATGAATAAAATAAATAATAAAATAATAAAATTAATAAAAAATTAAAAAATTAAAAAAAATAAATAATAAAATAATAAATAATAAAAAATTAAAAAATAGAGCAAAAACCCTAACTAATAAAATAATAATATTTTAAGTGAATGCAGGGTAAATATTATTTTTTAATAAATCGACGGATGAGATCAAGAGATGTCTTGATCCTCATCAACGGTCGAGATCATTTCAGCATGGATCACTCGAACTAGCCGTTGGAGTCATTTCCTTTAAGTAGGGTGCTAGGGGTCAGTGCAGAATTGGAAGATCTGTGAGTCTAAGATTGAAGAAGCTCTCTTGTAAATCTGTTTCTGGTTAATAAAGGAAGACTTTGGGGTCCATATCTTGCTGGTGTTACTCTCTTGAAATGCTGTGAGATTGTTTAATTTTCTGCATATGTTATTTTCAGCCGTTAATAATAGCTTTTTGTATCTTGTTCACTTGCTAGGGTTTGAGTGTTGTTAGGATTTCTGAAGTAATGGCAGGTATCTCCATTACTTCCTGAGATCTAGCAGCATTTTTGCCCTCTTTACTGATGGTTGTTTTGAGCTGTGCAGAAAACATTTTCTGAAGGAATTTTGTGGGCGTTCGGGGAAGTTCTCGGCTGAACCAGCCAACTCCCGCAAGCATTTTTTGCTGAGCCCAGTTGGATTTGATCCTGGGTCTATCATTCAGTTTTATTTTTCTAAGTTGCATGAGAGATTTTCTGAAGTTCTTCACAGTGACAATCTGAAATCTTTGTTTCTTTAAAATATTTCTGTGCTTATTGCTAAATCTGGCTGTTAAGGGGCCAAATCTGTAAATTATATTAGCTGTTCTAGGGTTTCAAAATTTTGCTTTATACAGTTCTCATTAGGGTTCTGTTTTTCTTGTACATGTTTTTCATCAGGAGTAAATTTTTTTTAGGATTTTCAGAAGGAGATCAGGGCTGCCCGGATCATAGCCTAAAATCGTGGCCATCTTTCACTGCCTTTCTCCCCACCATTGTATCTGCATTTTCGCCATTTCCATACAATAGAAACCTGCTTCAATTCCTTCAGAAAGATCTGTTGTCAGCTTCATCGGGTTCACGCTATCAGGCATTGAAACTTTGCAATGTTACGATTCACTTAAGCTGCCAACAGGTGATTTGCATCAAGCGCAAGTCATTTCCGCCGACAGAAGAAACTATGAACGCATCGAAAGGGCATCTTCAACATTCATCGACGTGAAAGCCAGCATAGGAGAATGCGTTCTCAGCGTGGGCATCAGGTTGAATGCGTTGGTCTATTTGCGTTTCAGTCTCTTTCCTTCGACCCTGCACATCGTATCACTGTGGACTATCTACGTTCAACAACTGCGTATCAAGAGATCGATCTGAAAGCGCCACCGGTTCTCACGACAAAGAATTGTTTACTCACGCGTTCAACAACTGCGTATTGTCAGGTGAACATTGATCCCTTCTCCGTTTGCGTAGCAGGTAAATCGAGTTGGCGTTTTATGGTCATCAGTCTAGGGTTACGAACTGGCAGCTCGAAATCTTCTTACGGCTTACGTTTATTTTTTTTGTTTTGTTTATCAGTTTTCCAAATTAAAATTTCGATCTTTTAGTTGTAGGCTTTACCTTTGGTTAGTTTTAGTTTTATAAAAATAAAAAGAAAATAAAAACCAATGAAATGCGATTTTGCTTTTAGTTATGGTTTCATATAAGTAAAAATCAAAAAATATTTATGTTTTAGAATTTAAATTTAGCTCTAGTTAGACTTTGATTTAGTTTTTTTTTGTTTCAAATAGATTTTGAGTTTAAAGCTTTATAATTTTAGGTTTTTTCCTTTTTAGATTTTTATAATATAAAAAATAAAAAGATTTTAGATTTAGTTTTATATAGTTTAGTTTTAGATTAACTTTAAGATTTTTTTTAGTTTTAGATTTCATTTTTTAACTTTTGTTTAAAAAATAATAATAATAATAATAATAATAATTTTGTGGAAAATTAGTTTTACCAGATCCAGGAATTTTCATTCAAAAGTTATTGATGCGGAATAAATGTTTACTTGTACATGAATGTTAGCTGCATATGCTATCTAATCAGTAACTGTGTGATTGATTAAAGCATTTATTTCTTTCAGTTGTTGGATATCGTTATTTGAGGAACTTTGTGGTTTTACTGGATATTTAAAGCATTGTTCTAGTTATTTGATGATAACTGATTGCTGTTCATGGTTTATATTTTTACATCATCTCACAAGTAATCGTTTAAACATCAATCTCATAAGGCACTGGTCTGCTAATTTAATCAAATCATTTTAGTGCTTATCTTAATCGTGTCTCATGTCTCCCAACCAATTGGTCGACAGTTGGTCTCATCATCTCACAGGGACTACCCCCCTTAGCCGCGGGAGACAGGCTTAAAAGGAGGGATCGGGGATCAGGGTGACAGCCCCCGGTCTGAGGGTTGTCGTGTCAATTCGCACGACAACAAGGGGAATGGTCCCCTTGTAAGATTTTCCTTCAGTACATCTCAGACATGTACTTTCATGCTCCTTTTGAATTCAGGCATCCCTGTCACCATCTGACTCACAGACCTCCGGTGCTATAGATGCAATATGTCAATTGACATGATCCCCAATGGACCATCCTACAACTTGATACAAATTGCCAACCGTGAACCCATGAGTAAAAGCATATTAGAAAATTCTATTTTCAAACACGTACCTTTCCATCGATCAGTGCCACCCTAAAACCTTTTGACTTCCATTGCCGAAATGGACACCAAGTTCTTCTTGCAATCAGGTACATAAAATATATTCTTGTAAATGAATCGAGTTACCCTCATTCAATTGAGCGATAACACCCTTTCTAGGAGAGGTGGCATCAGCTCCAAGTATAATCCCACAAATGTTTCCATCTCTACCAAATTAGAGAGAGACCACCCTTCTATCCGATGAAGTTCCTTGAAGCACTACAATCAATAAGCCAGATTCCTAAAGAATCTGAAGGAGAGGGCCAATACAAGATAACGCTTCTTTATCTTATCAGAAACAACATTTGATTCTTCATACCTGGGGTTCCTTGCTTTCATTGAAGAGTCAACTGTATCCTTGATGACCTGCATTACCTGTCATTCCTCTAACCATTTTAGATGTCCCTGGAATGATTGTTATCATCATCAAGTGATGTATCCCTGCCATTGAGACACTTCTTCGCATAACGGCCGAACTAGTTATCTGCCTTTCCTTTCATCCTGAGATCCAATCTTCCCAATGAAGTGTTCTTAAGGCCATCAAAAGCTTCCTCTGTGCCATCCTGATAATTGTCTCTGCTTTGACTTCACCCTCGATGAATTTGAAGAGGGATGAGGAACCCATTGATCCTTTTGTCCTTTCCTAACTGTCTTTGGTGATTGCTATTTCACTGTTGCTTGAGCATTGTCTTCACCTCAGCTCTGATACCATGTTAATTTTAGGTATGCTCTATGCTAAGAGCAATTCATTTCAATTTTCACAGTTAGCTCAATATCTTTTCCATATTAGCAATCACATCAGCATTAAAGTAAACTGCAGATAGAACATAAACATAAATCGCAGAAGACAAGCCAAGACAAAAGGACACAAGATGTGGCGCTAGCCAGGGACAAATCCCAATGTGGGGAAACCCTTGATCAATTCTTCTTCTATGTTCTTCAATAGTTCAGCAGAGAGAGAGATAGTACATTTACAACAGAAGTCAACACTTTGGCTTTCTAGGTAAGGACTTTCTAGATAAGAGCATAGATCATCTCTACATGAGATCAGTTGAAGAGATGCTACTTCAACTAATTCTCAAGGTGACTCCTTCACCTATCATTGTGCCGCATCTCATCCATGTGTTGTAGCTCAAAGTGTTGCCCCCATCATCACAATCCGGGACCTCATGCAGCTGTTGTCCCAGTGTTTATCATTGTTACATAGTGCTACTGCTGCACCATGCTTACTGTTGTCCCAATGTACTTGCTGCACTGTACTTGCTGTTGTCTATGCCTTACCATGCTATTTTTGTCCATGATTCTTCATGCTTGCAGCTGACCCATGTATAAGCTTGTTGATCTAATGAGGATTATGAGGTTGTCCAACGCTTCCTACATGATCTTCAAAACAGACTTAAGAGAGAGCAACCCCAAAGAAACCTTTGTATGGTGCTATGGCCTGTGGCCTAGCACATAAGGTACAAGACCTCAAAACAGTTATAAATGCATCAATATATCAGTACCCAATCTGCATATGAAATTAGTGCTACTAGGTCTGATCTAACTCTGCGGGCAGACTTCACCATCACACAGTTTCTTCTTATATCTATGGCTTTCACTTCTACAACCAGTCTCAAACCTGGAACAACCTCTATCACATTACTGTTATCTACATCAATGAGTTGTCACCTACAGCAATCTGATCATGCTTCTTCTTGATGTGTTGGGGCTTCCTTAGTTGACCTCTTTTGCAGCGTATTGAAGCTCCTTTGGACAATTGATAGATCATACATCAAACTGCGGTTAGATACATCCTTTTTCTGCGACTAGATATCTCTATCTTTGCTGCGTCTAAGGGTTCCTTTTAATGTTGTGATAAGGGCTCTTCTAACTATGGTTTGAGGGCTTCTTTTACAGCATATTAATGCTCCGCCTGGATAGCATATAAGTGCTTCTTGGACAGCAAATTAGGACCTTTCCTAACTGTGTATTAGGGCCAGATAGAAGCTTCTTGTGGCAGCGGTTTTAGGCCTTCATTTGTTGTTGATTAGGGCCTCTCCAACTGCAGCTAAGAGACCACCTTTCTATGAGCAAGTGTCACCCTTAACTATGGATTAAGGTCTTACCTTTACTGCATATAAGTGCCACCTCTTGCTGCATAAAAACCCTCATTGACTGCGGCCTAGGGCACCCTTAAATGGTTTGGCTAGAAGCCTCCTCTAGTTGCTCCTTAAATCTGCGTAGAGCCTTCTCTTTTGACCGCATCTAGATATTCCTCCTTTAACTGCGACTAGACTGTTGCTAGGGCATCCTCCTTACTATGGCTAGGGCATCATAAGACTTAGGCCAACGTATACTCTTAGTATCTCTCCTCCCACCAAAACCCAAAGACATGTGGAGAGGAAGAGATCACAAGAATAGTGTGCGTGCAAATGACTTGAAGACCTCCTCCTTTTATAGTAAAACGTTGAGCACAAGTGGGGTATATTTGGTTGTTGGCCAACCTTGACAAATAATCCCATAATACAAATAAATTCATATCTCCATGAATACTTATCGGAATCGAATGATCTTTAGATCAATCCTACACCTCTCGGTGAGAGGGATCTAAGAAAAATATCAACTTCCATTAATAAGATGACCCACATGGAGTTTGCCCCTAGTTTCCAATTTTAACAGAATAGAATTAGGGCAGAAATCAATTTGCCTTCTCTCTCCTTTCACCTTCTCTCTTCTTTGACTTCCCTAGGGTTTCTCCTTGTTTTGGCATAGAAATCAATGTGATTGATGAGTGATGATATGAGGTTGAACTACCTTGTACTTATACATGTCTAAGAGGTCAAATAGCTTCCCCTTTAGGCCGACTTGTCCAAGAGGGTCGAATTGGGCTATGGAGGACATTTTGACTCTTTTGACTCAAGATAAAATAATTTTCTTTTTCTTACAAGAAATCCAAGTGGGACTTTGACTCGATTACATTTCTTTGACTCATAATAAATTTTCCTTTTTACTTAATCGACTTTATAAGCATGAAGAACATGTTTTGACTAGTAATAAAATAATAATAATGAATATAATAAATACATCAATAGGACATTTGAATTACATTATGCTGACCGACACTAGTTACATTTTCAACATATAAGGAGCAATGAGTTGACTTGTTGAAGTTTGTGCAATCAGAAACATAGAAGAATTGCAACCTTGATGAAAGGACAGAATAAGCGCATCTTTAAGGCAATACACTTGGAAAAACCTGAAGCAAATATGTGGTTCATTTTCTCATCAAACTTACAAAGGTATGAATCAAGTTTTCTAAATAGATCAGTATATTACTAAATTTTGATGAGCCAAGAGTTGGATATAAAGGAGTTCTGAAGTTTGACAAAGCTTTTCACATAATTGTACATCTAGAGCAAACATCAACAACAAAGGAATTTTATTGAATATCTTTGTAAATGGATCTTTGTCCCTGGTATGGAAGCCTACAAGTATTTCTCTATTTTTATATTTCCAAGGTGGCAGAGTGGTGCCTGGGAAAGTTGAAGCTTGCAAGGTGTTTGAGCATCCTTTCAGTTGGAGTTGATAAAACCAAGGTGTTGGAACATCCTTCTAGTCGGAGCATGTAAAACCAGGGTGTTGGAGCATCCTTTCAGATCTTGATAAATTGAATGTTTTCTATAGTACTAAGAAGTTGGAACTTCCCTTTTCGTTGGAGTTGAGAAATATGGTACTCATAAATTATATTAGAAAATCGTCCATAAGCTTTTCTCTCGGAAGGGCTTCTACCTAAATATTTCTTGTGTGTTTCTCTTTTGATGTGTTGATGATTAATGTTTTGATCTTATGCTAATGCTCTGAAATTTAATAATTAACTAATTGAAGTGAAACACTGATTCTCCCGCCTCTCAGTATCTACTATCAATGGTTGATGTACCACTTGACATCTTATACATTTTATATTGTAGTTTTATTTTCATATTTGTTTGGCAATGTGTTTGTTTGATGTTGATGTTGCTTTAAAAGAATAAAAAATTGAAAAAAATGATTATTTTGTATTTTTTCAAGTTTCCCGATATCTTCCGCGATATTGCCGATAATTTAAATTTTGAACCACTGGCAACGAATTGTCGATAACGATGTATGTAACATTGGTCTCCCTGTTCCGACATCGCCCCATCCCAAAAACTTGGTGGAACGTTGATCTAAATGTGTTAGGATTAAATCCTAGCCACCTATTACTTTGGAGATTGTGTAGGAATGTACAGGGTAAGTTCCTCAAACAGAACAGCAAAGAACACCGCTCACAAATAGATCATAAATCAATACACCAGTATTGTTGACATGGTTAAAACCCTCAAAGAGGGAAACAGTCAACGGCCTGATCCAACACGGCACTTCAGGCAATTTATTAATAAAAGAATGAAAATTTACATAAGCTTCTCTCATGAACAGTTACCCTACAAATGACCCTCCATGCTCTTTAAATAGAGATCATGGACCAATCAGGTGTTAAGCCATGGATCAAGTGCCGGTAATACCGAGGAGAGAATGAACCGTCGGATCACTTCATGTCTAGAACATATCATGACCATCGGATTGTAAGTTACAAAAGTAGATAGTAAAGAGACACATTTACCTAACTCTACACTAGACCAAGTTATACTTAACTATTTCCTATGTGTCGGAATATCCTAACATCCCCCCTTAAGAAAAACTTGGGATAGGATTGAAGGATGTACAAATATGACACAATAGGAGAAGGAAGGAGGCATTAGAGCCTATCACCCTTTAGTGACAACTTTCTGAACTCCAACCATAAATCAAAGTTTAGTAAACTTCGCCTTTGTGAGAGTCTTTGTAAAGATGTTTGCAACTTGATCATCAGTTGAACAATATTGCACTTCAAGAACATGGTCATGAATGAGCTTTCTAATGAAGTGCATGTGCAGTTCAATGTGTTTGATGCACTGATGTTGGATTGGATCTTTGCATAGTTGAATGGCACTTTGATTATCACACCAAAGTGTAGTCGGATGCTACTGCTGAAAGCCAAACTCTGACAAGATCTGACGAAGCCACAAGGCTTCCTTACTAGCTTCTACGGCACCACGATACTCCGCTTCTACTGAAGAAAGAGAAATGGCACTTTGTTTCTTGCAAGCCCATGTAATAGGTCCTGAACCAAGAGTGAACACATAACCTGCAGTCGACTTCCGAACATCAGAATCACCAGCCCAATCGGAATCAGCGAAACCAACCAATAGAGGAGATGCTTATGCACTGTAATGAGTCCAAAACTGAACTGTACCTCGAACATAACGAAGTATTCTTTTAGATGCTTTCCAATGACTTTCATGTGGGTTTTGCATAAACCGAGCAATAAGGCCAACACCAAAGGAAAGGTCAAGACGAGTGTGGGTCAGATACAAACATTTTCCTACAAGTTGACGGTAGAAGGTACCATCAACTTCAGGGGAAGTACCAAGTGACTAAAAGTTTGGCTCCACACTGAAAGGGAGAAGGGGTTGGTTTACAATCTTCCATGTGAAAATGGCGTAGAGGATCATGGGCATACTTGGACTGGGAAAGGGAAATACCTTCCTTAGATTACAAGACTTGAAGACCAAGAAAATAATGCAAGTGTCCTAGGTCTGTCATTTCAAACTTCTTTTCAAGGCTGGGCTTCTCATGGTTTATCAAGTCGAGATCACTACCAGAAAGGATAAGATCATCAACATAAAGAACAAGAATGATGAGAAACTTTCCCACTTTCTTGGTGTAGACAGTATTGTCAGAATGACACCTAGAAAATCCATTTCTAAAAGAAAGCTATCCATTTTGGCATACCAAGCGTGAGGGGCTTGCTTGAGACCATAAAGGGATTTCTTAAGCCGACATACAAGGCTGGAGTTTGTTTGTATAAAGCCAATAGGTTGTTCCATATAGATTTCTTCATGCAAGTCCCATGCAAGAAGGCAAATTTAACATCCATCTAATGGACTTCCCATTTGAAAGAGGCAGCAAGCGAAAGAACAAGGCAGATAGAGTTCATTTTGGCAATAGGGGAGAAGGTTTCAGTATAGTCAATGCCTTTAACTTGTGAAAAACCCTTAGCAACAACACAAGCTTTATGTTTATCAACTTTTCCATTTGGTCCATACTTGGTTCTGTAAACCCATTTGCATCTAACAAGTTTTCGTCCCTTTGGAAGAGGAACAAGATCCCATGTATCATTTGCTAATAATGAACGATATTCTTCATTCATAGTTGCGTCCCAATCTGGATGGCATGAACGTTTTGCAAAGGTGTCAGGATCATAATTTGCTGAAACTTGAGCCAGTAAAGAAGAGGCCCTATTGAACTGAGAACGTGTACGTCGTTGATCTGTAGGATCACCGACAAGAGCACCTGCTGCATCTCGAGTAGCACAGACCATTTTGGAAGCTGAGGAGCTGAAGGAGGATCCTGAGAAGGTGGGGGGGGATTGTCATCCTTGTTGTCATCATCTGAAGAAGAAATATTTTTAGAAGTGGTAGGGATAGAGAGCAATGGCACATCTGCCGAACTAGGCTCATAGGCCGATATATTTTCAGAAAACTTTACATCTCTTCTAATGATAACATTTTTGGACTTAAGTGGAATAAGTCAATATCCTTTGACATCTTCAGAATATCCAACAAAAATATATTTTTCACTCCTAGGTTCTAAAGCTTTATGTTTCTCATCTGGAATATGGGCCCATGTTTCACTTCCAAAAACACGAAAGTGACTTACATCTGGTTTAATTGAGCTCCATGCTTCTTCTAGAGTGATATTCTTTAAAACCTTAGTAGGAGTGTGATTTACTATGCAATTTGCACAGTTAATTGCTTCTACCAAACAATTAAGACTAGGTCCTTTAGATTGAAGCATACAATTAGTCATTTCCTTTAAGGTGCAATTCTTCCTTTCAGCTACACCATTTTGTTGTGGAGTATATGGAACAGTGTGTTGCATTTGAATTCCATTCTCAGTGCAAAAGTTGATGAATTTGTTGTTAACAGATTTTCCGCCATTATCAGATCTTAACTTAAGAACTTGATGTCCAAATTGTTTTTCAACAAAGGCCTTAAAGGCCAAGAACATGTTAAATACTTCACTCTTGAGTTTTAAGAAGTATACCCAAGTGTGTCTGGAGAAATCATCAATGAAAGTTAAGAAATACATGTAGCCAGAGAATGAAACAACTGGAAGTAGACCACATAAATCACTATGCACAAGCTGTAAAGGGGCTGAGGCATGCCAAGATCCATGTTTTTCAAAACTATCACGATGATGTTTTCCGAGTACACATCCGAAACAAACACCATCTCTGCAAAATATCATGGGAAGAACTGTCACCATATTTTCTTTACATAGATTCTGAAGGGAGCAATAGTTTAAGTGACCAAATCACTCATGCCAAAGTTTGCTCACTTCATCGTTATGAGCAACAAATATTGAGGGAAGATTTGATGACCCAAAGTTGTTAAACTTATAGAACCTTGTAGAATCATTAGCAATGTTAGTAGCTAAAATCTGTCTAGGATCTCTTAAGTCCTTAATTACAACATCATGAGGCGAAAATTCAACGGTTTTCTGTCACCTGAATGAGTTATCTGATATACAAATAGAAGGTTGCAAGATAAGGTAGGAACACATAATACATCATTAAATTGACCATTGTCTAGATGAACAGTTCCAGTCCCTACAACACTAAGAGATCTATCATCACCAACATATATATTTTTGGTGTTACAATCATTTAAAGAAGAAAACATGGCATTGTTTTTGGCCATGTGATAAGAAGCTCCAAAATCAATGAGCCACTCATGAGAATGAGAAGAAGAAGATACATTTAGTGCATAACCATTACCAGACCGAGATGCTTGACAAAAACATGCAAAAAGTGTTATTCCTGAAGATGAAGTTGAAGTTGAAGAGTGCTCCAAATGGATGTTATGCTTCTTCATTGTTGCTTCCAAGGCTTCCATCTTCTTAAAGCATTTGGATTCTAAGTGGCCATCTCGATTACAAAAGTGGCAATGTCTATCAGTCTTCTTCCATTTGTTTTTATTTGCCTTATCATTTTGTTGAAATGATTTTTCATTTTGAGATTGAAATTGCTTAGGACCCTTGTTTGGTTTAGGACCATTCTTTTTAGGATACTGCTTCTTAGGATTCTTTGAATTTGGTTGTTGCTGGGTGGCTAAGGCTTTCTTAGAAGAGTTTCCAAGATTAAGAAGACCAAGATATAAGAGTTTTTCTTGTTCTCTTATTAAAGAATCACAAAAGGCATCAAAAGAGGGGGACTTGTAGTCTTGTCCTTGAGAAATAAAGGATTCACTAGTAGAATGGAAGGTGGAAACAAACACAGAATAGGTTGTTCCCAACTTAGTAAGAATGGAATAGATAAGGCTGCCATCTTCTTTCTTAACCTTAACACCTTCCAAGAGAAGTCTAAGTGTCTTGAACTTGGACAAAAAATCTTCAATGGTGTAAAAATTATTGGGGTCCAATGTAAGCAACTCATTTTCGAGTTAATGGACTCTAATTTCATTTTTAATTCCAAAAACTTTAGTGAGCTATTTCATTGCTTCATTAGAAGTATCAAGTTCTGCGATATGGAATCTAAGGTCTGGAAAAATAGACATCTCTATCAACCCACGTGCTTGATCTTGCCTATTCTCCCATTTGGCTGCCTTATCTTCATCTTGAGGTTTCGTTTCTTGGCATGAGGCTATTCTGTAAAGACCTTTACTTCTAAGTAAATCCACAATATAGGACCACCATTGCAAGTAGTTGGTGCTGTCAAGAATAACTTTGCATGGACTTTCCATTTTAACAGAATTCGAAGCTGTAGATGCTGAAACTAAGTGTTCCAATGGAAAGATCTCTAAAAATTAGGTTGATTTAAAAAAACGACTCTAAAAACGGCTTCCACATGAAGAAGTTATGGCTTTTTGAAGAAAAGTTGTTGAAGATGCCGACGAAGTGAGTGAATGAGCGAAAATGAATGATAATGTTATATTTAACCCCCCCCCCCTTCCAAACTTAATCTAATTAGCTCACTTTAAAAAAAAATATGTGACTCACTTTTATAAATAAGTGAAAGTCACTTTTACAATGGTATTTTATGAGCTACCCACTAAATTGTAACTTAAATAAAAGATAACGGGACTTTAGAATTATAAGCGACTCGCTTTTTATAATGGGTGAGAACACTTTTACAAGTTAACTTTAAAACATAAGTTACATGTGCTTTTTGACAAAGTAACTCGACAAAAAGAAAGACTTGAACTCAAGACCTCTATTCTTATAAAGTAACTTTGGACCAAGAGAGCTAGTTTATAGTCATTGAAGCTTTGGCGTGCATGCTTACTTGATAAAGCTCTTTTTTGCCTACAAAACAAAAACCAAAAAACCCAACACAGACATCCAAAAAAAAAAAACTTATGACTTGAAGTTAGCTTTAGTTGGAAACTAAATATTTTCCTCAATGTTTCTGATTTTCCAAGATCAAACTAAGGCATGGCAGAAAAGAGCATACACATGAGAAAAATCCTTCATTTCTGTTTCTAATTTGCCCAGATTGCATAGAGTCGCAGGGCAAAGAGCATACGCAGAAATGAAAGGTATAGATCTGGTAATAGAAAACAAAGAGCTAAATAAATTGAAATAAACAGAGAGATGAATAGCTAGAATTGCAAATAAACATTGTATACCTCCAAATTTTTAAAATGACGTAGCTAGGGCTACCAAAAACCTTTTCGCATGAAACGAAAAGCGTACCTCACTGGAACAGATGCTCCTAACATAATAGAGCAGTCCTCTCGGCTCGAAAGCAGTAAGAAACAGTAGATCTAGGAAACGACGGCTGGATGCAGTCGTACCGGCTTTCAGATTTGGATCACTAACGGATGCAGCCCTCAAATAGCTCTGATACCATCTAGGAATGTACAAGGTAAGTTCCTTAGATAGAACACCAAAGGACACCGCTCACAAACAGATCACAAATCAATACACTAGTTTTCTTGACATGGTTAAAACCCTCAAAGAGGGAAACAATCCACAGCCTGAGCCAACGCGACCACTTCAACAAATTTATTAATAAAAGAATGAAAATTTACATAAGCTTCTCTCATGAACAGTTACCCTACAAATGACCCTCCATGCTCTTTAAATAGAGATCATGGACCAATCAGGTGTTAATCCACGGATGAAGTGTCAGTGATACTGAGGAGAGAATGAACCATCGGATCACTTCATGTCTAGAACATATCATGACCGTTGAATTGTATGTTACAAAAGTACATAGTAAAGAAACACACTTTACCTAAGTCTACACTAGACCAAGTTATACTTAACCATTTCCTATGTGTCGGAATATCCTAACAGATTGAGGATTAGGAGTTTTGCTCAATTTGAAATTATAAAGAGAACCTAAGTGAGACGATGAAGACACATAATTGCATTGCTAAGGAAGTGAATTTCGCATGAGTGAGAGGCTCGAGTGGCTAAGGAGAAACATGAAAAGTGTGCAGCGGAATTTTTGGGTAGCGAATTTGAGAGAGGGTCAAGATAGTTGAAGGGGGTTGAGATTTGGAAGAGAGAGAGGCCTCGATTTCAGAGCAGGCTGACACTGTGAGGAGAAGCTAAGATTTTCAGCCTATCCTGTGTGAGCAAGGTAGCCAACATTTTCCCGGGGCACAGTTGTACAGGTCGATTCCAAATTTTTTGCAAGTGGAGGCAGAGATATTTCCAGGGCCAAATTATCTTCCAAAGCAACCATTTTTAGAGGGGCCAAATTCTTCCTTGAGCCAAAAATCCTAGGGCTTGTTCCAAGTTCTAATTGTTGTATTTTTGCATAATTTTTGTGGGTCTAGACCCTAAATGTTCTAGGATTCAATATAAAGTGGAGAGATTTATTGGGCTGAATTTCCAAGATTACTTGGGAGCGGGAGCAACATTTTCAGAAGCTCCCATTTGGGAGCAACGCCAGGAGCGTTTTTAATATAATATATATTTTTTTATATTTTTATATTTTGATGCATATATGTCAACAAAAGCATGTAGAATGATGAATTAGATACAAAAAATAGAGATTGAATCATATAACAACAATCATCTAGAAGTTATAATCCTCATCAACCATGTCCACAAGTTAGTAACATAGTTGCATACAACATATTGAGTCTCATGATTCATCATCTTAAAGTTCCAAGCTTTCAAAATTCAATATATAACATGTATTATCATTGATCACCAAAATTTGTACTTGTAAGCTAAGTGTAACCATTACAACAAATAATATCTAACATGAAATAAAATGTTATAAAATGAAATGAATTGAAACAGCGTTCAACTTTCAGGAAGCATAATATTCATAATTCATTACTAATGAGTTATAATTGCCAACTTCAAACTTCAAATTTAAATTGTCATATATTGTTCACAAAAACTATCATAATAAATATGAAAGAGTCAATAGTTATAAAAACTACTTGAAACTAGAAAAGACAAGTAAATCTATTATCTATTGCTAATACTTGGGCCTCTTGTTGCCACCAGAAATGTCTAATTTTTTAGTCTTGTTGGAAAATCAAGATCTTTTTCATTAATATCACCCTCTAAGCATTAACATAAGATAGAAAAAGCACAGCATGTCAAGTCAAGATTTTGTTTGAGTGATGCGTACATTTTTAGGAGGGTCATGATAGAGGAGTTCGACAACTTATGTCACTAACATCAAGGTACATAGAGGAATTGGTACTCTTGATTAAATACAAGTTCCATACCCTAATACATGACAAAATCCAATGGAAACATTGCAATCCCCCCAATCCTGAAACCCTGAAAAACTGATAATTCTATTGGATTTTGAATGAAATCTAAAATTCTACTTTCTCCATATGAAATCCAATGAGGTCGGAACCACTCTCGAACATCCTAAGCCATTTAACCTTACCATGAATCACATATCAATACTAGGGCCATAGGCTTGATCATTAGGTTGCCCAACTCAAAACTTATTTGCTTCTTTGAAAAAAAATTGCATTTGGAATATTACTGCAAAAAAGACTAAACACTCCCAAAAAACCAGGGAGCATTTTTTTTTCAAGGAGCACGCTCCCGAACAGGCTCCCTCCTCGGGAGCATTTTCGGGAGTGCGCTCCCGAGCCGCTCCTGTTCAGAGCACGAATTGGGAGCGGGGGCGTGAGGGGGGGCCGCCCCCCCTGCAACCCTGTGAATTTCTGTTGTCCTGTGGTGATTTCCTATTTATTTTTCTGCTGTAAATGTACTGTTTAAAAGTTAAGAGCACCAGCATATTTATTTTCATAGTTTTGGATTTTAATTTGAGTAAAAATTATTTTCTGGGTATAAATATTGTAAAGTAAATCACGTCTGGTGCTAAAATTTCAACATCAATATGGATTGCGAGCTATCATATCAGCCCAGGGGGATTCTCCTCATACTACCGAATTACAGTCTTCCGTTATGACTCCTTTGATAGAATAATAGGGACCCATTGAGCTTTGTTGTTACAGCATGGAAAGGGTCGACTATTCATTTTGCAGTTAAAACAAGGCTTACCCATCACAAATTTGACTGGTGTTGTAAGTCACATTGACAAACTATTGGGAGCCCATAATTGACATACGATGGGCCAAGTCAGAGTGATTTATCAAAGAAACGAATAGGGGTTCACAGATTATTAAGCAGATGAGTATATACAAGTGTCAAAAAAAACACACTTTAATGTCAGACCCGCACATGGTGGGGTTTCCTGTCTCCGGCTCCACTTCCAAATCCACTAGATCCACCCCCAATTTGGGTGAGACAGCTCCAGCAAACAGGATACGATTCTGCTGATCCCAGAATCACTGGCCTGGAGAATCTCACACAACTCCAGGTGGATCTGGATCCGGAACCGTATCAGACCCCCATACCCACGGATCCTTCACTTGGCCACCACATTTCTGGTAACATAGCCAAAAACACACATATTCTCTTCTAATATTTAAGGGAAAAGTTACTTTGAGTTTATTTCTGTACAAATTATAACTTTTGAAGGTATTTACTAAATAATGGAAGACTTGAAACAAAGTAACTACAGGTAAGCTCATCACTTCGCCATTATAAAGCACAATTGCACGAAGAAACAAGAAAGCTAAAACAATAGCCAGAATAAAAAATAACTCCTCACAGACCAACTATTTACCTGCAGGTGGAGAACGTCAGCTAAAGGACGCCTTTTCACATGTGGGAAAGATAAAAGCTGGGATGGAGTCTGCCCAAAGTAAGCAATCTGATCTTGTGTGGCATGACGAAGAACCTTATATTCAAAACACAGTAAAAGAGTGCCAAGTAAGTCACACAAAAGTATTCCAGTGACAGAGGAAAGTAAGTCAAACAAAAGTATTCCAACAACAAGGGAAAGTATCCATTCCACAAGCAATGATCAGAACTACTTACTGGATCAGAAATCTTATCAATGTCAACTGCCCCTTCATATGTCATGTAAAAGAAAACATTGTTAGCAGCAACAGCTTCTTTTCCTCTTTGTTTGTATCTGAAATTAAAACATTCCACAGATTTTCAACCCCAGTTACTTCAGTGGTAAATTTTGAATTTGACCTAAATTCCATGATAAAAAGGCAAAATCAAGAGAAATACACAAAACTATAAAGTGAAAACTAGAGTCCCCTATTATTCTAATGTGATTATGGCAGACTTTAGTTAACCTATGAGAAATATATTTATTAATCACAGCAGCTATATAGTCTACCAGAAATATCACAGAAGCTATTTAGTCTATCGGAAATATATTTATTAATCACAAAAGCTATTTTCTGAATATAGTCACCAGCTTACCCAAATATGAGGTCAATCCACTCATTAAGATGTGCAGAGACATGTTCACTCTCAAGCGCTGTCCGATGTTTGTGAATGAAGTCAATGGGACTGTCAGCCCAAGGAGGAAGCTTGACAACATCTGGAAAAATAATTTAAACCAATGCGCTGATGTTAAAAAAAAATCTAATGCCAAATGTTCTCTCCATGTAGCATTCCATCTACTCGTTCTGCAAACACAAAATAAGATCATTCATACCAATCCTCTCTCCCAGCTGTGTTGTCCCTAGATCTATACCATTATCATTTGTGAGAACTTCTGGAAGATAGAATAGTTCTGGAACCTGCAACCATAAATAAGCAGGGATATCAGAGGCCATTGCTAATGATATCTTAAACAGAACATATCACATAACATATTTTCAAAACAAGATAAATAAAGATGGTAGCTAAGAAAAGCATATAGTTGCCTCTTTCACTGGCATTCAATTATAACCTTTGCCACATTTTACACCACTGTAAAATAAATAGCCTTTTCACTTACTATAATATATACAGAGATGACACAATCTTCAACGTGCTCTGTTATGGAATGCTTGTGTTGAAGTACACTACTTACCAATTCCTTCACATCACTCATATCCTCTAAAACACCATTCCAAGTTGCCCCTAAATCTGAAAACATTCGATCAGCATGATCAAACTTGCCACCTTGTAGCTGAATTGAGAGTGTTGTAAACGGTTCCACTCGAGTGAGGTAGTAAAGGACCTGTATAAAGAAATTCCCCTTTTAGAGATCATTTGTTTCATGGCTATCAGCAACACACATATATACCCAAGTGCAATCATAGCCTGAAAATAAAGTAAGCAGAGATTGCAATTCATAGCATGAGGGTTTGCAGCTTGCCTATCAATCACAGTTACCAGATTCATGGGTCAAGCACAAGGTTACTTAGAAGCAAGAGCGAAAAAGGGGAGCGGGAACAAGAGCGGGAGCTACATTTTCAGAAGCTCCCAGCTCGTGAGCGAATCGGGGAGCGAATTTTTATATAGTATATATTTTTTTATATTTTGATGCATATATGTCAACAAAAGCATGTAGAATGATGAATAAGATATAAAAAGCATAAAATATTAAAAACATAGATTGAACCATATAACATCCATCATCTAGAAGTCAACCACGTCCACAAGTCAGTAACATACAACATATTGAACCTCATGATTCATCAATCTTAAAGTTTCAAGCTTTCAAAATTCAATATATAACATTTATCATCATTGATCACCAAAGTTGTACTTGTAAGCTAAGTGTAACCATTACAACAAAGAATATCTAACATGAAATGAAATGTTATAAAATGAAATGAAATGAAACAATTTTCAACTTTCACGAAGCATCATATTCATAATTCATTACCAATGAGTTATAATTGCCAACTTCAAACTTCAAGCTTAAATTGTCATATATTGTTTATGTTGATTTTTGGGTAGCATCGGATGCGCTCTAGCTTCGAAATTTTATGGAGGGACTAAAACACATGAGATCTCCAAGACCCAAAAATCATTTGGTGAAATTCCACACGGATTGTATTTTATTAAAATAATTAATATTTTTAATGGGTTCCTAAGTCTAAACTTAGGAAAACTAAAATAT
Source organism: Pinus tabuliformis (assembly GCA_031772625.1). Classification (NCBI taxonomy): domain Eukaryota; kingdom Viridiplantae; phylum Streptophyta; class Pinopsida; order Pinales; family Pinaceae; genus Pinus; species Pinus tabuliformis. Next base: position 810,873,364 of record CM062809.1, on the reverse strand, counting down.
TAATGGGTATTAATAAAAATATGGGTGAGAAGTTTTTCTAGGAGACAAGGATCAAATTTAATTTAATCTTAGTCGTTGATTAGAGACTTAATCTCGGTCGTTGAGTTCTCAACAAGAAAAATATAAATGGAGGCTTGGGGTTAGTTAGAGACGACACACAAAGGGATTGAGGGAATCGAATTTCTGAGGTGAGAAGTTCTCAGGAGGGAATCGATTAGGGAGATCTTGCAGTTCAAGGGTAGTGATAGTTCAAGAATACAAATAGAGAGGCGGAGAGAAACTTGTGGAGACAGTGCAGTAGTCGAGAGAGCTGACGTTGGGCCAGTCTAGGCCCACGCAGCCTTGACGCAGAGCCAGAAGGGCCAGCGCAGAAGAAGAACTGCCTTCCACGCAAAAAGCCGGGGAGTTGCCGAAAACTATCGGATTAGCCGAGAACGTTGACGCAGTGGGTAGAAGTGTTGACACAGAGCTTCACGCAGGCCCACGCAATTACTGCAAAGGGGCGTCGAAGTTGTAGCCAGGGCAAGGCAATATTGCTGCCGGATCAACCAGATTCTGGAGGGTGAAGTGAGGCAAAACCATAGTTTTAAAACTCCGACTCCGACTCCAACTCGGCCGAGGATCGACTCCGACTCCGACTCCGAAACAGTAATGACTCGGCCGGCTCGATTTCAATGACTCGGTCGTTGTAAAAAATACATTAAATATTTATTTTTTCTATAAAAAAACATAATTTTAAAGATTTTCATTCATGTTTCCAAACACACAGCATTATAATATAGATGGAAGACAACATATGATCAAAGTAGGCTCATTAACCAATCCATTATATCAAAATGGTACCCAATGGCAATACATAGTCAACTGTCATACATGATCAAAGACTCAAAACAAAAAACACATAACCAAGGAGGCTAGAAATGGCCTCTACAACAAAAGTAAACTGTGACCAGACTCTAGTACTAGTACTACAGCGACTAGCTAGTAACTACTGCCAGAGGAGCCAAGATCATGTCAATCAATCTCTAGATCATCATCAGAGTCAGACAAGGGGCCCCATGGCTCCTCATCATCATCATCATCTCCAACTGCAGCTGTAGAAGTGGTACCACTAGCAGGCTGTGCAACTGTAGCAAATGCAAGTTGAGATAGAGTAGATATGCGGTTGCGCTTCTGTCGTGGCTGAGCAGAGGAAGCACCTACAACTGGAGTCCTTGCTGGCTGTGAGACTGAGGCTGGTGGATTGGGATCTGCATTCAACTGAACAGCATGTTCAAGTTCAACTGATGTCTTGATATCTAAATCTAAATCAAGATCCTCATCAGGATCAAACTCTGTTGGACGACTCTCCACTACCCAATCTGATGTTGGATCAATGTCTTCCAACACAATGGGATTTGAATCAGGTCTTTTGTTCAGCAAATGGTTTCGTCTGAGCTGGAGGTTGTACTGGACATAAACTAGATCATTTAACTGTTTTTGATCCAAACGGTTTCTCTTCTTTGTGTTACTTGGGAGCAGGAGCGAAAACGGGAGCGGGAGCGACATTTTTAGAAGCTCCTGGTTTGGGAGCGAATCCCAGAGGAGTTCGACAACCAATGTCACTAACATAAAGGTACATAGAGGGATTGGTGCTCTTGATTAAATACGAGTTCCATACCCTAATACATGACAAAATTCAATGGAAACATTGCAATCCTCTGATCCTGAAATCCTGAAAAACTGATAAGTCTACTGGATTTTGAATGAAATCTAAAATTCTACTTTCTCCATATGAAATCCAATGAGGCTGAAACCACTCTCAAACATCCTGAGTCATTTCATGGTAATGATAAAAATTTAAGTAAAAGGATGAAAATGAAGATTAAGGAGAATGTAGTCACTTTTACTTTAAGAATTTAACATTACCATGAAATTTGAATAGCATATCAATAGTAGAGAGCATTTGAGTGTGTTAAATAGGGTTTGGGAGAGGGAAATGGACCCCAAATGACATTTAACTTATTCACACAACAGCTTGGAGCCCAAACCAATCAGCAAACACCAAAAAAATTCATTAAAAAATGGTTAAATCGCTGTTTATTTTGGGTTACGGGCCGCTGTGTATGACTCGGCCGAGTCAATACGGAAACGACCGAGTTGGCCAAGTCAGCCATGACTCGGCTGAGTCATTCAATGACTCGGCCGAATCATGGCTGACTCGGCCAAACGAGCCGTTTCATAGGCCGAGTCACTCCGGAGGGCATCAACTCAGATCAACTCGGCCGTTTCGGTATCGAAACGACCGTTTTTTAAAACTATGGGTAAAACTCACTCAGGTTCTCTGCCATTGTATTCTCTATCACTAGTTTGCCAGGAGAGCAACCAGTGTTTGCATTCAAAACTTCTGCTTAATAATAGAAAACCCTCAGAGTTGCTGCACCTGTTTTCCCGCATTGGGTTTTTCCAGGGACGTTTGGTCCAAAAATAAGTGTGTCCTTTGCATGATTGTCTCATTTATTTTTTAGGTCTTGATCTGTATAGTGGTGTAGGCTGCAGCGTATTTACATTAATATTTTCTGAACATTTCTAAAAATAACTTGTTAAATGAAGAATACAAGTAGGTGATGTAAATCCGTCTTCTGCAGTAGGATTTCTAACTTGTTCGATTTAGAAATTTTCACATGGTATCAAAGCAATTGCAGATCAAGGAGGACTAAAGCCATCGGCGAAAGAACAAAAGAAAATCAGTGTGCGAAGGCAGTTCTCCCGAGTGACAGCGCAGTTTCTGGCCAAGAGCGCAGAGGAGGGGTGACGCAGTCACCAAGGGAGGCTCACGCAGAGCCTGCGTTAGCCTATTTGTGTGACGACGTTGCTGCAGAAGGCAACGCAGTGATTGTTGGGCCAGCGCAGAGACTACTGAGTCTTGGTTTTCCAGTTGTCGGGGCTAGAGGTGCAGGGCAGATTTCATCTAGAGTTGTTGGTGGGGTGCTAATTTTGTTGGTACAGAACAGTACCCAGTGGGGCAGAAGCAAAGTAGAGGGAATCAGTTCCTCAGAAGATTTATTGCCAAGAAATATAGATCCAGTGCTGAGCAGCAGCAAAGAGAGATCAGAGAGGGGTGGTTCGACAGTTGTTGGCAAAAGGATTTCTGTGAAGGAAATTGAATTTCAGAGGGAGCTTGTTCCTTAGAGGATTTATAGCACCAAAGAAATCCAGATCCAAGTTTTGTTGGGGCAGCAGCGAAAGAGGGAGAAGAGAACCTATTCGACACTCATATGAGCAAAGATGGTAATTAATGGACTGAGGGATCAGGACAGGTTGGATGGAGCATCCAACTTTGTCATCTGGAAGGCCAGGATCTTGGCAGTTTGGACAAAAATCGCATCAAGGATTATGCCTTGAAGACAGTTGTTGTTCCGGTTGATGTTGATCCTCTCAAGAAGTACGAAGAGGCTCAAGCAAAAGCGAAGTTCATGACCTTGGACTGGGTCAATGATCATGTGATCCCACATATTGCTGAGAAGGACACAGCAAGGGAAATGTGGGAGGCCTTGACCACTTTGTACGAGGGAACTTTCGTTCAACAGAAGATGTCGCTTGAGAGACAATATCAAATGCAGAAGGGAGAAGAAATTGATCCCTTCCTTCTCAGGTTACAAGGGATCCGAGACCAGCTATCTTCCATGGGGTCTACACCAGATCCTGAATTCATGGTTAGGACTGCCCTGAATGCAGTCACTGAAGACTAGGAAACCTTTGTCCAGAGCATCTTGGGCAGGGCTTCTCTCCCCAGTTGGGAGGAAATGTGGGTAGCTCTTCAACAAGAAGAGATCAGACGGTTGACCAAGCGAGAAGCAACAGCAAAGAGATCAGAGCCAAGAAGGAGGAAGAGGAGGATGCAGCTCTCACATCAGCGGGATAGCAAGGTCAGTAGAAGGGGAAAAAGAAAGACATATCCAAAGTCAGATGCTTCAAATGTGGAGAAATGGGTCATTTCACCAAGTAGTGCCCTCAGAAGAAGGGCAAAGAAGAGAAGTCTGACTCAAAGGTTGCTCCGGTGCAATGTGATAAAGAGAGTGATGATGATGATTGCGCCATCAGTGTTCATACACCTATAGAGAAGAGGTGGGGCGATATTGAGTTGTAGTCGAGAGGACTACAGGACCGTGGGCAGGGTCCTTGAGGTGCCCAAACTCTTGGATCACATACGACTACAGCAGCCCTTAATGACAGTAGCAAAATGATGGGCGTTATTTGGTGCGAGGGATGATGGAGCAACAGTGGCAGAGCTAGAGTGCCAAAGTCTGAAGCAGCGCAGTAGAGTGTTGCAGTAGTGCAGAGTACAAAGCTGATATAACAGCAGCGCAATAGCATCAGAGGGTCAGCATAGAATAGCAACAGAGATAACTTCAGCGTCCATGGACATCCCAACTGACCAGCATGTCAGTTTTTGGGTAGCTTTTCAGTTGCTTACCTCTCAGCAACTGAGTTTCAATGCAGTAGTTAGCAATGGCAGTGCTTTGGGCCGCGTGATGCAACATATTGAGAGGGAGATGCAGTACAGCTGTAGCAATGACAGTGGCAGTGTCATGGGCAGCAGTACAAGTTGCAACAGCGAAGTGGATGAGGGGCAGCAGGCTGAGCATCAGCAGCACAGAGGACCAATGTCGTGGATCAGTGTGATACTTCTGCTGGGAACTATTGCTAGTGCACATTCCTCGCTAAGAGGGAGTGTTGATTTTTGGATAGCATCACATGTGCTCTTGCTCCGAAATTTTGTGGAGGGGCTAGAACACATGAGATCTCCAAGACCCAAAAATCGTTTGGTGAAATTCCACCACGATTGTATTTTATTAAAATAATTAATATTTTTGATGGAGTTCCTAAGTCTAAACTTATGAAAATTAAAATATTAATGGGTATTAATAAAAATATGGGTAAGAAGCTTTTAAGAGACGAGTATCAAGTCTAATTTAATCCTAGTTGTTGATTAGAGACTTAATCTCGGTCATAGATTTCTCAACTGTTAGGATATTCTGACACATAGGAAATAGTTAAGTATAACTTGGTCTAGTGTAGAATTAGGTAAAGTGTGTTTCTTTACTATGTACTTTTGTAACTTACAATCCAACGGTCGCGATACGTAGTGATCTGATGGTTCATTCTCTCCTCGGTATTACCGACACTTGATCCGTGGCTTAACACCCGATTGGTCCATGATCTCTATTTAAAGAGCATGGAGGGTCATTTGTACAGTAACCGTCCATGAGAGAAGCTTATGTAAATTTTCATTCTTTTATTAATAAATTGTCTGAAGTGGCCGTGTTGGCTCAAGCCGTGGACTGTTTCCCTCTTTGAGGGTTTTAACCACGTCAACAATACTGGTGTATTGATCTGTGATCTGTTTGTGAGCGGTGTCCTTTGGTGTTCTGTCTGAGGAACTTACCCTGTAAATTCATACATGGTATCAAAGCTATTTGAGGGCCGCATCCATTGGTGACCGAAATCTGAAGTCGATAGAACTGCATCCAACTGTCGTTTCCTAGATCTACTATTACTAACTGCTTTCGGGCCAATAGGGTTGCTCTGTTGTGTTAGGAGCATCTGTTCCAGTGAGGAACCCATTTCGTTTAATGCAAAAAGGTTTCTGGTAGCCCTAGCTACGTCATTTTTAAGATCTGGAGGTATATAGTGTTTATTTGTAGTTTTAGTTATTTTCTCTCCGTTTATTTCGGTTTATTTAACACTTTGTTTTTTTATTATCGGATCTATACCTTTCATTTCTGCGTATGCTCTTTGCCCCACGACTCTGTGCGATCTAGGCAAATCAGAAACAGAAAGGAAGGATTTTTCTCATGCGTATGCTCTTTTCCACCACGCCTTAGTGCGATCTCAGAAAATCAAAAACATTGGGGAAAATATCTAGTTTTCGGCTAAAGTTTACTTCAAGCCACGAGGTTTGTTTTTTTTGTATGTCTATGTTGGGTTTTGTGTTTTTGGTTTTGTAGGCAAAAGAAGAGCTTTCTCAAGTAAGCACGCACCCCAAAGCTTCAGTGACTGAACAAAACAGAAAAACCCCCTTTCGCTTTTCCAAAAATTACTAACCTTTTAATCTAGCTCACATGGTCCAAAGCTATATTATGAGAATAGAGGTCTTGAGTTCAAGTCTCTCTTTTTGTTGAGATAATTAGATTAAGTTTGCAAAGGGGGTGGATTTTTTTAAATATAACATTGTCATTCATTTCTGCACATTCCCGCACTTCGACGGCATCTTCAACAACTTTTTTTCAAAAAAGCCATAACTTATTCTTTTGGAAGCCCGTTTTCAGAGCCGTTTTTTTTAATCAACCTAATTTTTCAAGATATTTCCATTGGAACACTTAGTTTCAACATCTATAGCTTCAGTGTCTGTTAAAATGGAAAGTCCATGCCAAGTTATTCTTAATAGCACCAACTACTTCCAATGGTGGTCCTACATTGTGGATTTACTCAGAAGTAAAGGTCTTTACAGAATAGCCTCAAGCCAATAAACCAAAGCAAAAGATGAGGAAAAGGCAGCGAAATGGGAAAATAGGCAAGATCAGGCACGTGGCTTGATAGGGATGTCTATTTCTCCAGACCTTAGATTCCATATCGCAGAACTTGATACTCTTAATGAAGCAATGAAACAGATCCCTAAAGTTTTTGGAATTAAAAATGTACTTAGAGCCCATCAACTCGAAAATGAGTTGCTTACATTGGACCCCAATAATTTTTCTTCAATTGAAGATTTTTTGTCCAAGTTCAAGACCCTTAGACTTCTCTTGGAAGGTGTTAAGGTTAAGAAAGAAGATGGTAACATTATCTATTCCATTCTTACTAAGTTGGGACCAGCCTACTCTATGTTTGTTTCCACCTTCCATTCTACAAGAGAAGCTTTCATTTCTCAAGGACAAGACTACAAGTCCCCTTCCTTTGATGCCTTTTGTGATTCTTAAATAAGAGAACAAGAAAAACTCTTACATCTTGGTCTTCTTAATCTTGGAAACTCTTCTAAGAAAGCCTTAGCCACCCAGCAGCAACAAAATTGAAAGAATCCTAAGAAGCCGTATCCTAAAAAGAATGGTCCTAAACCAAACAAGGGTCCTAAGCCATTTCAGTCTCAAAATGAAAAATCATTTCAACAAAATGATAAGGAAAATCAAAACAAAGGGAAGAAGACTGATAGACATTGCCACTTTTGTGATCGAGATGGCCACTTAGAATCCAAATGCTTTAAGAAGATGGAAGCCTTGAAAGCAGCAATGAAGAAGCATAACATCCATTTGGAGCACTCAACAACTTCAGCTTCATCTTCAGGAATAGCACTTTCTGCATGTGGTTGTCAAGCATCTCGGTCTGGATATGCACTAAATGTATCTTCTTCTTCTCATTCTCATGAGTGGCTCACTGATTCTGGAGTTTCTTATCACATGGCCAAAAACAAAGCCATGTTTTCTTCTTTAAATGATTGTAACACCAAAAATATATATGTTGGTGATGATAGATCTCTTAGAATTGTAGGGACTGGAACTGTTCATATAGACAATGGTCAATTCAATGATGTATTATGTGTTCCAACCTTATCATGAAACCTTCTATCTGTATATCAGATAACTCATTCAGGTGAAGGTAAAATCGTTGAATTTTCACCTCATGATGTTGTAATTAAGGACCTAAGAGATCCTAGACAGATTTTACCTACTAACATTGCTGATGATTCTACAAGGTTCTATAAGTTTAACAACTTTGGGTCATCAAATCTTCCCTCGGTATTTGTTGCTCATAATGATGAAGTGAGCAAACTTTGGCATGAGCGATTTGGTCACTTAAACTATCGCTCCCTTCAGAATCTATGTAAAGAAAATATGGTGATAGGTCTTCCAATGGTATCTTGCAAAGATGGTGTTTGTTCTGGATGTGTACTCAGAAAACGTCATCGAGATAGTTTTGAAAAACGTGCCTCTTGGCACGCCTCAACCTCTTTACAGCTTGTGCATAGTGATTTATGTGGTCCACTTCCAGTTGTTTCATTCTCTGGCTACAAGTATTTCTTAACTTTCATTGATGATTTCTCTAGACGCACTTGGGTATACTTCTTAAAACTCAAGAGTGAAGTATTTAACATGTTCTTGGTCTTTAAGGCCTTTGTTCAAAAACAATCTGGACATCAAATTCTTAAGCTAAGATCTCATAATGGCGGAGAATATGTTAACAACAAATTCATCAACTTTTGCACTGAGAATGGAATTCAAATGCAACACACTGTTCCATATACTCCACAACAAAATGGTGTAGCTGAAAGGAAGAATCACACCTTAAAGGATGTGGCTAATTGTATGCTTCAATCTAAAGGACTTAGTCTTAATTTTTGGGCAGAAGCAATTAACTGTGCAAATTACATAACAAATCGCACTCCTACTAAGGTTTTAAAGAATATCACTCTAGCAGAAGCACGCAGCTCAATTAAACCATATGTAAGTCACCTTAATGTTTTTGCAAGTGAAGTATGGGCCCATATTCCAGATGAGAAACATAAAGCTTTAGAACCTAAGAGTGAAAAATGTATTTTTGTTGGATATTCTGAAGATGTCAAAGGATACAAAGTTATTCCACTTAAGTCCAAAAATGTTACCATTAGAAGAGATGTAAAGTTTGCTGAAAATATATCGGCCTACAAGCCTAGCTTGGTGGATGTGCCACCTCTCTCTATCCCTTCTACTTTTGAAAATATTTCTTCCTCAAATGATGACATCGAGGATGACAATCCTCCCCCACCTTCTCAAGATCCTCCTTCAGCTCCTCAGCTTCCAAAATGGGTCCCTGCTAATCGGGATGCAGCAAGTGCTCTTGTCGGTGATCCTATAGATCAGCGACATACATGTTCTCAACTCGATAGAGCTTCTTCTTTAGTAGCTCAAGCTTCAGCCAATTATGATCCTGACACCTTTGCAGAAGCTTCAGGCCATCCAGATTGGGACACAACTATGAATGAAGAATATCATTCATTATTGGCAAATGATACATGGGATCTTGTTCCCCTTCCAAAGGAACGAAAACTTGTTAGATGCAAATGGGTTTACAGAACCAAGTATGGACCAGATGGAAAAGTTGATAAACATAAAGCTCGCCTTGTTGCTAAGGGTTTTTCACAAGTTGAAGGCATTGACTATACTAAAACCTTCTCCCCTGTTGCCAAAATGAACTCTATCTGTCTTGTTCTTTCCCTTGCTGCCTCTTTCAAATGGGAAGTCCATCAAATGGATGTTAAATTTGCCTTCTTGCATGGGGACATGCATGAAGAAATATATATGGAACAACCTACTGGCTTTATACAGACAGACTCCAGCCTTGTATGTCGGCTTAAGAAATCCCTTTATGGTCTCAAGCAAGCCCCTCGGGCTTGGTATGCCAAAATGGATAGCTTTCTTTTATAAACTGGATTTTCTAAGTGTCATTCTGACAATACTATCTACACCAAGAAAGTGGGCAAGTCTCTTATCATTCTTGTTCTTTATGTTGATGATCTTATCCTTCCTGGTAGTGATCCCAACCTTATAAACCATGTGAAGTCCAACCTTTAAAAGAAGTTTGAAATGATAGACTTAGGACACTTGCATTATTTTCTTGGTCTTCAAGTCTTGCAATCCAAGGAAGGTATTTCCCTTTCCTACTCCAAGTATGCATGTGATCTTCTATGCCATTTTCACATGAGCGACTGTAAGCCAGCCCCTTCTCCCTTTCAGTCTGGAGCCAAATTTTCAGTCACTTGTACTTCCCCTGAATTTGATGCTACCTTATACCGTCAACTTGTAGGAAAACTTTTGTATCTGATCCATACTCGTCCTGACCTTTCCTTTGGTGTTGGCCTTATTGCTCGGTTTATGCAAAACCCACATGAAAGTCATTGGAAAGCAACTAAAAGAATACTTCGTTATGTTCGAGGTACAGTTCAGTTTAGGATTCATTACAGTGCAGAAGCATCTCCTCTATTGGTTGGTTTCACTGATTCTGAATGGGTTGGTGACCCTGATGATCAGAAGTCTAGTACAGGTTATGTATTCACTCTTCATTCAGGACCTATTACATGGGCTTGCAAGAAACAAAGTGCCATTTCTCTTTCTTCAGCAGAAGCATAGTATCGTGGTGCCATAGAAGCTAGTAAGGAAGCCCTGTGGCTTCGTCAGATCCTGTCAGAGTTTGGCCTTCAGCAGTAATATCCGACTACACTTTGGTGTGATAATCAAAGTGCCATTCAACTATGCAAAAATCCAGTACAACATCAGCGCAGCAAACACATTGAACTGCACATGCACTTCATCAGAAAGCTCATTCACAACCATGTTCTTGAAGTGAAATATTGTTCAACAAATGATCAAGTTGCAGACATCTTTACAAATGCTCTCACAGAGGCGAAGTTTACTAAACTTCGATTTATGGTTGGAGTTCAGGAAGTTGTCACTAAGGGGGATAGGCTCTAATTCCTCCTTCCCTTTCCTATTGTGTCATATTTGTACTTCCTTCAATCCTATCCCAAGTTGTTCTTAAGGGGGGGTGTTAGGATATTCTGACACATAGGAAATAGTTAAGTATAACTTGGTCTAGTGTAGAGTTAAGTAAAGTGTGTTTCTTTACTATGTACTTTAGTAACTTACAATCTGACGGTCACAATATGTAGTGATCCAACGGTTCATTCTCTCCTCGATATTACTGACACTTGATCTGTGGCTTAACACCCGATTGGTCTATGATCTCTATTTAAAGAGCATGGAGGGTCATTTGTATGGTAACCATTCATGAGAGAAGCTTATGTAAATTTTCTTTCTTTTATTAATAAATTGCCTGAAGTGGCCACGTTGGCTCAGGCCGTGGACTGTTTCCCTCTTTGAGGGTTTTAACCACGTCAACAATACTAGTGTATTGATCTATGATCTATTTGTGAGCGGTGTCCTTTGGTGTTATGTCTGAGGAACTTACCCTGTAAATTCCTACATCAACAAGAAAAGTATAAATGGAGGCTTGGGGTCAGTTGGAGAGGACACACAGAGAGATTGAGGAAATCGATTTTCTGAGGTGAGAAGTTCTCAAGAGGGAAATCGATTGGGGAGATCTTGCAGCTGAGGGGCAGTGATAGTTCGGGAATACAGACAGAGAGGCAAAGAGAAACTTGTGGAGGCAGCACAGTAGCCAGGATAGCTGACATTGGGCCAGTGTGGGCCCACGCAGCCTTGACGCAGAGCCAAAAGGTCTAGCACAGGGGAAGAGCTGCCTTCCACGCAGAAACTCAGGGCGCTGCCAAAACAGTCGGGAAAGTTGACGCAGCGAGCAGAAGTGTTAACGCAGAGCTGACACGGAGCCTCAAAGAGCTCCATGCAAGCCCACGCAGTTACTGCGAAGGGGCAGGGAAGTTGTAGTCGAGACCAGGCAATCTTACTACCGGATCAATCAGATTCTGTCGGGTGAAGTGAGGTAAAACTCACTCAATTTCTCTACCATTGTATTTCTTTGTCACTGGTTTGTTGGGAGGGCACCCAGCATTTCTATTCAGAACTTCTGCTTAATAATAGAAAACCCTCAGAGTTGTTGCACTGGTTTTCCCGCATTGGTTTTTTTGGGGATGTTTAGTCCAAAAATAAGTGTGTCCTTTGCATGATTGTCTCAATTTTTTTCTAGTTCTTGATCCGTATAGTATTGTAGGTTGTGTCGTATTTACATTAATATTTTCTAAACATTTCTGAAAATAACTTGTTAAATGAAGAATACAAGTAGGTGATGTAAATCAGTTTTCTGTAGTAGGATTTCTGACTTGTTCGATTCAGAAATTTTCACAGTTTACAAAAAATATAATAATAAATATGAAAGAGTCAACAGTTATCAAAACTACTAGAAACTAGAAAAGACAAGTAAATCTATTATCTATTGCTAATAATTGGGCCTCTTGTCGCCATGAGAAATGTCTAATTTTTTATTCTTGTTGGAAAATTAGGATCTTTGTCATTATCATCCTCTAAGCATTAATATCTAGAGGTATCTTTGTCATTGCCTTTCGATCTGTATAGGGATCTTTGTCATTAATATCACACTCTAAGCATTAACATAAGTTAGAAAAAACATAGCATGTCATGTCAAGATTTTGTTTGAGTCAAATAGGGTCATGATAGAGGAGTTCGACAACTTATGTCACTAACATCAAGGTACATAGAGGGATTGGTGTTCTTGATTAAATACGAGTTCCATTCCCTAATACATGACAAAATCCAATGGAAACATTGCAATCTCCCCTATCCTGAAAAACTGATAAGTCTGTTGGATTTTGAATGACATCTAAAATTCTAATTTCTCCATATGAAATCCAAAGAGGTCGGAACCACTCTCAAACATCCTGAGTCATTTCATGGTAATGTTAAACATTTAAGTAAAAGGATGAAATTATCCTTTTACTTTAATAATTTAACATTACCATGAATCACATATCAATACTAGGGCCATAGGCCTGATCACTAAGCTACCCCACTCAAAAATTATTTGTTTCTTTGAAAAAAATTGCATTTGGAATGTTACTGCAAAAAAAAAAAAAAAAAAAAATTGCAAGAAAGGCTAGGGAGTGAAAACTTAGCTCCTGAAGGGAGCGCGCTTCGGGAGCACGTTCGAGGGGGCCAAGCCACTCTGCCACAACCCTAGTCAAACACATGACCCATGCATTTGACCTTACTCATGCATCAAATAGCTTGTTTTGACCATCACAGAAAGATTCCAATATGAATACAAATATGATTTAGTACAAATAATACGTAATGAAAAAAACTTATTATGGCTCCAATACAAAAGTAACACCACACACCCCACAATCAAAGAAATTACACTTGGTTGTTATAAACTAGCTTGAAAAATTAGAAATTGCAGCAATATAGCAGTTCATGACAGCAGCAGATTTAGCTCTAGAAACCAATGTTGCATGACTCATACTCATATAAGACACATGATTCCATAATTAAAATCAAAAATGTCAGCAAGTTCAAAACTCAAATACATGTCATAAATGATAAATGATTGTCTCATAACAATCTTGAGTCTCATCACTCGTGGACGACTACGCCTACAATAAGCCCTCGTTGAGCTAGTGCTAACATCGGAAGGTTGAAGCAATTGTTAGGAAAGTGTATTTGGAGTCTCCATTTGAGATGGCAAACTAGAGAGATCCTCAATCTCTTCATCAATCCAACTCAAAGCAGGGGACTCCTCCATAACCCAATCAGACTCTAAATCAACAGTATCCAATAAAATTGGATCTGTATCCTTTGGTTGCAATTGTTTTGTGAGCATTCAAAGGTTGTAGTAGATGAAAACCAATTTATCCAACCTCTCAGTGGTTTCTAATGACTGAATCGTATTGGCAAGGCTCCTCGGCGGTAACATGGCACCAATAAGTTAATAGTAGTACTGTTTCTCTTTTTGCTATGGATCTGCTCAAGCACTGACCAATTGTCCTCACAAGAAGAAGCACTACAGGGTTGACTCAGAACTCTGATGGTGAATTCTTGTAATTGTGGTGCCTCAATGCCACAATCTATCCACTTACAAGGCATTTTCTTGTCCTTGAGGCGTTGGCTTGAGCTGAATCCAAACATGCCAGATGCTTCCTTGTACATATCTTGTGTATTTTGATATTTTCTTGAATATTTTTGTCTTGGAACATCTTCTCAATGCATCATGGCACCTCTCATCACCTCGAGATCTCTTTGAATGTTAGACCCCTCATTATAGAATAAGCTTGGATTGAGATATGCTCCTACTACATGCAATGGTGAATGTAGTTGCTTGTCCCACCTGGAAACAATAATTTGCCATATAGGGAGATATTTAGATTCATTTCCCTTATAGAAAGTCTTGACGGCCACTTTGGCCTTGTCCATGCCCTCATAAATATATCCCATTGCAAGTTTCTCTCCATCCATCAATCTCAAGACTTTCACAAGGGGCTCAGTGAAGTTGACAATCTCAGTGACTTTGTCCCACAAACTATCACCAAAGACAGATGCTTTCACGGACAATGCTTATGGTTTTTATTATCATTCCAAAATACCTATTGGTGGTTACAAAACATTCTTCTCAAAGCTTGGTACTCATACAAAAGACTTTGGAAGGAAAGAAAGTTTGTAGTAAACTGTGTGACAGTTGGGCAACTAAGCTCAGCCTGTGTGAATTCCCTCATAAGGTTCAACACCCAAGCATGATTATAAATATACTTGGTAATTTGCTTGCATTCTTGCACAACATCTTGCACCCACTCCAACTTCCCAATGTCCTCTAGTATCAACTCTATGCAATGGGCAGCACATGGAGTCCAAAAAATGGTGGGATATTTGGCACAAAGCAACCTTCCAGCTGCCACATAATTTGTTGCATTGTCTGTGATTACTTGGACAACATTTGTAACCCCAACTTCCTCCACCACATCAGCCAACAATGTAAAAATCAAATGTGCAGATGCATCAATGGATTTTAGGAACATGGTTCTTTTAGGAAAAGATACAACAAAATTTATTATTGTTCTACCCCTCTTATCTGTCCACCCATCAGACATAATTGTATATCCTGTAAATTTCCATGAGCTTTTAATGCTCTCTAATTGTTCCTTCACACACTCAAGCTCCTCATCTAGCTCTTCCCCCTAAGTGCATTATAAGATCAGGCTTTGTATCCAGGGCCAGCACTTGCAATGGCATCCACCATGGGTTGATAAAAATAAGACTTTGCATTGTTGAATGAAACACTGTTATGGTGGCAAAACCTCCTCACGGCCATATATGCCTCCTTCCTCTTCTTTTCATTAAAAACTATCCAAGGTTGGTTGAGATCCTGGAGTTGTATGAGGACTGAAGAAAGAAGAGGTTATACTCATGTTTGCCACAACACTTGAATAGGAGTTACCAATACCTAGACTTTGAGTCTGTGTTTCACTCTGAGATGAAGATCTACCTATCCCAACAATCTCATCCTTCATTTTTTCCCTCTTAGAACTTTCTTCTTTAATGGCTTCCAAAGTAGCTGCCATTTCAATAGGGACTTCATCAGGGCAATTTTGACAACATCCCACCATTCCCAGGAATTCTAGCTAGGTGGTATTTGGGCCTATTTATGCCTGCATGCATTGTGGCATTGCAATAATTGCACTTGACGTAGTGGTCATTACCGGCAATGATTCGTTGACCATGTGCCCATGTCGGATCACGAGACTTTCTAGAACCCTTTGGTGGCATGCATGGTGACAAAATCTGGAAGAAAACAAACAAACAAACAAAAAAATTGGATTGCTATTTTTATTTTTTAAATTTTTTTGGGTTTTTAAATTTTCTTAATTTACAAATTTTTTTGGGCCCTATGGCTGAGTTTCTCAACCACACAAGGCTCGTGTGTGGCTAGGAAACTCAGCCACAGGACCTGCGGGCTAATGCAAGTCCTCCTCATCCCGCAGGCCTTGTGGTTGAGTTTCTCAGCCACACAAGGTCACTGTGTGGCTGAGAAACTCAACCACAGGACCTGCGAGCTGAGAATTGTCTCCTCAGCGCGCAAGCCTTGTGGTTGATTTTCTCAGCGACACACTAACCCTGTGTCGCTAAGAAACTCAGCCACAGGATCTGCGAGCTAAGCAGGCAATCCTCCTTTGCCCGCAAGCCCTGTGGCTGAGTTTCTCAGCCACAAATGAGCCCTGAGTCATTGAGAAATGCAGCCACGGGCCCAAAAAAATTCCAAATTTAAAAATTACAAAAAAAAAAAAAAAAAAAAAAAAAAAAAAAATTGAAAACCAAAAAAAAAAAAATTAAATTGAATACAAAAAATTTAAAAAAATTTACATGGAAACATTGAAACAAAGTTCATGAAGCCTCCCTAAAGTTGAGTCTGATCTGATGAAGCCTCCTTTATCCTCCTTTAGCTTCCTCCAACAGTTCCAGCACTGTGCAATGGAGTCATTCAACACTCATAGAAATGAGCCAAACACTCAAATGACAAGTGAGTGACAAATAGAAGGGAGAGAGGTGCTTATAAAGCATTTTCTTGCCTCCAATTTCCCTTTCCCTCCACCTCATTTCCAAAATAGAAAAGAAAATTAAATAAAATGAGAAAAACCAAAAAAAAATTGCAATATGAGGGTCGACAAGTCTTATAAGGGTTCGATGCAGGTCTTATGTCAAACCCGCAAGTCTTATACGGGTAGACGGGTTTAATGAAATACTCGCCAAGTTCGGGTCTTAAGCATAGGTTTTATTTGAGTGACCCGGCTGGCTATAGAACCCGCTAATACCAGCAGGTACTCACAAGCCTTATGCGGGTGGTGCTACACTGCTAGAAACTATGATAATAAAGTGTAAAATGAGAGCAATGATAAAGAGTAAATAAGAGAATTACAACAAATTTTAGTGGCTCAGAAGACATAAAATAGCAAATAAAGCCTTGACGTCAACCCTAATTAACAGCCGGGAAATGCACATAAAAAGTGACGTTTGCTTATCCAATTCATTCCAAACAACTCCTAATCCTAGGGCAATAACATCCAAGTAAATAAATGCTGAAAATATATGATTTTTCTGAAATAAAACCCTAATTGACCCTAAAATAATAACAAAAAATGATTTTAAGAGTAAAATTGATCGTCACAAATGAGAGAGGACTAGTGCCTCCTCAATCTAGGGCTAAGGGAGTCTAGAAACAAAAAAACTTAAGAAAATTTGGAATAGATACAAGACTCAAAAAGAATAGGGTATGTAAACCTACTTATCCTAGGGTTCCGATACAGTTGTCTCAATTTACAAAGATGAATTAAGGTAAGAAACTAACATGCTTCTTCCTTAAAGACTTGGAAGAAGGGCTTGTTTAAGAAGGATAATGAAACAAATGCTATGCTAACATGCTTAATACTTGATTGCATTCATCCAATAAAACACTAACCAAGGTAAAAGAACTTACTAGATTTATCATGCATTCATCCAAGCTTCAACATAACCATCCACTAAAGGAGATCAAATCCACATCAATAAAGTCCCCAAGAAAGTTGCTCAACTAGTGCTCGATAGTGAACTAGAGAAGAAATTAATAGTCTAAGAGATGAATGTTTCAAGTTGGGCAACGATCCAAATGAATGAAGTGTTTCCCTTTATATGCTAGGGCAACCAAGTTCTTTAGATCAAATTAGGCCAAAAGCCCCTAAAACATAAACATCTACAATACAAGGTGGATAGGTCATCAAGTCAACCCCAAAAATAGCCTCAAATAGCACAGATATAATGATTAAAAATGAGAAATGCCCTCCAAAAGGCCATACCTATGAGTGTAAAGGCCTCAAAAGGGTGACATCATCTCAAAAGGCAAGTCTCTCCATCAAAAGATGCAATGAATATTCCAAGAGCATGTCTCGTCAAAGATCATGTCTCATCATCAAAAAATGCCCTCTCAAGCCCAGCGTCATCCTCCTTAAGCATCACATCATGCAAAAGAGTACATCTTGCAGGAGCATCATCCTAGCTTCGATCGACAACATCCAAGATGAAGGGGGTAGAGGAGTGTCTCTAAATGCATGCCAAGCCATCATCAAGCTCAACACTCATCATTAAAATTGCAACATCCATCATGAAGTGGAAGTACCTCCAAAGGGTGGTATGAAATCATGAAGTGTAAGAAAAGCATCACCAACCATGTCCTAATTATCATCAAGTACAAGATCAAAAAATCAAGTAATATCAAATAGCATGGAAACAAGAGACATTGAAACATAAAAAGTGGACCTTATTCAATGTTAAAGCCATTTAAGTATATCACATAAAGTATCTTCTTCAAAATTCATACTGGCTTAGAACCTTACACAAGTTGCCAAATTTAGGCAAGCAAGGATCATCAAATGCCCCTATTAGGTGCTACCAACCCTAGGGGTGGCAACAATTCCTAGGTCGACCCTTCAATAAATAGGTACGAGTATATAAGTGATATGGTCTGGGGTGCACTTCATGAGAGATGTCATAGCTTAAATACATGGGTTATGCAAAACCATCATACATGATCACCTTTCTAGAAGGAGCACTTGCATTGCTTGAGTTATCCTTTCCTCAGCACTGCTTTTTCCACCCTTCACTTAGCCTTTTTCTTTGATTTGAATGGCTTGCTTAGCAAGCTTTCATTAATTCCATTTAAATCCCCTTTTAAGTTAGGTGGTTCATTGATCATAGAGGTTGGGATGTTTTCTATAAGTCCCTTTTACTTTGCTAGGTGTGATATGTTGATTTTTGTGTAGCATCAGAAGGTATTCCCCGCATGGCTAAAAGGTCTTCAAGTTGTGTTGAAAATTGTAGCAAGAGATGGCCTTCTGGCTCATGCCTTAGCCAGAAAGATTGAGTTTGTCCCTCCTTTGACCATGGACGAGTTCATGGAGATGGAGAAATCATGCGTAGAGTTGGAGGACCAGTTATGAGGATCCCACCTTTAGTCTGACAAAAGATTGAGTGGCAGTTATAAATTTAGATAAGACGATTTGGGAGCTTCAATTTCTAATTGACGCAAGGACAAGATAGAGACAAGTTAAGAAGTCAAACAAGTCAAGTTAGTGACAAGTTAGAGACAAGTTAAACTCAGTTAACAAGTCAATCACAATTATTGTTCTAAATTTGTACTCGCCAATATAAGGATGGATCGAGCCTTTAAAGGAATGACGAAGGCACAACTTTTATCATTATTCTCTTGCACAATTTTTTGTGTAAGAGAGTTCCTTGTTGTGGTAGTGTATTTTGGAGGAGCCATTACGCAATTTGTAGAGAGCTCCCTTCTTGTAGATTTACGCTAGGAAATAGGAGTTGGGCACTAAGAAATAGGGAGTTCCCTGTGCTAGGAAATAGGCAGCTTGTGTGGAAGGAACTCAGGCCTATCTCAGTGCAAGGACGCAAGTGAGCAAAGGTCGAGTGCTTGCAGGGTGCGTCCAACTAGTATAATGAGGACAAGTGTGTTCTCTAGGTCACCGTTTGGCTTGTATGAAATCTGATTGCTTGAAACTCTATCAATAAAATAATATAGCAAAGAGAGGGTTTTCCTAGTTGGGTTTCCCTTGAAAAATGATTGTCTCTCTTAGATTGTGTTTTTATCTCTGCGTTTTATTCGTTGCTTATCTATTATTGAGAAATTATGTGTCTTGGAAAAAAGAAACTAGTTTCAGATTATTCATCATAGCAGTTGCAGAATTTCATGGAAAATCAACATGGTGTCATAGCATAGATCCGCACAAAGACCAGCTCATAGAGATCAATTTGTGTGTTTTTTTAAGCAAGCAGTTTGGTTAAGGAAGATACCATTGTTCTGCAATCAAGGATGTGACCTCAGAGAAGCCTATAACACCTCAAATCTGAGACTAGTATAGGACCGAGAATCTTTGTGATAGGAAGAGGGCCAAGGGTATTGGTCTGCTGGTACAAGAAGGGCCGAAAGGCCTGTTTAGGTGCAGAAAGAAAGCCTAAGTAGCCTCAGGTGACAACGTGCAAGAGAGGGGTCTCTTAAGGTGTAACAAGGATGAGTGGTTCACCTTCTCCTGCCGATACATCCTACCCATGCAGTCGAGAACTCATGGGAAGTACCTATCATCTAATCAATGAGTTCGGAAATGAGGACAGGGACCATAGCACTATCGATGGATGCATCGTGTACTGTCGTACTCACTATGCTAGGATGTTTGATATCGATCTAGGATCAACTGAGATTGACTTCGGGTCAGTGGAGACCGGCAAGGTCTTGTGACTCACTCTCGATCATTTCTTCTTCATTATTTCTTCATGGTTCAGCGAAGCATAGCAGACCAGCGACGACAGAGATGGTACAGACTGACAGATGATTTGGCAGGTGGATTTCTCCCTAGTTGAGAGGGAATGCTCAAATTGGCAACTAGGGCCAAACTACACCTTGGACAACTCATATGACAAAGATGATATTTTTATTGGATTCCTCTTTTTGAGAGGTTCAAGATTGATCTAAAGATCATCTTGTTTCGATGACCAGAAGCGAGATTTTGAATTTAATTCTCACACGTGCAAATTGTCAAGGTCGGCCAGAAGTCTAATGTACGGTCATGTAGCCCCAATGAATGTGTCTCCACCCCTCATTGAATTGTATAAATAAGAGAGACATTCTCCTTATTTGGACATCATCACTCAACACATCTTTCTCTCTCCTCTCCTCATTGGTTCATACAGCAAAGGAGCAACTCTTCTTCTCATGTTGACTTGGGTTGACCGAAAATTTCAGGCAGAAATGGTAGGATTGTTTTGGGCTATTTGCAGGGGCGTTGACCAGCATTGACCGAGGGTCAACTCACCTATTATGACTACAATTTTCAGTCAATTATTCCGATTTCTTGAGGCTTCATCTCTTGACACAAAAAAAGGAGGCAATTGGAGCAGGTTGACTTGCGTTGACCGCCACATTGACTCTGCGTTGATCAAATTTGACCGAGTTTTTCACACTATTTTGGGTTGATTTTGATTAACTATGGAGGTCGAGTTGACTAGGTTTGACCGAGCTCATTTGGAAAAGATTTTGACTAGCGTTGACTTTCTGGTTAGGGAATCTTGTTCACTATTGTTTGGTTGGATTGTTTTGACAATGATTCGGCAAGTAAATTTTGTATGATGTACTCTCTCTCTGCTGAAATTTTGAAGAATAATAAGAAGATTTGATCAAAGGGTTTTACCCGCATTGGGGTTTTTCCCTGGCATCCGCCAAATATTGTGCCCTCTTGTCTTGGCTTGTATTCTACTTATTGTTTATGTTCTATCTGCATTTACTATCAAAGTTAATGTGATTGCTAATCTGGAAATTGATATTGGGCTAATAAGAAAAATTGAAGTAAATTGCTCTAAAGCATAGAACATACCATTGTTATCTAAAATCAACATGGTATCAGAGGTGAGGTGAAGACAAAGCCCAAGCAAGAGTGAGAAAAGAAATCACCAAGGACAAGATTCAATGGCCTCCTCATCTTACTTCAAATCTGATGACATGCTCAATGATAAGTTTGATTATCATGCATGGAAGATGTCTCTTGACTTGACTTTGGAAGAGCATGATGTTATGGACTATGTGCAGGGAAAGATTGTTGAACCTCCTTCAAATGCATCAGCTGCCACTAAGACAAAGTACAAGAAAGGTGAGGTCAAAGCTAAGAAGATCATCAAGGATTCTATTCACAAGCATTTAGTTGCTTACATCTCTGATTTGGGCACATCTAAGGAGATGTATGACAAGTTGGTTAGCATGTTTAAAGCTAGCAATGTAAACCAAGTCCTCTTTCTCAAGAACAAGTTGAAGGACATAAAGAAGGGAAGAGGAGAAGGTCTCTAATCCTACTTCATGAGGACTACCTAAATCAAAAATGATATTCTATCTATTGGAGAAGTTATTTTTGACAGGGAGCTCACTCTCATTACCCTTGGAGGTCTCCCTTGTGAATGGGATGTGTTTAACACTATTATCCTCAACAATCACCGGATTCTAGGTTTTGATGAATTGTTGACTAGATGTACTCAAGAAGAGACAAGGATGATGGAGAGAGACATTCCTTCAAATAGGAATGATCCTACTACATTCTCCGCTCATGCTAAAAAGAAGAATAATGCAAGTTCAAAGAAACAAGGTCAAGGAAGATGGGGATTCAAAAATGGAAGAAAGGGAAGATGTTTCAATTGTAACAGGTTTGGCCACTATGCTAGGGAGTGTCCTAATAAAAGGGATACACCTCGGGATGATGATAACAACAACAACCGCAACAATTTCAGAGGCAACAACAATTAAAGGAACGGCATGTTCAACAACAAAGGAAAAAGGAATGCCCCTGCTACTCAATATGGAAATGGTCAGCGTCCGAAAAGATCAAGAAACTCCAGGTATGATGAATCTAATGTTGTAGATAACAAGCAAAAAGAATTTTATCTTATCTCTGACCTCTCTATTGCCTCTCCTCTGGATAACTTAGATAATTGGTTGATTGATGTATCTTATATCTGCCCTTCCTATTGATTGCCATTGTTTGTATAATAAAGAAGTTGGTGTTTATTTTTTCCTCATTATTTTACAATTAGTTGAAATTTATGTACTGTAAAATGGATCAAATTACTGAAGTATTAGAATTATTGAAAACTCTAATACATTCCATTGATCATGATATAGTGAAAATCGGCAAGAACACTCTTTTTGATATTAAAACATGTCTGCAAAATACACAAGAAAAAATAGACATTTTGGAGCTTGAATCTTCAGCTTTAGCAAGCAGAATTACAGCAGTGGAGTCATCATTCTCAACTTGTCTCTATTCAGAACATTGAAATAGACTCCCATAAGCAGCAAATCAATAATGTTGTAGTTGATTCAAATCCAATGCCCAATGAAGCAGCGAAGTTACATGCATATGCAGAAGTTCAGTTTGCACTTCCCAAGCCCATCATCAGACCTTGGGAAGAGCTTGTCCATAAAAAGCACAAAACTGGTCTTGGATATGACAAAGAATTGTCCTTTCATATTCCAGACTATTCCAAGCCCATTCAATTTCAAAGTGTTGGGTTTCTTCATGGCGGTTCACCTTCACCTGTTCCAGATTCTACTCCTCCACATTCGCAGTCAAAAGTTGTTAAATGCCAACATTGTGACTGAGTTGGCCATATGAAAGATCATTGTTTTGATCTTCATCCATGTGAACACTGTCATAAAACCACTCATTCTTCAAACAGATGCTTCAAAAACAAGCCTCCTGCAAGAACAAAGATTCATCTTGGATGGATCACTTCTTAGCAATGGGCTTCAACAGCCAAGAAGATATTTCAGTCATATGTCAAAACTTGTTCTAGAGTATTGAACAGTCTTGCAGTTGAGTTTTCGCCATCTTCTCAGCTTGTATCTAACAGGGGAAGAAGTGATGGTCATCTACAAGTTTCAAAGCCACATCAAGCGAACCTGAGCCACAACCTGCCATATTGGATTTAGAGTTGTAGCCAGAGACAAACATGCCACTGAGCATGCCTTTTCAGACTGAGCTTCTCCCTCTTCAAAGAATTGGGGACACTTCCTCTAGTAGAAGACTTCAACTTCTTGCTAGTTCTGAAAGAGTTCCAGGAATTGCATTAACCATTCCAAAGTTGGTGGTCATCCTTAAACCACCAAAGGTTGTAGACCTCCCTTTTCTAGGTTGAAGGTCTCCCTCTTCAAAGCATTAGTGACACTTACTCTAGTGACCCCCTTATACCAACATTTTAGAGAGCACATTCAGCCTAGTGTTACCATGCATTTTTGCACATTTTGTATTATAGCTCTCTTCTTGGACTCATATATACCCCTTTGGATTAAGGGAGGGGGGGATGTTGGACACCTAATCCTCTATGGGTTGGTGTCGTATGTGAACAGCCACCGAAGTCCAAGAGACCACTTGGAATATGAATCCAAAGGTCACATCAATGTACTATAAATGTATATCATGTCAATAATATATCGAATTCAATGCTTATCTTTCACATTCGTTGTTTACATTCCATGTATGTTTAACACAAGAAACATGAATGAACTTTTTCACCCATATTTGTAGAAGTTTGTATTAGTTTTCTTTGATGATATTCTTGTTTACAATAAGACATGGAAAGAACACCTCAAGCATCTTGAAGTATTTTCTGTATTGGCGAAGAATCAGTTCTACGCTAAGTTATCAAAGTGTACCTTTGGGCAAAAGGAAGTTGAATACCTAGGTCATGTTATATCCAGGGAAGGAGTCAACGTGGATCCCAACAAAATCAAGGCAATCAATCAATGGCCCAAGCCCAAGAACGTATCCAAGCTAAGAGGATTTTTAGGTCTAATCGGGTATTACAGAAGATTTATAAAAAACTATGCGCATTTGACAGCGCCCCTGACCAATTTGTTAAAGAAGAATGTTTTTCAGTGGAATGACCAAGTAGACAAGTGTTTCGAGAATCTAAAGGAAGTAATGTCAACCACACTAGTGCTAGCGACTCTTGACTTCTCCAAACCATTTGTAGTCGAATGTGATGCTTTGGGATAGGAATTGGAGCCGTATTAATGCAGGACAACCACCCTATAGCATTTGAAAGCAGGAAACTTACTAAACGAGAAAGCTTGAAATCAACATACCAAAACGAGATGCTCGCCATCATACATGCTTTAACAAAGTGGCGCCAATACTTGGTCGGGAGTAAATTTTCAATCTGAACCAACCACAGCAGTCTTCAATTCTTACTTCAGCAAACGACATTATCAACAAAACAACAGAAGTGGATGGAGAAGTTGTCATCTTTCGACCTAGAAATATTGCACAAGAAAGGAAAGGAGAATGTTGTAGCCAATGCACTCTCATGTAAGGATGATGACAACACAACATGTGCCGCCATGATAGTTGTTCTGGAATGGTTGGACGAAATACGAGCCGATTATACCAAGGATGAGGATTATGATTCCATGATTAAGAATATCAATCAATGTACCAATTTCAAGTGGAAGAATCACATAATGTGGTACAAAGGTAGAATTTACCTAACGCCAGCATCCAAGTTTAAGTTGAAAATTCTAAAAGAATCTCACAACTCGCCTATAGTCGGACATGTCAAATTCTACAAGACTTACTACAACATTTGACAATCATTCCATTGGAAGGGCATGAGCAAGGAAATTTAGAAGTATGTTGCAAAATGTGATATGTGTCAAAGGAATAAGAGTGAAAATATCCACGGGTTTGTTACACCCGCTACACATACCAAATCAGAAATGGGAAAAGATTTTGATGGATTTCATAGAAGGATTACCTGTATCTAACAGTAAGGATAAGATATTTGTTGTAGTCGAAAAACTCACTAAATATGCCCATTTTATGGCTATCAAAAAAAATGACACAAGCAAGCAAATTGCGGAAATGTTTTGTAAAAACATATAAAAACTACATGGGTTTCCCAAGGTCATAGTAAGTGATAGAGACGCAAGGTTCAAAGGCAATTTTTTGAGAGAACTCTGCCACCAGGCAAGAATATCCCTCAACATGAGTATAGCCTATCATCCCCAGAGAGATGGTCAAATTGAATTCGTAATAAAATGCTTGGAAACATATCTTCGTTGCTTCATCATTGACAAGCAAAATAAATGGACTTAGTGGCTACACCTGGCGGAATGGTGGTATAACACCACCTACCATACGTCAGCTAAAATGACACCAAGTTCTCTATGGCTATGAAAAGCCCAAATGGAAGGATTTTGCACAACTCGATTCTACTGTTCCAGTAGTCAAAAACCACTTAAAAGAAAACCAAAGAACCATTAACTTATTAAAAGAGAATCTAACGATGGCACGTAATAGAATGAAAAAATAGGCCAATCGACATCGCACTGAAAGAGAGTTCGAAGAAGGAGACTGGGTCTTTGTCAGACTCCAACCTTATAAGCAATTATCATTGAAACATCAAGGGAAAAATAAACTATCACCTAAATATTATGGGCCATATCAAATAATCAAAAAAAATAGTGTAGCCTATGGATTGAAGCTGCCAGGTAAGAGTTGAATCCATAATACCTTCCATGTATCAAATCGCAAGAAACTACCGAGGCAAAACCAAATAGCTCAAACTGAGATACCAAAGACCCATGAAGAAGGAAGAATCATCTTAGAACCTAAAGGTATACTCACTACCAGAGAGAAAGCACTACAGTCCAAGACAATAAAGGAGTACCTCATTAAATGGAAGAAATTACTAGAGGAACATTCATCCTGGGAGCCAAAACATTTTCTTCAACAACACTCGATGTTACCCATGCTTTGAGGACAGCATTTTTAAGGGGAAGGAAATATTATGAATTTAAAATTCATAAAAATTGAATATTTAAATCTTATTTTAATTAATGAGATAATAAGGCATAATAATTAATTTGCAATTATTGAATTAGATTTTCTTAAACGAAGAGACAGCAGTCCCAACGGACATGTCTCTCTAAATGGGCATGGCCAGTGAACTCCTATTTATGGAGCACCGCCACAGCATTGTAATCAACCATTCGTTATTAATAAATAAATATTACATATGACTTGTTTCATATCAGTATCTCTGAATATTAATAGCGTGAGCATACAGTCAAAGCACACCAGTCAAATTCTTAACCTTCCATGAGAGACATGGAGTCGTGGAAAGACCCTCTTATCAGGGTCCCGTTTGAGTTGGATATTGAGCTTTCGGAACTCCAAGGGGCTCGGGGTACATCTTGGAGCTATGAGTCGCCATAGGGCTAGTGGTTCACCTTCCCCTAGTGGTGTGTTATGTGCAGGGTGAGTGGTTCACCTTCCCCTGTGATACCCCATGATGGTTGATATATGCATAGGATGAGTGGTTCACCTTCTCCTGCCAATACATCCTACCCATGCAATCCAAGACTCATGGGAAGTACCTCTCATCTAGCCAATTAGTTGGGAAATGAGGATAGGGACAATAGCACTACCAAATGGATGCACTGTGTAATGTCGTACTCCCTATACTAGGATGTTTGATACTGATCTGGGATCAATTGAGACTGACTTCAGGTCAATGGAGAGTGGCAAGGTCTTGTGACTCACTCTCGATCATTTCTTCTTCATTATTTCTTCATGGTTCAGCAAAGCAGAGCAGGGATGACAAAGATGGTACAGATGATTTGGCAGGTGGATTTCTCCCTAGTTGAGAGGGAGTGTTAAAATTGGCAACTAGGGCCAAACTCCACCTTAGATAGCTCATGTGATGGAGATGATATTTTTATTGGATTCCTCTTTCCGAGGGGTGCAAGATTGATCTAAAGATCATCTTGTTTCGATGAGCAGAAGTGAGATTTTAAATTTAATTCTCACACATGTAAATTGTCAAGGTCAGCCATAAGTCTAATGTAGGCTCATGTAGCCCCAATAGATGTGTCTTCACCCCTCATCGAATTGTATAAATAAGAGAGACATTCTCCTCATTTGGACATCATCACTCAACACATCTTTCTCTCTCCTCTCCTCATTGGTTCATACAGCAAAGGAGCCGCTCTTCTTCTTCTCACGTTGACTAGGGTTGACCGAAAATTTCAAGAAGAAATCGCAAGATTATTTTGGGCTATTTGCAGGGGTGTTGACCAATGTTGACCGAAGGTCAACTCACCTATTTTGATTGCAGTTTTCAAGCAGTTATTCCAATCTCTTGAGGCCGCATCTCCTAGCACAAAAACAGAGGCAATTGGAGCAGGTTGACCGCAGAATCTTTGACTGCAACATTGACTCTGCATTGATTGAATTTGACCGAGATTTTCAAACTATTTTGGGTTGACTTTGACTATCTTTGGAGGTTGAGTTGACTGGGTTTGACCGAGCTCATTTGAAAGAGATTTTTTGCTGGTTTGACCAGCGTTTACTTTCTATTAGGGCATCCTATTGACTGTTGTTTGGCTAGACTGTTTTGACAGTGATTGGGCAAGTAAATTTTGTATGATGTACTCTCTCTCTACTGAACTTTTGAAGAATAATACGAAGATTTGATCAAAGGGTTTTCCCCACATTGGGGTTTTTCCATGACATCCGCCAAATATTGTGTCCTCTTGTCTTGGCTTGTATTCTGCTTATTGTTTATGTTCTATCTGCATTTACTATCAATTTTAATGTGATTGCTAATCTGGATATTGGTATTGGGCTAATAAGAAAAATTGAAGTAAATTGCTCTAAAGCATAGAACATACCATTGTTATGTAAAATTAACAAGCTGAGCAAACGTCAAGTGCTTGCAGGGTGTGTCCAGCTAGTACAATGAGGACAAGTGTGTTCTCTGGGTCACTGTTTGCCTTGTATCAAATCAGATTGCTCAGAACTCTATCAATAAAATACTACAACAAAGAGAGGGTTTTCCCAGTTGGGTTTCCCTTGAAAAATAATTGTCTCTTGGATTGTGTTCTTTATCTCTGCATTTGATTTCGTTGCTTATCTATTATAGAAAAATTATGTGTCTTGGCAAAAGGAAATTAGTTTCAGATTATTCATCATAGTAGTTGCAGAATTTCATGGAAAATCAACATGGTGTCATAGCAAAGATCTGCATAAAGACCAACACACAGAGATCAGTCATAGCAAAGATCTGCATAAAGATCCCCAACAATTGGCCCTACATACTAAGAATGATACCAAGGCGAAGAGAATCATTCTAGAGGGGGTCAGTGACCATATTATTCCTTATCTCTATGACAAAAAGACAACATATGAGATGTTCAAAGCCATCTTAGATCTGTTTCAGGGTACCAGTGATCAAGAAGCTTCCTCTCAAAGAGAAGCTAAGAAGTATTCGGATGAGCAAAGATGATTTTATTGTCACATATCTTTCAAAATTAACTCAAGTTCAAAATGAGCTAGGTGGTGTGGGCGAGACAGTGACAGAAAAAGCCATTGTGAGTCTTACTCTTCTAGGACTCCATAAGTTTTAGTATGGCTTCCAGGATGCAGTAAGTGGCAGAGAAAATTTTCCTAGATGGGAAAGGATATGGAGTGATTGCGTTCAAGAGGAAATTCGAAGAGGGACCAGAGATGGTAGATCAGCAAAGGCAGAGGACGAGGAGAACTTTTCCCTAGTAAGCAAAGGTTGCAAGGCCAAGAGAAAGAAGGGCCATGGAGAGGCTGACTGTGCCATTGCCATGAGTTTGGGCATTATGCCACTAAGTGTCCTAATTGGAAGGAGTCCAAGAAGGATCATGTAATTGCATCAGCGAAGGTAGATGCATTCTTTGCCTAGTTTGAGAAAGATTTCTCAATGATTGCTTGCATAGCAAGCTCAACAGACAACAACGTATGGTATATTGATTCTGGAGCATCCTTCCACATGACGAGGAACAAGCATTATTTCAACCACCTGAAGGAGAAGGACATGCAGTTTCAGACCGAGCTAGGAGACGATGGTATGTATGCAACTAGAGGAGTTGACAATATCATTTTTCAGGGGGAGTCAGGTAATCTTCTTCTTAGAGATGTCCTCTATGTTCCAGGCCTTGAGCAAAATCTTGTTTCGGGAGCTACCCTTGAGGACAAGGGTTATGATGTCATTTTCAGCGGAGGTAAGGATTACCTCCTGCACTTAGCTTCTGGATGTAAGAAGTAGATAGTTGTAACTTTCTAGAGAAGGCAACATTCAATACCAGCACTTTGGAAGCACTATGATTTATTTATGTTTTGTATCTTGTTGCACCATCTTGCCATAAACCACTGTTGTGAAAACAAGAATGAATCATGTAATTCACCTAATAGGGTCAAGTCACAGGGGGTTACCTTAGGATCATCTCCTACATAAAATCACCTTTCGTGTAAATAAAACTAAACATTGTTAATTTGAATATCAAAGAAAGAATTGTGGGGTCGTGTAAGAAATGAATGTGCCCTTGGACCTCATAATAGACCAGGCATCTAAATATGAAATGCTTTGCTCCACCTAGATATGAAGCGTTCACTACTTGGAAATTGCATTGCAAAAATGTGTTCTTTGAGAAGTTGGTCCATTTCAATATTTTTGTTATGTATGGTGGTGGGTAGAGGTAATCTATGCAGTTGTTAGCCAAAGTTATCCACTTATCAATCATTTCTATCCTACTAGCAATAAGAACGAGGATGTATTTCACCTTTATATTTTCAGCTCTGTAAATATTATTCTATTCATATAAGACATATTTTACAATTAAAAAAATATGAAGTGCTCCTCGCTCTTATCCTCTTACAAATAGAGTAGCTAAAAAAGCATCTCAATGCATGAGGCGGTTATGGTTAAAATCTCCCTGTAGTTGACCAAAACGAATATGAAGTCCTTGTATCCACCGTCATTAGTTATACTTAGGTCTGAAAGTAAGAACACACCATCAAAGTCAACAAAGAAACAAAAGCCTTTTGGAAAGAGCATCTTCAATGATCACCCAAAGAGTGAAGATATGGTTGGTAGTCTAGTTGCCCCATCAAAAGCATAGCTGTCCACTCTAAGTGATATAAAAGCTGGAAGTTGAGCATTGTAGCACAACAATTGGCAAGAGTGCATCCAATCATAACAGTTACGTCTTAGAGTCAAAAGTGTATCCTATTTGGAAGTTGAACTCAGATTTCAAGTACCTCTTATGAAATAAATAATGGCAATACTACATTTTTGTGGAGATCAAGATGAGATCTATACTAGCAAAGGGTTGAATATTATAAGAAACAAGTGGAAAGATGTCTAATCAGTCTACATTTTGATGGTGAAGCTCATTACTGCTAGTATATTATTCATAGCAGTACGCAAGTAGAATTCACATGAAAAGAAATTGAAGAAGTCTTCCAAATTAACAAATAAAGCTAAGTTGCAAGAAACGTTGGAGAAGGGTCTGTTTCCGGCCAGAAACGAAACGAAAACGAGGAAACTCGTACTGTACGGCCTAGAAATTTCTCGAGGAGGAAACGTGGCCAGTACGGCTGGAAACGCGTTTCTAGGTTGTATGACGGAGTTTCCTCTTCTAAATTGACTTTTTCTTGTATTTTTTTATTTTTTCGCTTCTAATTTTTTATTTGGGGGCTAAAATATCTTCTGAATGCCTCTCAAGTTATAGAAAAGAGGATTTTTTTGAGTGGGGCAGCCTAATGTTCAAGCCTATGGCCCTAGTGTTGATATGCAATTCATGGCAATGTTCACTCTCCTTTATTTTTCATTTTCATCCTTTTACTTGAATTTTTAACATTACCATGAAATGACTCAGGATGTTTGAGAGTGGTTTCGCCCTCATTGGATTTTAGATGGAGAAAGTAGAATTTTAGATCTCACTCAAAATCTAGCAGACTTATCTGTTTTTCAGGATTTCAGGATTCGGGGGATTGCAATGTTTCCATTGGATTTTGTCATGTACTAGTGTATGGAACTTGTATTTAATCAAGAGAACCAAGCCCTCTATGCAGGGGAGACTCCCAATACTCAAGAGCACGTAGGATACTAGGGTATGGAACTTGTTTAATCAAGAGCACTAAGTTCGTTCGACTATGTAGGAGGAGACTCCCAATCAAGCACGCCACAAGAAATTAGAAATTTCTCGTGGCTTATTTTGGATATTGCTATTTTCATTATGTGATCATTCATGAGTAAATTTGATGTAAATTTAGAGACTTATAGTTTATGCATTGACAATTTAATCATAATGTAATAAATTAAAATGTATCATATATGCTTTATGATTGCACATATTTCTTAAATGTCCTAATATATATATATATATATATATATATATATATATATATTGTGTTTCCCTATTTCCAAAATTTGGGGGGGTCACGTTTCGTACCCGTGCCCGTTTTGGAAACTCGTACCCGTTTCCCTGTTTTGTGCAACTTAGAAATAAAGGACACAAAAATCAAGGAAATGGATTCCCTTCATGAACCACGAAAGAAACATGCAGAATATCAAAGACAAATTGAAGGAAACAAAAGAACTTGCGAAGAAATATGATAAGATATCCAAGTTGCAGGTCCATAATCAAGTACTTCTTAAGAAGAGTTAAAGCTTACAAGAATAGAAGGTAAGCAAATTGACAAAATAAACAAGTTGAGAAATTATAACCAAAACCTCCCTAAAGATGTTAAAAGATTCCTGCATGGGGAAGCATTAGAGAATATTGATGAGGAGAGTAAGAGAATTGAGGAAGAGCTAGGAAGGTTAAGTAAGCTGCTTTCAAGATGAAGGAAAAACAGAAATTCAAACAAGGATTAATGAGAGACAGAAGAGATTGATAACAAATCCTAAACTTCAATGTCACAAGGAAAAGGAAGAAAAGTTCAAGTTCAGCGTCTGCATTTCAAAATGCACAGAAATCATAGAAAATTATACGTAACATTTGTTAAAATCGACAAATAGGGCCAAACTCCATGTGGGTCATCTTATTTATGGGCTGATATTTTTCTTAGATTCCTCTCGTCGAGAGGTGTAGGATTGATCTAACGATCATCCCATTCCGACAAGTATTTATGGAGATATGAATTTATTCGTAATTACTTGACAAATTGTCAAGGTCGGCTAGCAGCTAAATGTGTGGCACACATGTTCAACATCTCATATAGCTACAAGATAGGGAGCCATTATTTCATCATCTCATCTCACTCATTCTTCTCTCTATCTCCTTAGCATTGCGTTAACAAGGAGCAGCCAACGTGGGAGAAGAAGGACGCAACAAGGAGGCAAGGAAGATGCAGTTTTGGAGGATGCAGAAGCAACAGGTCATCTATTTGACCAGAGTTGACCAGCATGGGAAATTCAGTGCAGCGGTTTTGGTGTGGCTGCCTTTCTTAGGCAGGCCGCAAATTCTGGGACAAAAACCGAGGCATTCTGACCTATGGTTTGACCAAGGTTGACTGCCCTAGTTTGGGGCAGCAGGCTGATTACAGTTGACTGCTGTTTGACTGTGTTTTGGGGGCTGTTTGAGAGCTGCTTCTTCTTGTTGTTGGAAGACTAGATGACTGGGAAATTGGATAAATATATTGAAGGTCAATTTCACCTTGTTTGACCAGATTTGACTTCGCTGCTTAGGGTATACTGCTGCTGTCATAAAATTACAGATTTTTGAATTTGTACTATTTCTCTCTGCTGAACTATAGAAGATTAAAGAAGAATTGATCAAAGGGTTTCCCCGCATTGGGGTTTGTCCTTGGCTAGCCGCCACATCTTGTGTCTCTTGTCTTGGCTTGTTTTCTGTCGATCTACTAATGTTCTATCAGCGTTTTACTTATGTTTATGTGATTGCTAAACAGTGGCTAATAAGAAGAAATCAAAGTAAACTTCACTAAGCATAGAACATACCATAAATTAACAACATTAAGCTAATAGAGATTGATGCTAATATGAATCACATGTGGATGGATGGATAATCAAGCATGCAGTGCAAATTTGAGGAAGCCTTATCACCTAAGTTACCAAGAAACAAAAATCAATATGGATCTAGATTTGGATATGGATACAAATCCACCAGATTTTTGAAAAACTAGGATCCAGATATAGTGGGGAAATGCCATGTACAAAAAATACAATTATATTTTTTTAATTTTAAAAAACATATTCAACATTAAAAATCAAAACCTTTCATAAATCACAACAATAGAACTGAAATCATTAGATAATTTATAAATTTGAAGACTGAAATCATGATGCATCGTTCTTCATACAACTAGCCTAGATGCTTCTTAACTCCGGACCTACCAATCGCCAAGAGGGATCAAATCTCTTTTCACTCTAAAAGAGGTTTGCATCACAGCAGATTTGATCCCTCTCGGTGCTTGGTAGATCCAGAGTTAAGATAGATCTAGGCTGGTTTGATTTCCTCCTTTAAATAGGCTATATTCCACATGAATACCATGGGTCAATAGTAATACTCCATGGACCAAGTCAAGTTTACCTTCTTATTTTAGTTTAAAGTTGTTTTTTTTCGAGTATGTTTATTTTTATTTTTATTTTCACCGAGTAAAAATGTTTACAGGACATTACATTACATTAAGTTACAACATCTCTACCATACTAGGGTGGAGAGCGCCTCTCGGCACAAAAAGGATAAATTGTAAATACAAAATTTATGCTCTCATCAATGATCTTTGTATTGATATGATGATGTAGAGTAGGTCTAACTACATGTCCAAAAATGGGTCTAACATGCTCATCATTTGAATATTTCAACTCTACTTCATGATCAACTTGTCATCTTCCCTGAAATTTGCCTTGAAATCTAAAATTTCCCATCAAGTCACAATGGTAAATGAATATTGTACATTGTTTGAAAACATGATATAGTCCATGTATCATATAGTTATAAGAGGACTCTTCACCTAGAGTTGGATGGGATTGATCTAATTAAATTATTAATGGCATAGCCATCTTTTGTACACTATACATTATTATCTATGCATTGTCTCAAAGCTTTCCCGTTAACATTATCAAAAAATGAAAATTAGAACTTCGATGTGTTAGACCTTTCCTACTAGCATTATCATGTGCTATACAACCTATAGGTAATTAATAACTTACTTAACTTACTTATACAACTATACAACCTACAGATTACTAATAAGTAATCAAACTAAAAATCTCAATAGAATATTTGATTTTTAGGGTTTCAAACAGTGGCACATATCCTTAAAAGAATAAAAGATAAACCAAAAACTATAATGTTATTTGCTTGGTATCCAGGATGTGAGGACTACCTAGCACAATATCTGTTTAAGTAGCATGGGATCTGTCTACTTGGTGGATCCTACATGGATCTGGGTGGATCCATATCTTTATCCATATCTCAAAATGCAGATTTGTGTATCCAGCATCAAGACCTCATGGATCCAGTAATATCAGTGTTGCAAACATCCCGATAACACCCCATTTTATCACGAAACCACAATTTTTTGGCCTAGCCAATGTTTGCCGATTTTTACTGATATTTTGGCGGTATCTTAATTTTGTCTATGTTTGCCAATTTTTACCAATATTTTATTGACTTTTATGATTTTTGGTTTTCCAGACCCTTGCCGATTTTATCCCAATGTTGATGTTTGCAACATTGGGTAATATAGCTTATAACTTTGACGAAGCTCGCAAGGAAGGAGGGAATGTTGTGGCCTTAGCATAACAAAGATTTAAAACAAAAAAATGACCTATTCATTAAGTCATATATGTTCACAAGAGTTACTTGGTCCGTGAATGTCAATGCAATCAGTCACAAGGTAGGCATGTAAGCATGTCAGCCATGATCTAGGTTTCCTCGTGTACCCTTCTCATGTCTCAATAAACTTCTTGATCCTTTCATCCAAATCTCCTTTGGTAATATTTGGAGGTTTTAAATATCCCCATGTTCATTTTCTCCCTTGTGATGTAATGCACACCAACCTCACTGATCTATTTACTCAAATATCAAAATTTACACTCTAATCTCAACCGGCAGTATGCATCTATTGAACAGTAGCACTACTACTGCAACAATCAATGTGGATTGCACCTGCAATCTGGATAAATGGGATAAGACTTCTCCAAAGAAATTTAATTATATTTCTGA
The DNA here is from genome assembly GCA_031772625.1 of Pinus tabuliformis. Taxonomy (NCBI): domain Eukaryota; kingdom Viridiplantae; phylum Streptophyta; class Pinopsida; order Pinales; family Pinaceae; genus Pinus; species Pinus tabuliformis. The sequence continues at coordinate 810,838,285 of CM062809.1, read as the reverse complement.
AACGATATGTTATAAAGGGGGAAACCTCTATTTATACAAAAATATAGAGAATCCCTCACTCAAAGCTTACGTTAATGAAAAGGTAATTAAGCCTTTATGACATGAAAGTGGACTTTAACCATTATTGAAATATAAATTCTTAAGGACGAAAGATAAAAACATTATTACAAAACATTAGTTGAAATACAAAGTAGCTCAAGTACATTGAGCCTAATTACATAATAAAAATTTTATTTCCAAACAAGTCACAACAAGTTTGAAGCACTAGTCATGTACTGTACAAAAAAATACAAGGCTGCAGACTTGCAGGTCATGGATAACAGAGGTAGAAAACAAACCGTTCCAGCACTTGAATAATGTGAACCATAATGAAATTTTGGAATAACAGGATCATCGAAGTTAGAGTATCTCTCAAGGAAATTCTCCAGTCGATCAGCATTCAAAGCCCCAACAGGCTTCACAAAACAGAGAATTTGAATAAGCATGCATGCCAGAAGTGATGAATAAACAAAGAAAAAAGTCTAAAAGAGGAATATGTACTTTAGAAAGATCTCTGTAAATAGAAGGGTCACCAAAATCTATAGTATTCGACATATAGTCAGAAAGAATCCATGGAAACACAGGATACTGCATTAAACAAACAATGGATCAGTGTATTGCTTGATCTAGGAAGTGAGATGCGGCTCCTAAAAACAAACTTAGAAAAATAAGCAATCAAAGACAATTATCTGATGGCAACCTGAGTAATGTCATTATAGCTTCTCCCTGCGAGGGTGTTGAGCTGCATTAAATATTCAAAATTGCTAATCTGTAGCAAAAAGATATAATAATTTAGCCAATGAATTACCAGGCCAACTTAAGAGAATAAAAACGCATGAAATCACACATTCACTTTTTTAAGGAACCAGTCCTTACCTCCCATCGGCCCCAACGTTCCATGAGTTGTGTTCTCTTCAAAAGCTGTTCTGGTTGCTATTACAGAAATGGTAATCAATCAGAATATAAATAATACAGGAAATTGTATATGTACAGTTGATTACACAGCAGGCATATGAACTCCAAGCTCTCACAAATTACCAACCTGTGTACCATAATAAAGGCTATTAAGATGTGGAGGGCGGGCTTGAACAATGGCTTTATAGACCTTTCTACGTCCTTCTGTAGTCTGTCAGAGGAAACAGTAGTCACAAATCTCTACAACATAAAAATCTCTATGAACTGAGACTTCTTCCTTTGGACTGAGCTCCAAAAAAATTGCATGCTAAATTGTTTAGCAAAATATAGAAATAGATAAAATGGGATGGATAGAAAAGCAACTAACCCCAAAGTTGAAAAAGAAATTTGACCGATCAATCATGAAGAGTTCCAGTGCACTTCTCCTCAGAAGATATCTGCAATTTAATACAACAAGCATTAAATGGATAGAAGGTACTTATAGGCTATAGCACATTTTAAAATTGAAGATTGTCCAGCTGTAGTATTCAAAGGAAAAGCAGATACAAGAATTTGATAAAGACCTAAACCTAAAATGTAAACAATCTCAGTTCTAACTCAAAAATTTTAAGACATAATGCGTCACAAAATTACATTTGTTTTACAAATATCAACATACACCTGACCCTTGGGACTCATCAATTTTAGCAGTCTGCCTAATAAATGGGTGACAACCAAAGAAAACTTTGGTTCGCAATACATAATAAAAGTTATCAGCACAGGCACTGGAAGAACTCGCAATACATAATAAAAGTTATCAGCACAGGCACTGGAAGAACTAATTTAAATAAGTAAATAAATAACCCTTACATTTAACATACAGAAAGATACAAGATTTGTAAGGGCCTAAAAATAGCCTTCTATACATGCTAAGAGAGACTTGACAACAATACTCTACTCTACCCATTTCATTCTATAGTTGAAGTAATCATGCATGGGGCACTCAATTTAATATAACAATGCTTGTACGGAGATATAGTGCAGTTAAACAATTTTACTAAAGCAAAATCTCCAAATGGAAGCTTTAGAACATTACTACACCAAAAAGCATTACATCCAGGACCTAAGTCACATGACATGACGACATGGACATAGCATACGGCAAACATGGAAATATGAGTATCTGACAGGAAACATCAACACTGGAAACAGGACATGGAGGACATGGAAGTATTAATATCCAACAGGGGACAGGACGACCCCTGAAACAGGACAGCAAACTATATATATTTTAAAAAAATAACAGATTACAAATACAAAAATGAAATATAGACAAAGATCCAATATTTTTCACAAAATAGAATATTTACATTACACTTGGAATCCCTTCAAATTTTGATTTTACCCTTCACCTGCACAATGAGAGACTGTAAAAGTTCTTTCTGTACAGCTGAAAATGACAAAAGAACAATGAAAAATTGTTTTAGAGTTGAATGGGTAGGACACATCTAGAGCATGTGTTTGGCACAAGTCCTGTTTTAGGACATGTGTCCTTCTGTCTACCGTGACATGTCCAACATGCAGGATACAGGCACGCTGCACAGCACCCCTGGGTTAATTTCCTGTTACTTAGGCTAGGACTAATCACGTCATAGATACAACCCAAGATTGCTAGCCATTTCACCATCCCATTGGTTGTTGTACATCATTGCAATAGTAAATGCATTAAATCTATAAGTGTACCCTGTTACTTACCAAAATGGGTAATCCCACAAGAGAAAACTTTTCTCCTGCATTGGACAGACAGCCCCTGCTAGCCACCATTAGCTAATAATATGCCATATAGCTCTGCCACTTGCATCAGCCATTTGCTTCTCACCCACCTAGCATGAGCACATGGACGAAGGTGAGCTTCCACTCAAAAGGTACTTTGATCATTTTGCAATTATGTCCTTATACTTGTTTGTTTTGGGCATTTAGTATGGATTATCGGGTGATCTGGAAAATTGACAGACTTTGACCGTGATCTTGTTCTCTCACCTTACTTGGGGTCTCAATCTTCGATCCTAGTCTAGTGGGACCTCCCCTATGGCCTTAAGGGTATAGGAGGCACACTACTTGTGAAGCCCTGATTTAGGTAATGTAGTTCCATCTTCCCATATGTCATAATTAACACCTTCCATCTTAAATTATAATCCCATATCTCACCTCATTCTTCGGGTACAACTTGTCATTGGTTCTTTGGGATTTGACACTCATGTCCACAAGCCTGGGTAGGGCCCTAAAACTTTTCCATAGAAGGTTGATGCAGATAAAAGTAACAGAAAGAGCATCTCATGCTAAGTTGCACTGAAAGGGATACGGATACAAGGTTTGAAATGGATACAGCAAATTTTCAAAAAATCAAGATACGATACGGCAAGGAAATGGCATATATATATATATATATATATATATATATATATTATCATTCATCTTTTAGAATCTAGAATCTATATCTAAAAATACATAATCATTGTCATGAATTCAACATAAACAAATCATCATCATCAATTCAGCCTAAACATTGTCATCATCATTAGTGATTATTATAACATTCAACATATTATCATCATCATTAGTAATGTAATCAGAAATGCTACAGCTTTTGTGCTTTCGGGCCCAACTCCTTCAAAGAATGTGTCATGCATGGCAGATGATATCTATCTTCCTTGCATGGAAATTAAATGGCCCATGGGATCATTGGGATATTCTGTCAAGACCTATTTGAACATTTCAATCTTCTCAACGTCAGCTTGGTCTCTTGACTATATCCAGGCAAAAGATTGGCTAGAGAAGATTTGTTATATTGGAGGGATTTATGAAATCAAGAGAAAAATCAATGAGAATTAACAAAACCTTAAACAAAAGGAAAATTAATCGCTCAAATAAATCTCTTTACTAAGACATTCATCAAACCCTTTTGTTTGCATTTTGAACATCTATCTGTTTCTTAGTAAGAATCCTTCATAAATATATGGAGTGTCATTGTTTCTAAAGATTTAGAAGAGACATTATGAGTCATGACACTATGTTTTTAGTGAGTTTATTTGCAAATTTGATTTCTTCATTTTTATTATCTATTTATGGCTATACAAATTTTCGCGCTTTTTAACATTTTAAGGGTGGATTCTGATCACGATTTTCGTGGATCCATTTCCAAAAATCCGGAAACAGATCCAAAAAAAAAGTTAAATCCCTTGGAAATGTATCCAATTCCAAATCTGAAGTTTCCAATTTTTTGAAACGGCACAAAAATGTTTTTACAACGTTTTAGACAAGAATCGTACACGTTTCTGTATTGGAAACAGGGTTCAGGGTTTCCGGTAGATTCTCTAGGCATTTCCAGTAACTTAGATATCATGGCCACAATAAAACAAAGAAAGAAAAGTTAAAATGCCAAAGATGGCCAGGGACATAGAGATTAGCACATGGGCAGAAGCCTAGCATGAGCTCTACCTCACTCATATGGCCATCACCCAATTCCTCAGTGCATATTGCTCCATTACATAGAGAAGGAACCCTTGCATGTCCCAACCCCGATGAGCAATAAACTAACTCATCTTAAAGGGATAATAAAATTGCTACATCATACAAAGCAAGCTCTAACCCTTGAGTCATAAGCACTAATACAAGAAAAAAATAAAGAACTAAAAGGCGCACAAGAGGGTTGAAAAAACTAAGGTTGAGCTAGTAACTCATGCATCCACGAGTGCTCCCTCCTCACATCTAGACATTTAGGATGTGGACAACCCCATCAGTTGGTCCCTTTGACGATGGCACTTGGCCATGAAGTCTTTTACCCTCTATTTCCATCATTATTATTCACTAACACCAATCAATTGAAGGGTGGACCAAGGGAATGTTACTTCCCCTTAGGGGCTGAAAGCATAGTTATTAGAACCAGACTGGTCGTCGAACCAATAGACCCTTTGGACAGGGAACTAGTCAGAACCAGACGCAAACCGGTGAAAAAGCCAAACCAAAAAACCAGTTGAGGAAAAATACAAGAAATATTCAAATTTTAAAGAAAAACATATATATTCATGTGCATCCATATAAATTCAAACCATTTATACACAAATATGAAAAAGTTCTCATTTATATAGCAAGTAAGAGTGCATAATATGATAATACCAAAATAGCAATTAGTGCAATACATGTCTGAAACAAAATACGTCAAGATACAGACTCTAAATGGCCTTTAATACATCAAACTACAACACTGTTAGTACTAAATTACTAATCAGAATCAACATCCTCAACCTCCCCCTCATCTTCATCCTCAAAATTAGGAGTAGCAGATTGAGGATCTATAGTGGGATTTTGACTTGATTCCACTGGCCCCATAGGTGGAGCTGGAACTGGGTCCAAGTCAATCCAAGAAAGATCTTCATAGTCAAATGTTGGTTCCTGGGTCTCTACAATCCACTCTGATGATGGATCAAAGTCATCCAAAGTTATGTTGCTTGATTCAAGTGTCTTATTCAGCAACTAGTTTTGCCTCAACCTAAGGTTGTACTAAACATAAGCCATGTCATTCAATCATTTTTGCTCCAAATGGTTCCTCTTCTTGGTGTGTATTTGCTCAAAAACACTCCAATTACATCCACACCCTGAAGCCCCAACTGAGAAAAATATTTTTAAAATCAAAAAATAATAAAAAATTGTTTGAATGGGCCCCACACGAGTTGTTAGGGTGTTGCATTGAACCGGCCGGTTCGACAAAAAATAGTCGGTTCGGTACCAAACTGGTCGGTTTAGTCTATTGCACCGGTCTAAACTGGTTTAGGGTTGAAAACGTTCGAACCAGCCTGTCCAAACCGGTTCGGTTCGATCCTGACAACGCTAGTTGGAACACCTAATAGGGTTGACCATTATTAACCCCTACCTAGCGAGAAAACATCTTCGCAAGATCAAGGTCTTGATTTTGGGAGGGGATCCTTGTTCGAACTATTAAGCTACCCTTAGAATTCAAGTTTGGTTCACGCCGATGCATTATTAATCTTGGTCTGTAATGGTTGGTTACTTTCACTAGAATACATGTTGTTATTATCAGGTCGTCCAGCAGCCTAGATCTTGGGCACCTACTCCATAGGTACCTAGGGCCTCCACAGAAGTATATTGGCCCAAACAAGTGAAGCGTTGCGACTCTTGGGCCTCCTAGCAGCATAATTGACTAACACATGTCCCAAACACTTCAACACCCAACACATTGGTTGATTTTGACTTGAGGATTTTTCATGATGACACAGCTGGACATAACATGCCCACGAGTTGGCCTTGACACAACTTAATGGGCAACAATTGATTCAGGGCCCAAATGACGATAGTATCACCATGAGAGACTAGGGAGGGCTTGTTGCACCAAATAAGCCCTTAACACTAGAGCAGAGGAGGCCTTATTTAGCAGATGGGGACCCATGGAGACCACTTTGTGCCACCCCGGCTAGATTTTGGGACCCCACAAGAGGTAATGAGGTAAATTTGAGGGCCAACCCTCAAATCATGGACTTCACATGCATCTACATCATTTTGGACTAGTGTTGTGAAAATTGCAATTTTTTCCCTGAAACGATTAAATCAATGATTTTTTCGAAAAAAATCACGATTTTTTCCCAAAAATCTTAATTTTTGTATTTTTTGTATTTTTTTATTTTTTTATTATTTTAATTTATTTATTTTTTGGCCGATTTTGACTGATTTTTATGATTTTTTCTTTTTACCGGACCCTCACTGATTTAATCCCAATCATGACTATCGCAACATTGTTTTTGACACGTCATCACCCTTGGACATGGCATTTGGAGCACTCGCATTGGATGACATCAACCCTAGAGAGCTTACTGTTAGCCTCCTGCTGCAGCAGGTTAATCATCTTTCATGATCGACATTTTTACATGCCAAATATGTCGTACAATGCATGTTGCAATGCTCCATATTTGCTACAGATGGCCAAAGAATTGTCCATGAAAGTGTGCTAGTCTAAATGCCACTGCTGTGTTCCAATTTTTGGTAAGCAATTCATTTTTGGTTTGAGGCAGTTTTTCAGTTGGAGGACTTCAAGCGAGGCATGTCTAACTCCCCTTCTTCCTCTTTCCCCAAAATCACTCACTAACTTCCCCCAAAGAGATCAAGATTTGCTTGATAACTCTTAGTTTCATCATTCTCTATATCATTTGCCTTGGTGAAGATCTGCTTCACTCAAGGAAGGTCCATACTGCTTCTATGAGTCATTTTCCCTCTTAATAGCCTAAGATTCACATACTTAGCGCTTTCATATCACTTTTCATGTTAACTACTAACTCTACTATGTAGCTCCCTATCTATTTCCCCTTCCCCTACTAAAACTATGTATATTACTCCCCTATATACTTATCCCCTCCCCCTGGTTGAAAGATAACAATATACATCCTCGGGAATTGCTAAGTTTATCTGAAACTTAGCAAGAGCCCTCAATACCCCCTCTAACCATCTCCCAAATGCATAAGGACTCATTCCTTTGCATAGTTTCCCTTCATATGTATAAAAATCCATCTTTGGGCCTTGTTTTACCTTTCCCAAGGCATGAACCCCTTTTTATAGGCCTAAACCCTCCTCCGATCCGAATCCCCTCCTTCCGACACGATATCGCTGTTGGAGGTGCTAACAGTGTTGGCCGCATATATATATAACACCATTTCCCTCTCCTCCGATACGATATCGCTATCGGAGGCCCCCCTTATCATATCTCCCCTTTATCGCATTATACATATCGCGACCGTCCGATCAAGCCTCAGATCCGACGGCCCGTATTAAGTCGCAACCCCCATTTTGGCGATCGCAACAAAAATGAAGTCACGCCCCATGCTCTCCTCCGACGCAAAACGCCGAGTTGATCTCAGCCGCCCATTCAGGCCCAGAGATCAACGGCCCATATTTAATCGCATCACTCCCGTATGGCTCCGACCAGCGGAGCCGAAAAGTAATATAGCGCGGCATAAAGGCATTTCGGGTCCGATGGGTTTCGGCGTTTCTATGTGGCAACCCCATGACCCCGCCGATAGCGAAATGCTGACTTAATCTCCGCCGTCCATTTGGGCCCTCAGATCAACGGCACGTTTTTGATCACATTGCCCCATATATTGCTCCGACTGGCCGGAGCCGAAATAATAATAAGGCACGACATATATATTTTTCGGGTCCGTAAATGGCCCCTTGTACAGCGAAATGGAAAGGCTCCAACGGGCCGGAGCCGAAAAGTTATAAAGAGCAGTTTGAATGGGTTTCGGGTCCGCTTATCATTTTTATTAAAATCCGTCAAGTTGGGTTCGCCGATGGGCTGGACCCGATCTAAATGAAAAGGGAGCCTATAATGCATTTCGGGTCTGCGGGGTTCATCACTCATCGAAGGCTTTATGGTTTGGGATCCGCCGATCCGCCGATCGCCGATTTAGTGCCAGTCGTTGGATCAGCCCGCGCCGGATCCGACAGCCATGATTTAGTATTTTGCATAGTGTTCGCCTAGCCCCAAATTTTGATGAAATTCATGTTTTAAAGGCATTCCGCCTGTTCATAATAAAAGGGCCATTTTTAATGTTTTCTGTGCAGCGCCCGTGCCCGCACAGGTATAAAGGAAATGATGGTTTCCTTAGCCATTTTGAGATTGCTCCAGGCCCAAATACTTCCAAATGCAGGGATTTTTCCTCGGCATGCCGCCATAGCTCCTTTATTCGACCCAGTGTTGCAAAATTTATCAGTTTAAGGACCATTTTTGATCGGCCATGCGCCGATAGCATTCTAGGGGCCACGGAAAGCACTTGCAGCAGTTATTTTGCATTCAAAGAGCAGAATGGGGCGATTTGACAGTTATAGAGTATCAGTTCAAAATATCAGCAACCTAAAAGCAGCAGAACATTAAAGAGGCCCCCATCAAAGTCAATAAAGCAGCTCAGAGCCATCAAAGCCCACCAAATCACAGTTATGAGCATTAAAGCCACTTTGCAGTAGCAGAACTGCCTAAAGAGGCAATTCAAGTGTTTAAAGCCCAGTTATTGCCAGAACAGTGTATAAAGACACCTGAGAGCAGCGCTGCAAGTTCCCAAGGCGCAGTTATGGCAAATTGCCAGCGCAGAGCTCCAAAGGACCATATTAATTCATTCTTGACGATGTTGTCCCTGCGCAGCTGATTAGATAGATATTTTTTCATTCATTCCAATAAATGTTAGGTTACAATCATTCATTTCTCCAGATCTGCCCTCAGATCTGCTGTTTGTACATATTTTTAGATATTTTCTCTATAAAGACCACCCTCTGTATAGTGTAAAGGGTTGGTTGGTTGTATTTCTCATTCCAGACTTGCGCTATAAGCTTAAGAACTTCTGTAATCAAAGATTGTTGGAATATTTGCATCTGAACTGGCTGGTTGTGCTTTCAATGGCTGAAGAGCTTTGATGTGGAATTCATGTGCTTGCTCATGGTTCAATAAGTCTTTCCTCCCTCTGTTTATCAGTTTATATGTATCTGTATCATCTGTATATCATAATCTAAGTTGCAGGAAGAAGGAATAGTTCAGAGCTGGCTTCCATGCCCTCTGTGCTCAATTCTTGTAACTTTTCTATGTTTTCCTCTGAATTAGTGATAAATATGCATACTTAATTGATCATGTTTAAGCTATTTCTCATTTCTGAATGCTGTTTAGGAATCCTTCATTGCTCCTATATAGTCTTCATCCACTTTCCCTCTTTGGTTGGATGAGAGATCCTTAATTGCCTCTCATCCCCTGACCTCCATTTCATCCTTGTTCCAGCATTAATCATTGTGCCATGTGTAGCTATCCTGCTCCATATTCCCCTCTTCTGCCAAGGAAAACACACCCTTCAATTCACATTCATAGACTCCATGCCCAATGGTTTGAACTTCTTACACTTTGCATGCCAACTCTACTTGAATAGATCAACCATCCCACCAAAACTCAAACAAAACCCATGTGCATCATATCTAGCCTAAAATCATCCCTTAAACAAAGCTAAATCCTAAAGAGAGAGCCCTCTCTGACTGCAGGTAGGCTAGGACCTGCAGTCCAAAGATTGGTTTGTGGTTACCTCGACCGTATTCCCTTGGGAGTCAAAGGGAACAACCTGAGTGATAACATAATGGCGACTCCACTGGGGACCTGAAATCATTTGTTTATTACTGTATACCCCCAATTTTGATCAGTTTGCCTTGTTTTCTGGAGAAAGTGTCCCTTCTCTTCAGAGCTTCTCATGTTTAGCTCTGATCTGTGACGGTGGATAGAGATCAGGCACTTCAAGGTTAATTCATCCACCTGGCGACTCCACTCATAATAAAGACTCCACTGGAGAAATGAACCCAAAAGAGATATATGAGCAGATCAGGCTTTTGACCTGGATTACTATCCAAGAGGTCATGTTTTTTCTCCATAAAGTTTTGCTGTGTATATTGTGTTTTAAAGACGATTCCATATCAGATTTTTATGATTTTCCTTTGGAAAATGTTGTTGAAAAGCCTCCTTGCACATTAGAGCAGCAGTCTTCAAATGCTGTTGAAGATCATCATACAGCCAAGGAGGAACCAAAAATAGAGCCCAGTCTTACAATTCCTGTATATACTCCTGTGTCTCGTAAAGTTCCTGATAGATATAAGCCTCTCATTTTGCCTCCTGTGCTGAATCCTTTGTCTGCAAATCATCCAGAGTATCTCCCTAGATTTGATGGAGAAAATGGTATTACTGCCCAGAAACATATCCAGGCTTTTGAAGATTATCTTAATATATTTGAAGTAGAAGATGAAGATGTCAGTCTTAGACTATTTGCCCTTTCTTTGCAAGGCGAAGTTAGGACTTGGTTTAAAGCAGTGCCTGAGGCCAGCATCTCAAATCTTCAGCAGTGTTCCAAGCTCTTCCTTGATAGATGGATGATCAAAGTTAGTTTCCTCTCACTCATTCAAGACTATGATGAGTTAAAAAGGCTTCCAAATGAGTCGGTTCAGCAATTTTCTGATCGATTCAATCAAGTCTATCTCTCTATGCCATTGAATATTAGGCCTCCCCCTGATCTGGCTCTATTGCAATATCCAAGAGCTTTTGATCCAGAAATGGAATTTCGTTTGAGAGAAAGATGCCCGTCCACTTTGAAACAGATGCAGGACGTAGTCGTGGACGTGGAGGCAAATCTAAAGAGGAGGGAAAAACAGCGCAAGGCAGAGCAAGAAGAAAGACTTCATAGTGTGTTACAAAAGTCAGAAGAAATGATGCAGTTGATCACAATGAAAGTAGAAAGTTTAGAGCGCCAGGACACATCTGTTGTGCAAGAGGAAAGTAGTGACATTCACGAACAAACCTACGACAAATCAGATGACATATTCATAGAGCCATATGTGAAGGAGGAGTCTCTTGATATACTGTGTGAATATAATAGCTTCTCTTCTTTCAACTGTCTGCCCAAATATAATCTGTATGATGATGATTATGAGCCTAATGACCAAATCAGCCTTGCAGAGGAATCAGATCCTATTTTGGCAGGAAGCGAAGTTCAGGCTCAGCAGCTTGAATGTAATGATCAGCTTACCCAGTTCAGCTATGAAGTAAAGGAGGAAAGCGCATAAAATTTTGATATCAGCGAAGGAACTTTACTTTTCTATTTTGAATCTTTTCAATTTATTAAGGAGAACTATCATGCAATTAATAAACATTTGTCAGCAAGTCTTGTTATTGACTGCCTGGAGGATGATCAAAATATTGTTCCAGATGCATCGCCTCTAGTTTTGCAGCCCCGAAGAGCCATTGAATATCAGATTGAGGAAGACTCGGCAGCAACACCTGAGCAAATAAATCGACTCCCTTCCCTGCCGCTTTGTTTTCAGCCATCTCAGGTATTTGAAGAAGAAGAGGAGCAGCCTGCGCAGATCAGTCAGGTTCCAAATGAGCCTGTATGTAATAAAGTGCAAGCACCTTTGCAAGTTTTGAATGACCCATCTACTGGCAGGCAGAATAATGAAAGAGATCAGCGCTCTTCTCCATTAGCGGGCTGTGTGCCTCAATATCAAAATGTTGATGATCTCCCGACTCCAAGGCATGGTAGCGATCCTGAACCTTTGTACAGTCCTTTATTTCAGCCTAGCAATTGTATATATATGTTGCAGGACAGTTTTGTACAGTGTTTAAACACAGCAAAGGAGGTCAGTAGCTTCCTGATCTTCTCAAAGATTAACAAAGCCACATCAGATTGCAAGATCTCAGTTTTTCTCACCGGCAAGCACAAGCAGCAAAGCTCACTGATGTCTATTTTGCTTAAATGGCTGCATTGGTTATTTCACTTCACCTAACAGCAAAGTAAGTGCTGGTTAGGGTAGGTAGGTAGGTAGGATCAATAAGGCAGCCAGCCAAGGGAATTTTGCAGAGCACAGCAACAATTGAATACAAGGCAGTCTGACCTGCTATTCTTGGCTTTTCACAAGGAAAAGCCATCCCCAAGTGGAGCCACTGTTAGCCTCCTGCTGCAGCAGGTTAATCATCTTTCATGATCGACATTTTTACATGCCAAATATGTCGTACAATGCATGCTGCAATGCTCCATATTTGCTACAGATGGCCAAAGAACTGTCCATGAAAGTGTGCTAGTCTAAATGCCACTGCTGTGTTCCAATTTTTGGTAAGCAATTCATTTTTGGTTTGAGGCAGTTTTTCAGTTGGAGGACTTCAAGCGAGGTATGTCTAACTCCCCTTCTTCCTCTTTCCCCAAATCACTCACTAACTTCCCCCAAAGAGGTCAAGATCTGCTTGATACCTCTTAGTTTCATCATTCTACATATCATTTGCCTTGGTGAAGATCTGCTTCACTCAAGGAAGGTCCATACTGCTTCTATGAGTCATTTTCCCTCTTAATAGCCTAAGATTCACATACTTAGCGCTTTCTTATCACTTTTCATGTTAACTACTAACTTTACTATGTAGCTCCCTATCTATTTCCCCTTCCCCTACTAAAACTATGTATATTACTCCCCTATATACTTATCCCCCCCCCCCGGTTGAAAGATAACTATATACATCCTCGGGAATTGCTAAGTTTATCTGAAACTTAGCAAGAGCCCTCAATACCCCCTCTAACCATCTCCCAAATGCATAAGGACTCATTCCTTTGCATAGTTTCCCTTCATATGTATAAAAATCCATCTTTGGGCCTTGTTTTACCTTTCCCAAGGCATGAACCCCTTTTTATAGGCCTAAACCCTCCTCCGATCCGAATCCCCTCCCTCCGACGCGATATCGTTGTCGGAGGTGCTAACAGTGTTGGTCGCATATATATATAACACCATTTCCCTCTCCTCCGATGCGATATCGCTATCGAAGGCCCCCCTTATCATATCTCCCCTTTATCGCATTATACATATCGCGGCCGTCCGATCAAGCCTCAGATCCGACGGCCCGTATTAAGTCGCAACCCCCATTTCGGCGATCGCAACAAAAATGAAGTCACGCCCCATGCTCTCCTCCGACGCAAAACGCCGAGTTAATCTCAGCCGCCCATTCAAGCCCAGAAATCAACGGCCCATATTTTATCGCATCACTCCCGTATGGCTCCGACCAGCGGAGCCGAAAAGTAATATAGCACGGCATAAAGGCATTTCGGGTCCGATGGGTTTCAGCGTTTCTGTGGCAACCCCATGACCTCGCCGATAGCGAAATGCCGACTTAATCTCTGCTGTCCATTTGGGCCCTCAGATCAACAGCCCATTTTTTATCGCATTGCCCCATATATTGCTCCGACTGGCCGGAGCCGAAATAATAATAAGGCACGACATATATATTTTTCAGGTCCGTAAATGGCCCCTTGTACAGCGAAATGGAAAGGCTCCGACGGGCCGGAGCCGAAAAGTTATAAAGAGCAGTTTGAATGGGTTTTGGGTCCGCTTATCATTTTTATTAAAATCCACCGAGTTGGGTTCGCCGATGGGCCGGACCCGATCTAAATGAAAAGGGAGCCTATAATGAATTTGGGGTCCGCGGGGTTCATCGCTCATCGGAGGCATTATGGTTTGGGATCTGCCGATCGCCGACTTAGCGCCAGTAGTTGGATCGGCCCGTGCCGGATCCAACGGCCAGGGTTTAGTATTTTGCATAGTGTCCGCCTAACCCCAAATTTTGATGAAATTCATGTTTTAAAGGCATTCCGCCTATTCATAATAAAAGGGCCATTTTTAATGTTTTGTGTGCGGCGCCCGTGCCCGCCCAAGTATAAAGGAAATGATGGTTTCCTTAGTCATTTTGAGATCGCTCCAGGCCCAAATACTTCCAAATGCAGGGATTTCTCCTCGGCATGCCGCCATAGCTCCTTTATTCGACCCAGTGTTGCAAAATTTATCAGTTTAAGGACCATTTTTGATCGGCCATGCGCCGATAGCATTCTAGGGGCCACGGAAAGCACTTGCAGCAGTTATTTTGCATTCAAAGAGCAGAATGGGGCGATTTGACAGTTATAGAGTATCAGTTCAAAATATCAGCAGCCTAAAAGCAGCAGAACATTAAAGAGGCCCCCATCAAAGTCAATAAAGCAGCTCAGAGCCATCAAAGCCCACCAGATCACAGTTATGAGCATTAAAGCCACTTTGCAGTAGCAGAACCACCTAAAGAGGCAATTCAAGTGTTTAAAGCCCAGTTATTGCCAGAACAGTGTATAAAGACACCTGAGAGCAGCGCTGCAAGTTCCCAAGGCGCAGTTATGGCAAATTGCCAGCGCAGAGCTCCAAAGGACCATATTAATTCATTCTTGACGATGTTGTCCCTGCGCAGCTGATTAGATAGATATTTTTTCATTCATTCCAATAAATGTTAGGTTACAATCATTCATTTCTCCAGATCTGCCCTCAGATCTACTGTTTGTACATATTTTTAGATATTTTCTCTATAAAGACCACCCTCTGTATAGTGTAAACGGTTGGTTGGTTGTATTTCTCATTCCAGACTTGCGCTATAAGCTTAAGAACTTCTGTAATCAAAGATTGTTGGAATATTTGCATCTGAACTGGCTGGTTGTGCTTTCAATGGCTTAAGAGCTTTGATGTGGAATTCATGTGCTTGCTCATGGTTCAATAAGTCTTTCCTCCCTCTGTTTATCAGTTTATATGTATCTGTATCATCTGTATATCATAATCTAAGTTGCAGGAAGAAGGAATAGTTCAGAGCTGGCTTTCATGCCCTTTGTGCTCAATTCTTGTAACTTTTCTATATTTTCCTCTGAATTAGTGATAAATATGCATACTTAATTGATCATGTTTAAGCTATTTCTCATTTCTGAATGCTGTTTAGGAATCCTTCATTGCTCCTATATAGTCTTCATCCACTTTCCCTCTTTGGCTGGATGAGAGATCCTTAATTGCCTCTCATCCCCTGACCTCCATTTCATCCTTGTTCCAACATTAATCATTGTGCCATGTGTAGCTATCCTGCTCCATATTCCCCTCTTCTGCCAAGGAAAACACACCCTTCAATTCACATTCATAGACTCCATGCCCAATAGTTTGAACTTCTTACACTTTGCATGCCAACTTTGCTTGAATAGATCAACCATCCCACCAAAACTCAATCAAAACCCATGTGCATCATATCTAGCCTAAAATCATCCCTTAAACAAAGCTAAATGCTAAAGAGAGAGCCCTCTCTGACTGCAGGTAGGCTAGGACCTGCAGTCCAAAGATTGGTTTGTGGTTACCTCAGCCGTATTCCCTTGGGAGTCAAAGGGAACAACCTGAGTGATAACACTTACAACTCACATGTATGGGCTGATTAGGGTTGGCTTGTAACCCAAGTATATTTTATCATCAAACTTGTTTTAGGGGCTTTTGTAGGCTAATAATTAGTCCTAATCAACGTTGAATAAATCGGCAAGAGACTGAAAACTAAAAAAAATAAAATAAAATAACAAGTTGTAAAAGTCGGGAGAAAATTTGAAAAAAATCGACAAAAACCCACCAAAACTTAAAAAGTACAAAAATATTCATTTTTTTTTATCATCTAAAGTATCCACAACATCAAATAAATGCATTGCCACATAAATATGAAAAAAAACTAGTATATAAGGTGTATAAGAATTCCACTAATAAATCACATATCAACAGTGAATCAAGTCCTGAATCCCGAGTCCTGACTCAATCTCAAGAGTCAAAATATCAGTAAAATATATAATAAATGTATATCATCATCATGAGTCATCTACATGCCATAAACTAATCAGTGATTGAGTTACTCTACCCCTTTTACGGGAATAGGGAATGGCTTTGACTTTTCCTCTAGAGGAAGAAGGCCCCGCCCCTAGGGCTACATATGGACTCTAACGTCCTCTACAAGCAAAAATAAGAGGTCACCTCACGTTGAGCAATGAAGAAAACTCCAAATCCACGCCTCAAAACTTGTCAAATCTCCTCCTCTTGGATTGTAAACTCCTCCTCTCTCCATAGGCTCAAATCGTAAAGGACTAAGTGCAAAATGAGTAAAAAGATCAAACTTTCCCAAACTTATACGTAGTGCGGAAAGGAGTCACAATTTTTTGGATCAAATCACGATTTTATTGGGAGTTTATAAATTAAATCCTAAGTCACCTGACACGAGGACACAGGACACGGGGATACAAGTGTCAGACAACACGTTGACCCCCTGGACTAGGACGAATTACGACACGTTTTATATATATATATATATATATATATATATTAAAAATTAGATATTTCTTACACAAATTCTAATTCATGATACAGATTCATTGATTCAAACATAGATCTTCATCTAGATGTAAGTTTTACAAAGTAACATTATGATCCAAAAATGGATCTTAGATAACCCTCTAAAGTCTAAAAGACTTCATGCAAGAGGTAAAAGGTGCCAAATGGCACAAATCCTTTGTAAATCAGAGAAAAATGAAAGTCGCAGGCTGCTCTCGAAAATAGTCTCATTGCTGAAATCCCTCCATTCTGAATCCAACGCAACTTAAATGGGCGAAAACAGACTTCAAATGGGAAAGCTATCATAAAATGAAGTTGCCCTTTTTCAAAGGAAAAAGAGGCAAAAATCCCCTTATAATGTGTCCTAAAAACCCGCTAAGTCTTCCAAATCTCCCAAAAGGGCAAAACCACTGAAAAAGAGGAAGTCTTAGAAATATCGGATTACACTATCGAGCTTTAAAAACATGAAGAAAACAATGAAAACAAGGCTATCGAAGCCTTGAACAGTGGTTGCACAGGGGCCATTGGATCTGGGCGATCAACGGTCTAGATCCGATCGGCAATAGCAATCGGCGATGGTAGCCGGCGGATATCGACGGCATCATACGCGATGGGACCAGGCCAATGCAATACTGTGATCGCCGATATCAGCAAATCGCAATCGACGCTGGCAAAGACCCTATAATATGGAAACGCCTCAGACTTGTGCGATCTGTAATTCGACTTGTCGCATCGTAGTATCGCGTCGACACATTATCGTGGAGCGGGGCTATATATATATATATATATATATATATATATATATATATATATATGGATATATGCGATGCGATAACCGAACCCGATGGATATATATATATAGGATTTGAGATCCGTCAAAACACAATTTTAGGCCAATTGCGATATGTGATAGCGATTCCCAGGCGGACCCGATAGGGATATAAAGCGGGATTATGAATGTTTCAAGTTCAGATGAACAGTGTTCTGTGGATTTTTCCACGTTATGCAGCGTTTTCATGTGTTAACAGGAAACAACTGTTTTAAAGGATTGCAAGCACCGATTGCCCCTTCCGTTACGGTATAGGTGGCATCCATCCTCGAGGGTGTTTAGCAATGATTGCTAACGCTCAAAGAAGGGATTCGAGCGGACCCAAACAGGAAGACGAAGAGCCCGAGAGGGAAATGAATCAACAGCGCCGTTTTGGCTTAAAATCCATGGATGTCAAAGACAAAAGGGTTGTTGAGTTGTTGACGATGGCCAAGTTGTTGTTTGTTGTTGAATGCTAAAAGTAGTAGTAGTAGAGAGCCGAGAGAGCAGAGAGAGAGAGAGAGCCGAAGAGCTACTACGTAGAGCAACTAAGGGAGCCTTTGGGGTCACTGGAAGTTCAGGTGAAAAGCCAGAGAGTTGAAGGTTGCAGAAGGCAAAAAGAAGCCAAAGCGAAGAGCCAGAGAGCCAGAGCCAAAGCCAAAGAGCCAAAGTCAGAGCCAAGAGCTAGAACCAGAGCCAAAGAGCCAGAGTCAGAGTCAGAGGCAAGAACCAAAACCAAGAGCCAAAGAGCCAGAGCCAAAGGCCAGAGCCGAGAGCCAAAGCTTCAAGAGCCAGGGGATAAAATGGTGTCTGAACTCTCGTTGTTTCTATGTAAAAACAACAGGAGTTGAGCCAAGACCCTGTAAAAAGGACTATACCATAATCCCAAAGAGCCTAGTTGAATTAACTAGAGCTCATGGAGATGTAGCCCAAGAGTTGTGGGTGAACTCCTAATTAAAGTGTTGTCTCATGTGTTTGTTTTACTGCTGCATTATTCACTGTTAAATGCATTTATGTATATGTTCAAGCACATTTAATTATCAGCATACACAGCAGATTTTAAAGCACATAAACAGCCAACAATAAATACAAGCACATGCCTATATTTTCAAGCATTTCTTAATTCTGCATTGGTTAATCAATAAGACTTGGGAATGTTTAAAGCTTTGGAAGTGGAAGAGGTTCTTGTAATCTAGACAAGAAGCCTAAGAGCCCCATTTTCAGATCAAGTGGTATCAAAGCTTAAGATTGATTAACCCCACCTTCAAAGAAGGTTATATCAGAATGCGTGATTGACAAAGCAAAGACTGCTTGTCTGAAAGGTGATTAAACAATCAGAGGTTGATTGTATGCTTGTTGCAGACTGACTATTGTTTGAGTTTGCAGAGGTGAAGAGAAAGCTCAATCCAGCAAGAACAAGAAGAAAGAAGAAGTCACTGGCATAATGACAACTTCTACAAGAGGGTCCTTGAATTCTATGTTCTTCACAAGATTCTTTGATGAAGACATGAAGCAAGAATTGTCCACCATGATGGATATGGTGAGAGAAATGTATGAGGATGGAAGGAAGAGCAGCATACTTAGAGAGCAGCTGAATTCCATGAAGGAAGAGAAGCAGTTGCTCCTGACAAATTGCAAGAAATGGAGAGGCAACTTCATATTGCAAATATGAACCTAAAGAGGATGCATGAGTTGGAAACACAGCTCTTTGTTGCCCAAGAAGCCTTAGTCAAGTATCATCTTGAAGAAGAGGTAAGCCATTCCAATTTGTCTTCAAATTCCTTTGAGAATGTTTACATTGGTTCTTTTGAAAAACATACTAGAGGCATAGGTTCCAAGCTAATGTCCAAGATGGGCTATGAAGGAGTATTGTTGAACCAATAATGGTTGAGGAAAGGCCTAAGTATTTGGGTCTTGGCTATGGACAGTC
The DNA here is from genome assembly GCA_031772625.1 of Pinus tabuliformis. Taxonomy (NCBI): domain Eukaryota; kingdom Viridiplantae; phylum Streptophyta; class Pinopsida; order Pinales; family Pinaceae; genus Pinus; species Pinus tabuliformis. The sequence goes on along the minus strand of CM062809.1, from coordinate 810,818,861 downwards.
TTATGGAGAGAATTCCAAAGCTGCCATGAATGCCATTGAAAGTCCCAAGAAGGAGTTTCATTTCATGTCCTCTACCTCAGAAGTGTGAAGGTTGTATCCAAGAGGAATACAATAGCTTGAAACATCAATTGCAGGATGCAAGTGTTCAGAAGCACACACTTGAACAAGAGAGTTGGGGAGACTCTAATAGCCTTGAAGAGATTGATGTTGTTCCAAGGGAGCCACTTCTTCAGTTGCTTCACCTCCTCATGAAGGCAATAAAGGTGAAAGAGGCAAGTATAAATCTGGTTCTAAACACATTCCTTTTGATCTTGCAAAGCATGATAAATTTCCACATAAATATGAGGAAAGAGTTGCATGTTCCTTTTGTGGTTTGGATAACCATGATGTTTCTAGATGTTGGAAGAGAATGGCCACATACAGGAAGCAGAAGAAGGAAAAGAAGCAAGAAGCCAAAGGTCCATTGGACAAGGCAAATCATGCTGTCAAGAGGATGCACATGCAGTGCACTTACTGGCATAAGCAAGGACATATTGCTACAAAATGTTGGACACTGAATCCAGCAATGCTTCCACCAAAGCTGAAGAAAGTGGAAAGAGAAGATGGCAGAAATGGAAGTCAAGATTCCATGAATGATGTGTCTCAAAATGATTCACATGATGATGTCAATGTGCAGACAAAGGTAGTACCTTTGAAAGGGATTGGTAAGGAACGATTAGAGTTCTTATGCGATTGAGATTGCATGTCTATTGATGCATCTATATTATATTTCATTACAGCTTCGAAAGTACAGTGTGCTTAAGTGAAAGTTGAAAGGTGAAATGCATGCATGAGCTTGAGATGCATGAACACAGGGATGTTGATGATTTCCTTGTTTTTGAACATGTATATGTAATTAGCTTGCAGGGTTGATTGCTTTGACATGCATGTGAGGCCATGTTGACTTGGAAAAAGTTAACTTGGTCTCCAAATGGAGATAATGATGAAGTGTTTCATCTTTTGAAAAAAAATCCTAATGGTCTTTTTCTACATGCTTGACTTGAAAGGCCATTTATTTAAAGGCATGTTTTGTGGGCTTGTTATCTAGTCCATCATTTGTATGCAGATGTAAGACATCGAGGTGTTCACAAGATCTGAAAATCTGTTTCTTTTGTTGAAGCAGGAGTTTAGTCCATCTAGTTGTTGTCTGTATGCCTGTTGTTGTTAACAGTTGTTGTTGGCAGCCTTTCAAACAGGTACAAATGAAATTTTTGTGGAGCAGATGAACTTCACATTTGTTTGAGCCACCTTGGATCAATGATCAAGGCAAAGAAGTTCAAACCACCTTCTATGACCAGTTCAGCAGAAGTTCTGCAGGAAGGTAAGGAGGAAGACAGTTCTTCCCAAGAAAACTAGCCCATCCAAGAAGGGAAGTGGTTAGAAACTTTCGTTTAGAGGCACTATGCAAAGGCAAGTGTAGGGAGGCTGAAAGAAGAGGGTGATCACTCTCATTTACTATTCAGATCAATATGTCAGTCTTTCAGAGACCAAAGTTCTTTTAGTGGTAAGATGTGATCCAAAAATAGATCCTGGATAAACCTCTAAGTCTAAAAGACTTCATGCAAGAGGTAAAAAGTGCCAAATGGCACAAATCTTTTATAAATCAAAGGAAAATGAAAGTCGCAAGCTACTCTCAGAAATAGTCTTATTGCAAAGATCTCTCCATTCTGAATCCAACGTAACTTAAATGGGCGAAAACAGACTTCAAATGGGAAAGTTATCCTAAAATGAAGTTTCCCTTTTTCAAAGGAAAAAGAGGCAAAAATCCCTGGATAATGGGTCCTAAACACCCGCTAAGTCTTCCAAATCTCCCAAAAGGGAAAAACCATCGAAAAAGGGGAAGTCTTAGAAATATCGGATTACACTATCGGGCCTTAAAAACATGAAGAAAACCATGAAAACAAGGCTATTGGAGGCTTGAACAGTGATTGCACAGGAGCCGTCGGATCTGGCCGATCAACAATCCAGATCCGATCGGCAACCGCAATTGGTGGTGGCAGTCGGCGAATATCGGCGTCATAATACGCGATGGGACCAGGCCGATGTGATACCGCGATCGCCGACATTGGCAGATCGCAATCGGTGCTGACAAAGACCCTATTATATGGAAAGGCCTCAGACTTGTGCGATCTGCGATTGCGACTTGTCGCATCACAGTATTGCGTCGACACATTACCGTGGAGCGGGGCTATATATATATATATATATATGGATATATGTGATGCGATAACTAGACCCGATGGATATATAGATATATATATATATATATATATATAGGATTTGAGATCCGTTGAAAGGTAGTTTTTATATGTATTTTCGCAATTTTAGTGTATTGCAAAATACAAAGGGGCAGGCCAATTGTGATATGCGATAGCGATTCCCAGGTGGACCCGATAGGGATATAAAGCGGGATTATGAATGTTTCAAGTCCAGATGAACAGTGTTCTGCGGATTTTTCCATGTTTTGCATTGTTTTCTTGTGTTAATAGGAAACGACTGTTTTAAAAGGATTGTAAGCGCTGATTTCCCCTTCCGTTACGGTATAGGTGGCATCCATCCCCAAGGGCGTTTAGCAATGATTGCTAACGCTCAAAGAAGGGATTCGAGCGGACCAAAACAGGAAGACGAAGAGCCCAAGAGGGAAATGAATCAACAGCGCCATTTTCGCTTAAAAGCCATCGATGTCAAAGACAGAAGGGCTGCTGAGTTGTGGATGATGGCCAAGTTGTTGTTTGTTGTTGAATGTTGAAAGTAGTAGTAGTAGAGAGCCGAGAGAGCAGAGAGAGAGAGAGAGAGATCCGAAGAGCTACCGTGCAGAGCAGCTAAGGGAGCCTTTGAGGTCACTGGAAGTTCAAGTGAAAAGCTAGAGAGTTGAAGGTTGCAGAAGGCAGAAAGAAGCTAGAGAGCCAGAGCCAGAGCCAAAGAGCCAGAGTCAGAGCCAAGACCCAGAACCAGAGCCAAAGAGCCAGAGTTAGAGCCAAGAACCAGAACCAAGAGCCAAAGAGCCAGCGCCAAAGGCCAGAGCCAAGAGCCAAAGCTTCAAGAGCCAGGGGATAAAATGTTGTCTGAACCCGCTGTTTCTGTGTAAAAACAACAGGAGTTGAGCCAAGAGCCTGTAAAAAGGACTATACCATAATCCCAAAGAGCTTAGTTGAATTAACTAGAGCTCACGGAGATGTAGCCCAAGAGTTGTGAATGACCTCCTGATTAAATTGTTGTCTCATGTGTTTGTTTTATTGCTACATTATTCACTGTTATATGCATTTATGTATATGTTCAAGCACATTTAAATATCAGCATACACAGCAGTTTTTAAAGCACATAAACAGCCAACAATAAATACAAACATATGCCTATATTTTCAAGCATTTCTTAATTCCGCATTGGTTAATTAATAAGACTTGGGAATGCTTATAGCTTTGGAAGTGGGAGAAGTTCTTGTAAGCTAGACAAGAAGCCTAAGAGCCTCATTTTCAGATCACATTATGCATACAAATACAACTATGATATAAATGATAAATCATAATACATATTCAATTCATCAATGATCCAATAGAAGAAAGACAAGAGACTGTATTTTTCTCATTAAGTCATCAAAATCAAAATGTGTTACATAGGTAGTACAATGCCAATGGCAAATATAAATAGCAAATACAAAACAACTACAAGTCTACAAGCCTCAAGGCAGTAGGTAGCTCATGAGTCATCAATCCTCATTGTCAAATTCAGCATCACGATACTCATCATCATGGTCACCACTGCTCTTCTCTGCTGCATCCCCCTCCTCTGTATCCAAAGTCATTTCAACATCTGTTGGTGTGGAGGATGACCACTCTACAGTGTCACCATCATCAAATGTCACAGGTTCTAACACTGACTCATTGAGATCCAAGTTGGCCAATGCCAACTCAACACTGTTGTCCAAACCCATATCATCAAGAAAGGCATCCCACATCTTTGTCTTTCCCTTCAACCAGTCATCCCTTTGCCTGTAAATAAGACAAAGGTTGGTGTGCACATACACCTTTGTCTTTGCCCTATACTGCTCAAGCCTGCTCTTCTTGACCAAGGTTACTTGGGATCGAGAGTGAAAAAGGGGAGCAGAAGCAGGAGCGGGAGCGCTATTTTCAGAAGCTCCCGGTTTGGGAGCGATTCTAGGAGTGTTTTATATATATATATATATATATATATATATATAGTTTTTATATTTTGATGCATATACGTCAACAAAAGCATGTAGAATGATGAATTAGATATAAAAAACATAGATTGAACCATATAACAACAATCATCTAGAAGTTATAATCTTCATCAACCAAGTCCACAAGTTAGTAACATAGTAACATACAAAATATTGAGTCTCATGATTCATCAATCTTAAACTTTCAAGCTTTCAAAATTCAATATATAACATTTATCATCATTGATCACTAAAGTTGTACTTTTGTAAGCTAAGTGTAACCATTACAGCAAATAATATCTAACATGAAATGAAATGAAACAACTTTCACGAAGCATCATATTCATAATTCATTACTAATGAATTATGATTGCCAACTTCAAACTTCAAACTTAAATTTTCATATATTGTTTACAAAAAATATCATAAAAATATGAAAGAGTCAATAGTTATAAAAACTACTAGAAACTAGAAACGACAAGTAAATCTATTGTTAATGCTTGGGCCTCTTGCCACCGCGAGAAATGTCTAATTTTTTAGTCTTGCTGGAAAATCAAGATCTTTGTCATTAATGTCACCCTCTAAGCATTAATATCCAGAGGTATCTTTGTCATTACCTCTGGATCTGTATAGGGATCTTTGTCATTAATATCACCCTCTAAGCATTAACTTAATATAGAAAAGGCATAGCATGTCAAGTCAAGATTTTGTTCGAGTGATGCGTACATTTTTAGGAGGGTCATGATAGAGGAATTTGACAACCAATATCACTAACATCAAGGTACATAGAGAAATGGTGCTCTTGATTAAATACAAGTTCCATAGCCTAATACATGACAAAAACCAATGGAAACGTTGCAATCCCCCCAATCTTGAAATCCTAAAAAACTGAAAAGCCTGTTGGATTTTGAATGAAATCTAAACTTATACTTTCTCCATATGAAATCCAATGAGGTCGAAACCACTCCCAAACACCCTGAGTCATTCCATGGTAATAATGTTAAAAAATTATGTAAAACGATGAAAATGAAGATTAAGGAGAATGTCACTTTTACATTAAGAATTTAACATTTCCATGATTCGCATATCAATACTAGGGCCATAAGCTTGATCATTAGGCTGCCCCACTCAAAACTTATTTGTTTCTTTGAAAAAAATTAGAAAAAAAGACTAAACACTCCAGAAAACACTCTCGAAAAACCAGGGAGCTTTTTTTTCGCCGGGAGAGCTCTCTCGAAATTACTCCCTCTTTGAGACGGAGTTCGGAAGCTTGAATTGGGAGCAGGTGCATGAGGAGGGGGCTCCCCCGCAACCCTATTCTTGACACTATACAAATTCCCATATGCGCTCCAATTACTCTCGTAGCAAGAGGATGAAATCACCTGAGAGAGGAGCCTCATCGCTAACTGTTGTAGAGGAAGGCTTGTTGCCCCATGAGATACCCACCAAAAATATGGCTTCTTAGCCCCCCTATCTCTAATCACATCATATCCTGCAAATCGACCAGTGCTAGTGGAAAACTTTGCAAAGGCATCCTCCACCTCATCAAGGAATGCTCTATCCTGAAAAATCTGCCTGAATGCATCTTTCCTCCCCTATGAGATTTCACCATCCATGTGAGGAGGGAATCTCCAAGAGGGTCCACCATTCAACCACTCATGGTTGTAGTATTTTGGGTTCATTGAGTGAGCCAAACAATGTAAAGGTGTGCAATTCTTGTCCCATCTACTGACAAGAATATCTTGTATGGTGGTGAAGAAGGCCTCTGATGATGTCTCGTACTCATGGCACTCACTCTATAAAATAATGCTCCTCACAGACTCAATCATGAAATCCCATCCCTCATAAACCTCTCCTAGGATGGGTTGGTTTGTATCTACAAATCGAAGCAAAGAAATGATAGGGTCCATGATCTGAATAAGTAAATCTACCCTCTCCCACCAAGCATCATCTAACACTGTGTCCTTCACTCTTTTTGAGGTTGCTTGATTTGTCTTTCTCCAAAAAGACCAAAACTCTTAAATAAACATGGCATGGGGGGGTGGGGAGCGCTCCCCCGCAACCTTGTTCTTGACACTATATAAATTCCCATTGCACTCCAATTCCTCTTGCAACAAGAGGATGAAATCACCTAAGAGAGGAGCCTCATCGCTAACTGTTGTAGAGGAGGGCTTGTTGCCCCATGAATTTCCCACCAAGAATATGGCTTATTAGCCCCCCTATCTCTAATCACATCATATCCTGCAAATCGACCAGTGCCAGAGAAAACTCTGCAAAGGCATCCTCCACCTCATCAAGGGATGCTCTATCTTGAAAAATCCGCCTGAATGCATCTTTCCTCCCTTGTGAGATTTCACCATCCATGTGAGGAGGGAATCTGCAAGAAGATCAACCATTCAGCCACTCATGGTTGTAGTATTTTGGGTTCAATGAGTAAGCCAAGCAATGTAAAGGTGTGCAATTCTTGTCCCATCTGCTGACAAGAATATCATGTATGGTGATGAAGAAGGCCTCTGATGATGTCTCGTACTCATGGTACTCACTCTGTAAAATAATGCTCCCCACAAACTCAATCATGGAATCCCATCCCTCATAAACCTCTCCTAGGATGGGTTGATCTGTATCTGCAAATCGAAGCAAAGAAATCATAGGGTCCATGATCTGAATAAGTAGATCTACTCTACCCTCGCCCACCAAGCATCATCTAACAATATGTCCTTCACTCTTTTTGAGGTTGCTTGATCTGTCTTTCTCCAAAAAGACCAAAACTCTGAAATAACCATGGCCCCAAGAGCGGTCTTGACCTCCCTCAACCTCTTCAACATGATGAATGAAGAGGCAAATCGTGTATCCGCAATCTTCAACAATGATAGATTGGTGTACTCCTTGTAGATAGTGAGGGCATTTGTATGATTTTGTACAAAGTTGTGGATATGTCGTGCATCCTCAATAATGCTTCCAATCCAAAGCACATCAGAAGCAATAGATTTAAGTGCTAAGTTCAATGAATGGACAATGCAAGGTGTCCAAAACACTTGTGTATATTTAGCTTCCACAATCATGCTAGCAGCCTTGCAAATAGGTGCATTATCTGTAATGATTTTCACACAAGAATCAACACCTACATCTTCAATAACTTTAATAAACAACTCACCCATATATTGTGCATCCTTGTATTGTCCAAGTGCATCCACTGATTTCAAGAAAACTGTACCTTTCAAGGAAGACACCATGAATCTTATGAGTGGATGTCGTGTTGGATCTACCCATCCATCTGTGATTTTAATTTAAATCACGAAACCTCCCGAAAAACTCAGCCAATAACATCATCAAGTTGAAAAACTCGCGATTTCCAAATGTTATCGGGATGTTATCATGAGGTTTTCAACAAAGGTCTGAATCCTCATATAAATATAGGATTGGTTCTTTTATATTGAATCATCAACACTTGTGACTTATTTCGGCACTCTTTGAGATTTTCAGCCTTCTTGTGTTCTTGTGGAGATGTGACTCTATATGGTATTTTGCTATTTGGAGTTATTTCTTTGGCCTTCGAGATGTTATTTTGGAACAATAAAGGCTTGTTCATGCATACTATCTTGTAAGTGCACCTTGGATTTGATAAATTGTGTCTAATGTATGGAATGGACGATTATCTAGGGTTTCTATTATGCTAGTTATTATTGAAAATCATTGAATGAAATCTAGATGATAGCATTGTATGCATTTCTCACTAGTGGAATGTGAATGGAAATCCCATTGGTGAATCTTTAAACTAGCTCTGCCAATTGATTTTTCTCCCTTACAAATGTTTTAGCTAGGGTTTTGATTCCTAGGGTTTCATCATTCGCTTACTCCTTATCAAGACTTAGCATATTTTTCACTCCCATAGACTTCATCATCCCAAGGATTATGCACTAGCTTTGTCACTATTAATCATCCATCAAATTTACCATAAACCTGATTTTCTCTCTCCTAATATGAATTTCGACCCCTTAAGTTAAGTCGCTAGCTAGGGCACGGGCACTAAATTAGCTAGGCTCATAGTCATTTTCTAGTGGGAGTATTCAACATTGAGAGGAGTGTTGGTTGCCTCAAAATCAACTCCTTTTAGTGGCTAATCCATCCATTTTGAAGCAAAACCATGTGCCCTAAGATAATCTTTCCCTAGATAGACCCTAGTTTTGACCTAGGATTCAACTTGGGGTTTCTTGAAGGATTCTTACTTCATTGGTTGTTGATATTCATTGTTTGAAAGCCTCTTCTTGGCCTCTTGACTCTAGGTTAATCCATTTCACTTGCTACTTCTCAAGATAAATAGGCCCTAGATCATTTGTGTCCTTAATAAACCTTATTAGAGGATACAAATTGCCCTATATTTGCTAAGCCTTGTTCTTAGAGAGAGTTGTTTGCTATAAGTCCCTGTCACCTTGATCCTTGAATTTAACGTATGTCTCATAGGTGACCTACTATCGGGAAGCCTTCCTAGTGGTGAAAATCCACAAAAAAGCGGAAGGTAGCGGTTGTGGTGACAGTGGGCCATGTTACCGCTCAAACTAGCAAAGGACCTAAAGGGGCAAATGTTAGACCAAGGGCAACGAATGGAGACTTAGCCCACTGCCACCTCAGCTAAAGCTCCCTACTATTTACGGACTTTCAAAGATGGGAGGAGACGCAATATATATGGAGTCACAAATGAAGGATAACTCAATAAGTGGATCTAAAGTGACCCAAATCATCAAGGCCATCAATTTAAGGAAAAAAGAGGATGAGCAACCAGAGTTATTTCTCAACTTCTACCGCCACTACCTCTGCTAATCCCACTTCCTCCCAACCAAGTCTAACTCAACGTCAAATCACTTTAGATGACCATTGGAAAAAGCAATGAAAAGAATCTGCTTTTCAACACATTGCTAAATGGTGGTATGATGCAGATATCCCATTTAATGTTACCTGCTCACCTTATTACCAAGTAATGTGGGACTCTGTTATCACTGCAAGAAAGGGCTTCAAAGGCCCTAGTGTGCATGACTTTAGGGGAACTCTTTTGCAAAAAGAGATTTGTTGCATCGATGAGTATTTGACTCAGTACAGAGAGTCATGGGCCAAAACAAGTTGTTCCATCATGTCAAATGGATGGACTTGTTGACCATTGAAGACCACTTGAAGACTCCATTACCGAGGATATGTCAAAGGATTATTGTACTTGCACAGTTCAGATATCATCAGAGCATTTGAGCTCTTTACTTCTTCCCATCTTCTTCTCTATTGTACTCAAATTCCGCAAGCCTTGTCGGGATGTTGTAAAGTAATGCTAGCATGACGAAATAGAGTCATGTAACAAGCCTAGGCATCTTCGGATTTTGTCATCAAGTGAGTTCACTCTGGGGAGTTTTTTTTACTTCAATAACTATTTGTGATCTTCAGCGCATAATAATTAATTGAGTTTTTTCTTCCAGTTATAACCCCAAAGTCGAAGTGTGGCTTAATGGCAAGGCCTTGAGTGAGTCCTAGTGTCTAGAACCAATGTATATTACCGTGTTAGATCACTCATGAAATTTTGTGGAAATTGAATAGGTCTAGGTGTTAGTTTTTTAATTATTAAAATTTCGAGCAAAATAGGATTTTTAATCAATTTTCTACGTAAATTGTAATAAGTGATGTCTAGAGAAGTTGTATGGGATATGAGAGCTAAAAATTACACCTCTCCTCCTCAACTTTCTACTAGGATCACTTTAAACCCCCCAAAACCCACTTTTTCCTCAATTTAATGGGAAAATGAGAAATAAATATCCCAAAATAAAAATAAATAATTAAATAAATAAATAAATAATTGCACATGCCAATTGAGGTGGAAATGTCTTGGAAAAATAAAGTCAAGTCAAAGGCAAGTTGGATGTTGAGTGGGCACCCACATGGCACATATATTCAAGCACATGGGTAAAATCAATTATGTGGTCCAGTTTGGGAAGTTGAGTCCCTCATGAAGGATCAATGCATAAGTAAAATATTTGGTAAAGATTTTGATGGAGATATTTATGGGAGTATGTACCCATATTACTCCATAGTTTGCACATGATATTTGCCCCACATTACACTTGTACGCATGATTTTATTCCAGCATCAACGAAGCTCAAGTTTTGCCTCAATGCACAACATGTTTAACGCAGAGATGAGGGCAAGCAATTCAACGTGGGCACAAGTGTCAACACACAACAATTTTGCTTGATATTTTTGTGGGATTTATCTCCCTTTCAACCTACAACATCCACAAATGGCAGCATCAACAACTTTTACACATGGGATGAAGAAATTTGTTGTACCACCTCCCAAATTTGGCTTCTACACATGGCTAAGAGATCCAGACTTCACGAATGTGAATTTGCCTTGAGATTTCCATCATTCTCTACTTGGCATTGGGGTTTACATTGAGATCTTCTCCAGTTTCTCTATAAATTGAAACATTAGGCTCCCATTATGTATTCTTGATAGTAGCTCTTGTGCTTGCTGAATCTTTGCTCCTTTGTGTAATTTCATTCATCAATGCATAAAGACTTTGGGGTTTCACTATGGGATGTTCTTCCTCCTTGAGTATGGTATGATTTTTTTATCAATGCCCTTATTTCTTTCTACTTGTGTTATTATATTATTTGCATCCATATGCTTTTAGAGATATGTAGATGTAGAGCTACCTTGCATTGACATATGTTTTAGAAATTTGCTCTAGATATATAATGTTTTAGTTGACTTCAAATAGATCTCTAGAACTCATTTATCATTTATTAGTCTATATGGAGTTGATCTATGTTGGAGTATTGTAGAGGGAATACCATTACTCGATCAAGCTTCAAGCATGAGTGGAGGTTTTAAGAGAAATGTTAATTTTAGGTATGTTCTATGCTTAGAGCAACTTATTTCAATTTTCACAGTTAGCTCAATATCTTTTCTAGATTAGCAATCACATCGGTGTTAAAGTAAACTGCAAATAGAACATAAACATAAATCGCAAAAGACAAACCAAGACAAGAGGACACAAGATGTGGCGCTAGCCAGGGACAAACCCCAATGTGGGGAAACCCTTGATCAATTCTTCTTATATGTTCTTCAATAGTTCAACAGAGAGAGAGAGAAAGACAGTACGTTTACAACAGAACTCAACACTTTGACTTATCTAGATAAGAACATAGATCATCTCTAAGAAGATGATACATGAGATCAATTGAAGACATGCTGCTTCAACTGATTCTCCAAGGTGACTCCTTCACCTATCGTTGTGTTGCATTTCGTCATCATGATGCACCACGCTGCACCCATCATCACTATGATGCATCTCATCATGCTTCATTAATCATGACTGTACCCATCACTGCACTGCATTATGTGCCATCGCCGCACCATGTTGCCATATTGACCTATGTGTTGGTTGCATCTTGCTTGCTTGTTGTCCCTAGCTTGCTTGTTGTCCCTAGCTTGCTTGTTGTCCTTTGCATGCTTGCTGTTGCATGCTAGTTGTCCCTTGCATGCTAGCTGTAACATTGCATGCTTGGTGTATTTGCTGCTAAGTACCATACAATTGTCCCAATGTTAGTTAGTTGTCCATTGCATATTGCTCTCCTTTGGAGACAGATGCTCTGGTTGTTCCGACAGTTCACAATAGTTCCGGCAATTCCGGTAGTTCTGACAATTCCAGTTGTTCCCAGTAGTTCTGGTAGTTCCGGCTTCTGCCCTCTGGATTAGGGCATCGTTACCCCTTAGGATCTCTCCTCCTACTAAAACCCAAAGACAAGTACAGAGGAAGAGATCCCAAGTGTGTTGAAATGACTTGAAGTCCACCTCTATTTATACTAAAACGTTGAGCACAAGTGGGGTTTATTTGGTTGCTAGCCGACCTTGACGAATTGTCCCATAACACAAATAAATTCATATCTCCATGAATACTTATCAGAATCAGATGATCTTTAGATCAATCCTACACCTCTCGATGAGAGGGATCCAAGAAAAATATCAACTTCCATTAATAAGATGACCCACATGGAGTTTGGCCCTAGTTGCCAATTTTAACAAGAAAGCATTCCACTCTTGAGCGTGCTCTTGGAGGAACTCTCATTTGTTTTAGCTCATAGTCTCATCATTCGAATTTTCTTGCAGGGACCCTAGCATTGGCTTATAGACAAATCAAATTTCAACCCAAATCATTATCTCAAAACTTTTGGGCCTATATTGTTTTCATTTTGCGATCTAGACCATGGTTATAGTTAAACAAGGATGGAAGTTTTGCTTGCATGCCTTCATCTAACCTTTGCATATCCATTGTAGATTATCATCTCCATTCTATTATCCTTTCTCTTTCTCTAACATTTGCACCTATTTTGCAGATTTGTTTGGAGTCTTGTGCTAACATTTTGTGGCAGATTTGAAGAGGAAGGAAGCTTGAAACTACTAAAAATTTGCTTTGCAGGACCTATAGCATCTCATGGGCAGCCTTTGGACAGGGCCAAGAGCATACTTTGGGCAGATTTTTAGGAGGGCCATGGGCTGTTTGAAGGCAGCATAATTCACCTACAAGATCGAGAGTAGGAGAGGCTCGACTTTCCTTTTGGGACTGATTGTAGTTCTTTTCAAGTGGCTGCAATTTTTGGACAGAATTCTGTCACAAACTTCCAGATTGTATTTGAAGACCCTTGACACCTTGCGGCCATCCACTTTTAGTAAAGATTGTTCTCCATTTTATAGAGTTAGGATCCTAGTGCTTCAAAGTTGAATTCCATTGTGAGAGGCATTGCATCCTCAAATCTTCAGCCCTTCTCTCACATATAAAAGGGCTTTCTTCATCGTAACATCACTCTAATAAAATTAGTTTTGCTTGAGCGAGCTTGAGAAATTCTCCCATGGTATCCCACCTCCTCATTTAGGAGTACTCTTTTTTCGGTGAATTGATTTTCATAGTTTAAATTCTAACTCTCATGTTTAACTCATTTGTATGCACTCTACTTTGCTAATCTAAATTGTTCTATGCATGGTTAAGCTCTAGACTTAACACAACACTCGCACTTCTCTTCCTTTGCAAAGTTGAATTTGTCAAGTTTGCTATTTTCATTTCCCAAGTTCTTGTATTGTGCAATTTACTGTTGCCAAAGCTACAACACTTGCAACATATTTTTTGAGGAACTCATTTTATGTGCTTTCAAGTTAACAATATATAAGCAAGTACTTTACATTTTCATTTGCAAACTTTGATTTGTTCACCAATCTACTTTACTTGGCAAAGTCACAATACATAAGCAAGTACTTTACATTTTCATTGGCAAACTTTGATTTGTTCACCAATCTACATTACTTGGCAAAGTTATAATACATAAGCAAGTACTTTACATTTTCATTGGAAAAATTTGATTTGTTCACCAATCTACTTTACTTGGCAATTGTTTCATAAGCTATTTGGGTACATGCTTTATCATTTCATGACAATTTATGCTTTAAGTTCCATCCTCATTACACTGCTCTTTTGACATATTTCTTGAAGCATTTTATTTGTCATCACTCAGTTGAAGCAATTTACTTGTCTAAATTCACTTGGCTCATTTGGTTTGCATGCAATTTGCCAAGTATATGATTCCATTCAATTTTCATTTCAAAGCTTGTGAAGAGACATTGAGCTACTTTCACTTTAGTTTCTTCCTTTGAAGTTGTTGGTACAAGTTACCTTGAGCATTATTTCATTTCATTCGTTTGGCAGCATTGCTATGAACACTATTTCTTTGGAAGCATTAATACTCATTCTTTTTATTAGGCATTCTACTATTAGACTTCCACATTTAAAACTTACATTCAAGCATAAGCTTGGTTGTATAGGCATCATAGGACAAAAAATTCCCCGATCTTTCTTCCATCCGGTACGGAGTAAGGTTCCAACACATGACTTCTTAGTGTTCTTGGAGGCTTTGTCCCCTTGTAAGGATGAAGGCACGTGGATTTTGTTAGGATATTCCAGCACATAGGAAATAGTTAAGTATTACTTGGTCTAATGTAGAGTTAGGTAAAGTGTGTTTCTTTACTATGTATTTTCGTAACTTACAATCCGATAGTCACGATATGTTCTAGACATGAAGTAATCCGATGGTTCATTCTCTCCTCGGTATTACCGACACTTGATCCGTGGCTTAACACCTGATTGGTCCATGGTCTCTATTTAAAGAGCATGGAGGGTCATTTGTAGGGTAACCGTTCATGAGAGAAGCTTATGTAAATTTTCATTCTTTTACTAATAAATTGTCTAAAGTGGCCGTGTTGGATCAAGCCGTGGACTGTTTCCCTCTTTGAGGGTTTTAACCACGTCAAGAATACTGGTGTATTGATCTGTGATTTGTTTGTGAGTGGTGTCCTTTGGTGTTCTGTCTGAGGAACTTACCCTGTAAATTCCTACATGGAATCAGAGCTATGTGAGGGCCCCATCCATTGCTGATCCAAATCTGAAGCTAGTACAACTACATCCGACTGTCATTTCCTAGATCTAATGTTTCTGACTTCTTTCGAGCCAAGAAGACTGCTCTATTGTGTTAGAAGCATCTGTTCCAGTGAGGAACCCATTTTGTTTCATGCGAAAAGGTTTCTAGTAGCCCTAGCTACGTCATTTTAAAGATCTAGAGGTATACAGTCTTTATTTGCAGTTCTAGCTATTCATCTCTCTACTTATTTCGGTTTATTTAGCTCTTTGTTTTTATTATCGGATCTATACCTTTCGTTTCTGCGTATACTCTTTGCCCCGCAACTCTATGCGATCTGGGCAAATCAGAAACAGACAGGAAGGATTTTTCTCATGCGTATGCTCTTTTCCGCCACGCCTTAGTGTGATCTAGGAAAATCAGAAACATTGAGGAAAATATTTAGTTTCCAAATAAAGCTAACTTCACGCCGTAAGGTTTTTATTTTGTATGTCAGTGTTGGATTTTGTGGTTTTTGTTTTGTAGAACGCTCCCCAAAGCTTCTATGACTTAAAAAAAAAAGGAAAACCCCTTCCTCTTTTCCAAAATTTACTAACCTTTTAAACTAGCTCATTTGGTCCAAAATTACTTTATGAGAATAGAGGTGAGTTTAAGATGCTTTTTCAAAAAGAAAATGTAACTTATGTTTTAAAGTTACTTTATGTAAAAGTGTTCTCACTCATTATAAAAAGTGAGTCACTTATAATTCTAAAATCTCTTTATTTCTATTTAACTTACAATTTAGTGGGTAGCTCATAAAGTACCATTGTAAAAGGGACTTTCACTTATTTATAAAAATGGGTCACATGCTTTTTTTTTTAAACTGAGCTAATTAGATTAAGTTTGGAGGGGGGCGATTTTTTTAAATATAACATTATCATTCATTTCCGCACATTCACACACTTCGTCGGCATCTTCAACAACTTTTCTTCAAAAAGCCATAACTTTTTCATTCAGAAGTCGTTTTCAGAGCCACTTTTTTTAACCAACCTAATTTTTCGAGATCTTTCCATTGGAACACTTAGTTTCAGCATCTACAGCTTCAATTTCTGTTAAAATGGAAAGTCCATGCCAAGTTATTCTTGATGGCACCAACTACTTCCAATGGTGGTCCTACATTGTGGATTTACTTAGAAGTAAAAGTCTTTACAGAATAGCCTCAGGCCAAGAAACCAAACCTCAAGATGAAGATAAGGGAGCCAAATGGGAAAATAGGCAAAATCAAGCACCTGGGTTGATATGAATGTCTATTTCTCCAGACCTTAGATTCCATATCGCAGAACTTGATACTCCTAATGAAGCAATGAAACTTCTCACTAGAGTTTTTGGAATCAAAAATGAAATTAGAGCCCATCAACTCGAAAATAAGTTGCTTACATTGGACCCCAATAATTTTTCTTTCATTGAAGATTTTTTGTCCAAGTTCAAGACCCTTAGACTTCTCTTGGAAGGTGTTAAGTTTAAGAAAGAAGATGGTAGCCTTATCTACTCCATTCTTACTAAGTTGGGACCAACCTACTCTATGTTTGTTTCCACCTTTCACTCTACTAGAGAAGCCTTTATTTCTCAAGGGCAAGACTACAAGTCCCCCTCTTTTGATGTCATTTGTAATTTTTTAATAGGAGAACAAGTAAAGCTCTTATATCTTGGTCTTCTTAATGTTGGAAACTCTTCTAAGAAAGCCTTAGCCACCCGGCAACAACCAAATTCAAAGAATCCTAAGCGGTATCCTAAAAAGAATGGTCCCAAACCAAACAAGGGTCCTACGCAATTTTAGTCTCAAAATGAAAAATCATTTCAACAAAATGACATGGCAAATAAAAATAAAGGGTAGAAGATTGATAGACATTGCCACTTTTGTAATCGAGATGGCCACTTAGAATCCAAATGCTTTAAGAAGATGGAAGCCTTGGAAGCAGCAATGAAGAAGCATAACATCCATTTGGAGCACTCTTCAACTTCAACTTCATCTTCAGGAATAGCACTTTCTGCATGTGGTTGTCAAGCATCTCGGTCTGGTTATGCACTAAATGTATCTTTTTCTTCTCATTCTCATGAGTGGCTCATTGATTTTGGAGCTTCTTATCACATGACCAAAAACAAAGCCATGTTTTCTTCTTTAAATGACTGTAACACCAAAAATATATATGTTGGTGATGATAGATTTCTTAGTGTTGTAGGGACTGGAACTGTTCATCTAGACAATGGTCAATTTAATGATGTATTATATGTTCCAACCTTATCCTACAACCTTCTATCTGTATATCAAATAACTCATTCAGGTGAAGGTCAAATCGTTGAATTTTCACCTCACGATGTTGTAATTAAGGGCCTAAGAGATCCTACACAAATTTTATCTACTAGCATTGTTGATGATTCTACAAAGTTGTATAAGTTTAACAACTTTGGGTCATCAAATCTTCCCTCGGTATTTGCTGCTCATAATGATGAAGTAAGCAACCTTTGGCATGAGCGATTTGGTCACTTAAACTATCGCTCCCTTCAGAATCTATGTAAAGAAAATATGGTGACAGGTCTTCCAATGGTATCTTGCATAGATGGTGTTTGTTCCGGATGTGTACTCAGAAAACATCATCAAGATAGTTTTGAAAAACGTGCCTCTTGGCATGCCTCAGCCCCTTTACAGCTAGTGCATAGTGATTTATGTGGTCCATTTCTAGTTGTTTCATTCTCTGGCTACAAGTATTTCTTAACTTTCATTGATGGTTTCTTCAGACGCACTTGGGTATACTTCTTAAAACTCAAGAGTGAATTATATAACATATTCTTGGCCTTTAAGGCCTTTGTTGAAAAACAATCTGGACATCAAATTCTTAAGCTAAGATCTGATAATGGCAGAGAATATGTTAACAACAAATTCATCAACTTTTGCACTGAGAATGGAATTCAAATGCAACATATTGTTCCATATACTCCACAATAAAATAGTGTAGCTAAAAGGAAGAATCGCGCCTTAAAGGAAATGGATAATTGTATGCTTCCATCTAAAGGACGTAGTCTTAATTTTTGGGCAAAAGCAATTAACTGTGCAAATTACATAGTAAATCGCACTCCTACTAAGGTTTTAAAGAATATCACTCCAAAAGAAGCATGGAGCTCAATTAAACCAAATGTAAGTCAATTTCATGTTTTTGGAAGTGAAGCATGGGCCCATATTCCAGATGAGAAACATAAAGCTTCAGAACCTAAGAGTGAAAAATGTATTTTTGTTGGATATTCTGAAAATGTCAAAGGATATAGACTTATTCCACTTAAGTCCAAAAATGTTATCATTAGAAGAGATGTCAAGTTTGCTGAAAATATATCAATCTATGAGCCTAGTTCGGCGGATGTGCCACCTCTCTCTATCCCTTCTACTTCTAAAAATATTTCTTCTTCAGATGATGACAGCAAGGATGACAATCCTCCCCCACCTTGTCAAGTTCCTCCTACAGCTCCTCAGCTTCCAAAATGGGTCTGTGTTACTTGGGATGCAGCAGGTTCTCTTGTTGGTGATCCTACAGATCAGTGATGTACACGTTCTCAGTTTGATAGAGCTTCTTCTTTACTTGCTCAAGCTTCAGCCAATTATGATCTTGACACCTTTGCAGAAACTTCAGGCCATCCAAATTGGGACGCAGCTATGAATGAAGAATATCGTACATTATTGGCAAATGATACATGGGATCTTGTTCCTCTTCCAAAGGGACGAAAACTTGTTAGATGCAAATGGGTTTACAGAACCAAGTATGGACCAGATGGAAAAGTTGATAAACATAAAGATCATCTTGTTGCTAAGGGTTTTTCACAAGTTGAAGGCATTGACTATACTGAAACCTTCTCCCCTGTTGCCAAAATGAACTCTATCCACCTTGTTCTTTCCCTTGCTGCCTCTTTCAAATGGGAAGTCCATGAAATGGATGTTAAATCTGCCTTCTTGCATGGAGACTCTAGCCTTGTATGTCAGCTTAAGAAATCCCTTTATGGTCTCAAGCAAGCCCCTCGAGCTTGGTATGCCAAAATGGATAGTTTTCTTTTAGAAACTAGCTTTTCTAGGTGTCATTCTAACAATATTGTCTACACCAAGAAAGTGGGTAAGTCTCTTATCATTCTTGCTCTTTGTGTTGATGATCTTATCCTTACTAGTAGTGATCCCAACCTTATAAACCACGTGAAGTCCAGCCTTAAAAAGAAGTTTGAAATGACAGACTTAGGACACTTGCATTATTTTCTTAGTCTTCAAGTCTTGCAATCCAAGGAAGGTATTTCCCTTTCTTAGTCCAAGTATGCTTGTAATCTTCTATGCCATTTTCACATGGAAGACTGTAAGCTAGCCCCATCTCCCTTTCAGTCTGGAGCCAAACTTTCAATCACTTGTACTTCCCCTGAAGTTGATGCTACCTTATACCATCAACTTGTAGGAAAACTTTTGTATCTGACCCATACTCGTCCTGACCTTTCCTTTGTTGTTGGCCTTATTGCTCGGTTTGTCCAAAACCCACATGAAAAGTCATTGGAAAGCAGCTAAAAGAATACTTCGTTATGTTCGAGGTACAGTTCAGTTTGGGATTCATTACAGTGCAGAAGCATCACCTCTATTGGTTGGTTTCACTGATTCTAATTGGGCTGGTGACCATGATGATCGGAAGTCTACTGCAGGTTATGTGTTCACTCTTGGTCCAAGACCTATTACATGGGCTTGCAAGAAACAAAGTCCATTTCTCTTTTTTCAACAAAAGCAAAGCATCGTGGTGTCGTAGAAGCTAGTAAGGAAGCCTGTCAAAGTTTGGCTTTCAACAGCAACATCCGAATACACTTTGGTGTGATAATCAAAGTGCCATTCAATTATGCAAAGATCCAATCCAACATCAGCGCAGCAAACACATTGAATTGCACATGCACTTCATGAGAAAGCTCATTAATGACCATGTTCTTGAAGTGCAATATTGTTCAACAAATGATCAAGTTGCAAACATCTTTACAAAGGCTCTCGCAGAGGCGAAGTTTACTAAACTTCGATTTATGGTTGGAGTTCAGGAAGTTGTCACTAAGGGGGGATAGGCTCTAATGCCTCCTTCCTTCTCCTATTGTGTCGTATTTGTACATCCTTCAATCCTATCCCAAGTTGTTCTTAAGGGGGGATGTTAGGATATTCTAGCACATAGGAAATCGTTAAGTATAACTTGGTTTAGTGTAGAGTTAGATAAAGTGTGTTTCTTTACTATGTACTTTTGTAACTTACAATTCGATGGTCACGATATGTTCTAGACATGAAGTGATCTGACAGTTCATTCTCTCCTCGGTATTACCGACACTTGATCCGTGGCTCAACACCCGATTGGTCCATGATCTCTATTTAAAGAGCATGGAGGGTCATTTGTATGGTAACCATTCATGAAAGAAGCTTATGTAAATTTTCATTCTTTTATTAATAAATTGCCTAAAGTGGCCGCGTTGGTTCACGCCGTGGACTATTTCCCACTTTGAGGGTTTTAACCACGTCAAGCATACTGGTGTATTGATTTGTGATCTGTTTGTGAGCGGTTTCCTTTGGTGTTCTGTCTGAGTAACTTACCCTGTAAATTCCTACAGATTTGTAAGGATTAGGGAAAGGGTATCATTAACGACGGACTTAGTGCCTCCTCAGTGTTGAAATTTCTAAGTATTACCCGTTAGAAATTTTATCTATATTCTCTGGTTTATTTCTCCTACTTGTTAATTATGAACAAGTTATTTAACCATATAAATATCGAAATAAACGCAATACAATCTCAACCATCTACAAATCAATAGTTGAAAGAAATAGCAAACACACAAGTGACACCGTTATTTTTGGACAAATGTCCCCAAAAAAACCCAATGCGGGAAAACAAGTGCAACTATTCTTAGGGTTTATTATTATGCAGTGTTTCCTTGAGTACCACTGGGTGCCTAACCAGCTCACCCGTCAGAGAAAAAATACACAGCAGCAATACCTCTCTATTCGGAAATAGGTATTCAGAAAACCTATCCCATGAAACCCTCTCCAGAAACTCTAAAGCTCTGCACTGGCCCTTCTGGCCTCCACATCAGCCTCTTGTTGCTCTGCATCAACCTCAAACCTCTTTGTGTCAGCCCTTTGAGGCACTGCGCAGCCTCCGGGACCATCTGCGCCACTCCCTCTGCCTTCTGCGTGGATGACGCAGTCCCTTTGGGCTCTGCGTTGTCTTTGCAAGGCTCTGCGTCGCCTGCTCTGGCTGTTGTTCCCGCTCTCTGCCTCTGCGTTGGTCTCTTGGCATTGTCTCCGCCTCTCTATCCAATACTCACTGCCCCTCGTTGTTGATCATTGATTCAACTTTGCTTAGCAACCTCGCTCTAGCAAAATGAATTACTAATCACTCTGGTGTTTCCTCCAATGTTGACCCCCAAGCCTCCTCTTATACTTTTCCTGTTGGTCTTTCAACAAACGAGATTACATCTCTAATCAATGGCTAAGATTAGATTTGGCTTGATCCATGTCATTTGGAACCTTCTAACCTAGTTTTATATTAATACCCATTAATATTTTATTTTTCCTAAGTTCAGACTTAGGAACACCATTAAAAATATTAATTATTTTAATATCTCCTAAATTGGGAAGAATCTACCCAAACCATTTCTGGGTCTTGGAGATCTCATGTGCTTTAGCCTTGCCAATTTTCATGGCTAGAGCACATCCGATGCTACCCCAATCAACACTCCCTCTTAGTGAGGACTGTGCTCTAGTAATACTCCAACCGAGCATCACTCTGATTATACGACATCGGTCCCTGTGCTAATGCTAGGCCTCCCCGCCCAACATCCTCTGCATTGGTGCATCCTGTACTGCTGCCCATGGCTCTTCCACTTGCCACTGTTGCATCCGTACAGCAGCTCCCTCTGCATCCGTGTTGCTACTAGTCCTTTCTCCCAACACTGCATCTGCACTGCAACCCCCTCTCATCAAGCTGCATCGTGTTATTGCTAACTGCTACTGCACTGCAACTCAGTTACTAAGAAGTAACTGATCCACCCAACTACTGACATCCCTATCAGGCTAGAAACACTCTCGATGTTGAAGCTCTCTCTGTCGCTATCTCGTGCTCCCTCTACTGCCTCTGCGTTGCTGCAACAACTCCCTACCTCTCGCACTGCTGCAAACCTCTCTGTGTCATCCTGCACTATTGCAACCTCCTTTGTGCCTTTCGCACTGCTGCAACCTGCTAACTCTACGTTTCATGGGACTACTACACTGTAGCACTCTCTGTCACTTCATCTACATCTATTTCTACCGACATCCACCAGTCTTGCTACTCTCTCTTCGGGGCTCCCGTGGCAAGGTATAATCCAAGATTTTGGGTACCTCAAGGATCCTGCCCCTCATCGCCTGTAGTCTTCCTCACTACAGCTCGATGTCTCCCCACCTCTTCTCTAGAGGTACATGAGCACTCATGGCACAATTGTCATTCGTTGCCATCTCTGCTCTTCTCTTCGACTCCATTGAGTCTCTACTTCCCTCCTGGAAGTTCTCTGCTAGAATCCCTCTGAGTCTCAATTTCCCTCCTGGAAGTCCTCCTACCAACAGTCGAATCCCACCTCTCTGATTTCCTATGCACCTGCAACACTGATCCGGATTTCTTGGCTAGAAATTCGCTTAAGTAGCGACTCCCCATACCTTGCTTTTGCCCCATTAAGTACTGTTTCGTCTCGGCAGCAACAGCACCCCACTAGCTTCACTCCCCACAATCTGCCCACGGCTTCCTAAGCCCCAACAACCGAAGGACTGAGCCCCAATCCCGGCACTAGTTGCAATGCTCCCCAAGCCAACTGCATCAAACCTTCTGGTCTCTGCGTGGCTCTTCGTGAGCCTTTTTCTGCCCTCCTCGGCCTCTGTGTTGACCTCTCTCTGGCCCGAACTGATGACGCAGTCCCTCTGCGTCAACCCTTCTCCGCCGCTTTCTACTAGGAACAACTTCTGTCACTCGGGATAGTTGTTTCTGCTACAAATGTTCTGCTTCAGCTGGTGCCTTCAACTCTCATGTGCTCTGCAACCACGCTCTAATACCATGTTGAAATTTCTAAGTATTACCTGTTAGAAATTTTATCTGTATTATCGGATTTATTTCTCCTACTTGTTAATTATGAACAAGTTATTTAACCATATAAATATCAAAATAAACACAATACGGCCTCAACCATCTACAAATCAAAAGCTGAAAGAAATATCAAACACACAAGTGACATCGTTATTTTTGGACAAATGTCCCCAGAGAAACCCAATGGGGGAAAACTGGTGTAGTTATTTTGAGGGTTTATTATTATGCAGTATTTCCTTGAGTACAAGTGGGTGCCTAAACGGCTCACCCGACAGAGAAAAAATACACAGCAACAATACCTCTCTATTCGAAAACAGGTATTCAGAAAACCTGTCCCATGAAACCCTCTCTAGTGACTCTAAAGCTCTGCGCTGGCCCTTCTGGCCTCTGCGTAAGCCTCTTGCTACTCTGCATTAGCCTCAAACCTCTCTGTGTCAGCCCTCTAAGGCACTGTGCAACCTCTAGGACCCTCTGTGTCACTCCCTCTGCCTTTTGCGTGGACGACGCAGTCCCTCTAGGCTTTGCGCTGTCTCTGCTAGTCTCTGCGTGGCCTGCTCTAGCTGTTGCTCTCGCTCTCTGCCTCTGCGTTGGTCTCTTGGCAATGTCTCTGCCTCTCTGTCTAGTACTCACTACCCCTCGCTACTGATCACTGATTCAACTTTGCTTAGCAACCTCGCTCTAGCAAAATGAATCACTGATCACTCTGATGTTTCCTCCAACTGACCCTAAAGCCTCCTCTTATACTTTTCTTGTTAATCTTTCAGCGGACAAGATTACATCTCTAATCAACGACTAAGTTTAGATTTGGCTTGATCCATGTCTTTTGGAACCTTCTAACCCAGTTTTATATTAATACCCATTAATATTTTATTTTTCCTAAGTTTAGACTTAGGAACCCCATTAAAAATATTAATTATTTTAATATCTCCCAAACTGGTTAGAATCTGCCCAAACCATTTCTGGGTGTTGGAGATCTCATGTGCTTTAGCCTCTCCACCAATTTTCATGGCTAGAGCACATCTGATGTTACCCCAAACCAACACTCAACCCCTCTTTCTTGAAAGTCACCCCAATCTTTACCCTTTGGTAAGAATTTTAAAGGAGAATTTCTCACTTTACATTAAGCATCTAAAACTAGCCAAGATAACTACATTTCACATTATTAGTTTTGCATATCATCCTAATCAAATTGTCTTGTGAGCATTTTCCATTTTACTTGCAATATTGTCATACATTTCTTGTACTTGTCATTCTAAAGATTTACTTGCTCACGGTTACTTGATGTCATTGTATATTTTTATTTGAGCATTTGTTTTACAAGTTAAAACATATTCAGAAGTTGCAGTTCAAATGGTGGACATTCCAAATGATGATGCAAACTCAACAGCAACAACACCTGAAGGAAATCAGGGAACTGCCACTAACATGATAAGGGAAAGGCCAACCAGAAGAACTCCTTATCAACATCTGAATCACAAGAGCGGACTTTCCAATCAATCTATGTACTAGTACCACTCAAAACTGAAACAACAAATTTATGTTCCAAAGAATACTAAAGTTTGCAGAGTCCAGTCCTACGATAACAATGCATCACAAATTTCCAGTGACCAGAAGATTTCACAGAGGATTAATTTAGGATGGTCAGATCCATTTTTTATTCGATAATTTCATTTATTGCTCCAAGGATCATATCGTCCACTACGAACAGGAAAAAAGAGATCCAACCTTTCATCAGTAAGCTTTGAGGACAAATATTTTTGAAGAGATGGGCAATGTTATGAATATAATTCATATAAAATTAACAAATATAAATATAAATATAATAATAATAATTAATAATTAATTAACTAATGGTTAGTTAGTTAGTAATGAAGAGGCATATCTTAGATACATGACCATTCATGAAAGGGCACTTGCCTAGCGTATATAAGCAGGCCCTCATTCTCATTTGTAATCATCTTACATCAATCCTATATACAATATTCAATATACAATTACATGTCTTACAATGGACATTTATGTCATTTAAGTATTTTAAAGATTTCCGTTGCATTTACGAACCTTGGTCATTACATTCAACCAATGAACTAAAACATGGCACCTAAATTTTGCCTACATGGCATGCAAGTGGACCCGGCCAATTGATGGTCGTCCAAATCAGAACCGGCTTCAAGCAAACAATTTGTCTTGTTTGAGAAAAAATTAGCCAAATCAATCTAGTTCATATCCAAACCAAATAGTCTTCCCAATTTGGTACAGAAATAAATGAATTAGCTTGGTCTTTATCAAAAACAGACGATTCAAGATGGAGCTAGTCAAACTAGTCTGATCCGAAAACAACCAATAAAAATTGGCCAGCTCCAACCAATAACTATGCGTTAAGCCCCTAGTCCTAACCTTCATTAACTATCATCATATTAGTTATAGTTAGGTACGTTTATTATTTTAGGAAACCCTCTAATCCTCCCCATCTCCTATGTACACATCAAGGAGACACATTTGAATAATCATCTTGTGATGTGAATTTGAATATCTTGTAATAGGACAATGTCCCAACAAAGGGGATTCTTAATTCACTCATTCACTTCAATTTGATGTGGCATTACTAAATTAGTTGTATCTTATGATCTTGTTTTTCTATGCAAATATCCAACAGGAAATATGGTGGATTAACACCAATAGGGAGCCCCGCAGAGTATGAGGAGGGAGCCCAAGCAGAACTTTTCAAACATGGTCTTTTCTCTCTCATCAATTACATTGTTGATGTATTTAACCACGTTGTTTGTTTGGGGTTTCCATAGTCTTAATCCCACCATACTAATACCCAATACACAAATCAGGAATAATAATCATTGTTAATTATGGTGACACATACTTCCTCCAACTTTTATGCCATCAACCTTCATGTGCAGTTATCAAAGCTGCTTGAGGTTCCTCACTTGTGGGCTAGAGGACAGGCATATTTCTATCATGCACATCAAACTACTGAACATATGCTCAACCTTGAATCCATTATTGAGGAGGCAAGGGACCACACTTTGACGGCTTGTGCTACTTTGTAGACTTTTAGAAAGTGTTTAACTCAAAGTCGAGGGAGGCCCTATTCGAACAACTTTGACTTTTGAGACTTTGGCACTTCATAGATCCCTATCACCATTGTCATGCACCTTTATGAGTTCGTTCATGGACACCTCCATACTACACAGACGGTTTCTGACTTTATTAGAAGCACAATCAGAGTGAAGCAAGGGTGCTATCCCTTCCCAAAGTTTGTGCATCTTTGATATGTTTCTGTGAGGATGCCATGTGAAAGAGATTACCTTTGCTCTTGAGCAGATTTCATTTATATACAAATTTACTTTTGTCCATGACCAGACTTCCTCTGTATACAATTACATAAATCTTTGGGCTTTTTAATACTCAATATTAGCACCTTTTAGCTAAGGTGCAATTTCCATAAATACACTTTTTCAATAGTGGCCTCCACTGATTGTAATTTTCAATATCTAGCTATTCACTTAATAAGATTCTTATTTGAAACATGGAAACTTAATGTTCAACATAATAGTGTTGACCAGGCAATAATGGCCAATCTTAACAGATAAAATATCGTAAATCATAATAGCATTTCCAACAAAATATCAACATTCTCTGGAATAAGAAGACAACCAATGTTCATTTGGAACAAATTTATTCATATTCAACCAAAGACCTCCATTACCATGTATCAAATTGATTTTCCATAGGAACTACTAAACTGATTCCAGATCTAAACTGTCATGCAATGGCCATTGATGCTGCAATATAAAACAAGACACGCAAAAGTGTAATAACATAGAAAGTACCTTCGACTATAAACTTCATGAAGAGCAGCAATCAACCAACTTCGGTCTCTTCCTACCGTTTTATTCTCCAGCCTAGAGTCAGACTCTCCCTTATAAGTATCCCCAACTTCAACACTGTCATCTATTATAAAATTGATCCGCATAGTAGTAACCTGAAAAGCCACAACCAGGATCAAGTGTCTATTAGCTTCAGTGTTTGTATAAATATTATACTTTGCACTGAAAACTACGACTTTTTTATTACAAATAGTAGAATAATTTTCAATGAGTAGCCAAAAACAGCAAGGAAAAATAATCAAAAACATAGGTGTGTACTGTCAAACTAAACTGCCATCTGAATACAAATTACTCACAAACCTCACTAGAAATATTTCGATGCATTTTAATAAGTATTTAAAATTACTAAACGGTTGGTGTAGTTTGCACCAATGTTACAATTGTCATCTCGGTGAAGGTCCAGAATATATCTTATCCATAATACCAGGGAAAATATGAGTAATCAGGGGAAACCTTCAGGAAGATTAAAAAAAAACACAAAAATAATCATTTCTCTCAATTGTTTAAAGTTTAAACATCTAAAGAAACAACGACACCAAAAAAATACATTGCTACATAAATATGAAAATAAAACTGATATATAAGTTCTCAAGTGATACATCACACATTGATATTGAAATATAATATCCGTTTTGAGTCATAAATCTTGACAAGATGATACAAAATCACAACAAACAAAAATAAATGTATATCATGAGATTAATCATGGCAATGAAAACAGCAGACTTCAACTTGTTTGCTTGCAGTATCCTCATAGATCAATACCCTAATTCACTTTAACAAATGAGGGTTAAATGACCCGAAATCTGATTATAATGAGATAATGATGCAGACAGCGTGATAATTCCCTTTTTATCATAATAATTACTGGAATTATCATGATAATTATGTCCAATATTATCAGCTTGGGGAATGACTCGTCACTCGTGATATTGCCAATAGATCACCAATGAATGAAGCACTCTTTGCATACATGAGGGTTCTCTTTGAAAGCATAAGGGTTAATAATACATCAACTCAAGAAAGTAAGTAGATAAAAATGTGACACAAAAGTGCAACTCATTCTACAAACAATCTACATCGACCTTATCTTTGGATCTCTTGAGCAGCAAGAGGGATGAAAGGAAATTGAAACATAAATTTCCTATTACTCAAAGGATCCTGTAATGTCTCCTATGGATTAACTGCCCATGGGAGAACCGAATAGCCTCTCCAAACCCCTAGGCTATAGTCTTTGATAAAGGGGGAAACCCAATTATCTAGTGTTTTCGGGTAGCTTGGGCAAAAAAGCCCAAATTTGGGGGTTGCACATGAGACCCTCACAATTGATTAAGGAGCAGAAGCCCCATGGAGAAATCTATAAATAGAGGAGAGTTTGAATCATTTCATCATCATCAAATTGGATTGGAATATCTCTAGTTCTCTTGAGCCTGAGGCTCTGAGGGTTTTGTCGTTGCACAAACTAGCAGGCCTAGTTTGTAGGCTAAAACTAGAGGGCACAACAACACTTTGGGACTAAGGACCACTGTCACCACAGCCTAAGTCCCCTTCTCTTCTAGGATTTTCACCGACGGGAGGATTCCCAGTATCCCTCACTAGTGATTGCTAAAACTAGAGGGCACAACAACACTTTGGGTCTAAGGACCACTATCACCACAGCCTAAGTCCCCTTCTCTTCTAGGATTTTCACCGACGGGAGGAGTGCCAGTATCCCTTACTCGTGATTGATGAGTCTATAATAGGTTTCAAAGTTAGGCAAGGATCGCTCATTCAATGCAAAGGTTCAATATATATGCAAGCTATGGGAGAATTTAGTAAGACTTTCCAAGAAAAACCCCTTGAAAAAATTTGCACAAGACCTAGGGTTGAGATATATGACAATATATTAGCACATCCAAGGTCAAGGTAGGCAAAAGAAAAGGCTATGAATGATATACTTCAACAAGTACTAAAGTGCAAGCATTCAAAGAATCCCAAGTTAAAGGATTAGCTTCTAGGGTTCCCACTTGGTGTGATAGCTAGGGCATCAATTATATTGAAATTCCACCATTGGAATTCATTCAAAACTTGAGGACTCCTAAAGGAGACACAAAGGAAGATTCTAGTCTGGACAAAATTCAAAAATTCCTCCTCCCTAAAATTTCACATCAAACCCTAGATAGCCTCCTTATCCTTAAATAGACAAATTTTAAGAAGAGAAAAAAAGGAAAATTTATGGATCAAATCCACGTTTGACCACCAAGGGACTCGACTAGTGCCTAGACCATTGGGAGTATGGAGTCATGGGTGCTTATAGTAGGCTAAATTGACCTTCAAGGAGGCTAAAAGAGGAAGCCCTAACTACCCCTTTCAACAATTACCTTCATTAGCATTAGTTAATGGAGTTTCATGGATAAATTATGACAATTTTCCACTAGGAACATTCATTTCATACCATCAATGAGTAACACATGCAAAACTTCCCAAGATCACAATTTCGCACCATATCAAGTAAATTAGGGCATAAATCTTCACTATGAGAAAGAATTCCATGCATTAGACATTTACATAAATATATTCAACAAGAAAAAGAACTTACTAGACTATATGATATTATGAAGTATATCCATCCATCAATAATGCATTTCGAAGCTCCAAAAAGATAGCAATATATCCATACAAAAAAGTGCATCCCAAAAACATACAAACCCTGTCTAAAATTGCAGGTCTGAATCCTCTAATGAGTCCAGCATGTTGACCCCTACTGGTCAACTACCCATGCAGTGCACCCCGTTTTTCTTGACAGAGAGAAGCAGCACCTGATCAGCATGACCGTGCCATCCTGCCATCATCAGCAGCTTGATCATTTTTTTTGTAAACCCAGTCTGCATGTATAAGTTGTAAATAGTCTAAGCAGATCAAAGTCATGTATCTAAAAGTTGCCTAGGTGGACCTAACTTTCTAATGATGATCTGCGTCCCGGGAGGTTTTTCGTCTCACCGATCTACGATCGGCAGAGTTTTCCTTCAAACCTGACCCCAAAGCCGGGATGGATTTCGTCATCAGAACTTTAGGAGAATCTTATATGTTGATCTGCTAGATTATCGTTGTGTCGCAGAGCTGGGTGTTTTGTGAGGGTCTGTATTAAATGGGTTTGTCCCTTAAGATGTAATTTTGTAAAAGTCATGATGTAATGTGTCCTGAGGGTCGAGAAATGTTTTAAATCCCCTCATGAGTCCTAAGTCCTAGGTCCTAGGTGATGTTTCCGAAAGGGCTTAGTTCAGTGATCCATTTTAAAATGAATTAAAAAATTAAAAAATGAATAAAAATAATAAAATAATAAAAATAATAAAAAATTAAAAAAATGAAGCAAAAACCCTAACTAATAAAATAATAATATTTTAAGTTAATAAATCGACGGATGAGATCAAGAGATGTCTTGATCCTCATCAACGGTCGAGATCATTTCTACATGGATCACTCGAACTAGCCGTTAGGATCATTTCCTTTATATAGGGTCTTAGGGAGTCATTTGAGATCATTCGATCTGTGAGTCTGATACTGAAGAAGCTCTCTTGTAAATCTGTTTCTGGTTAATAAAAGAAGACTTTGGGGTCCATATCTTGCTGGTGTTACTCTCTTGAAATGCTGTGAGATTGTTTCATTTTCTGCATATGTTATTTTCAGCCGTTAATAATAGCTTTTTGTAGAGTATTGTGAGCACAGGTATCTTGTTCACTTGCTGGGGTTTGGGTGCTGTTAGGGTTTCTGAAGTAATGGCAGGTATCTCCATTACTTCCTGAGATCTAGCAGCATTCTTGCCCTCTTTACTGATGGTTGTTTCTGAGCTGTGCAGAAAAACCCTTGCTGAAGAAGATTTGGTGGGCGTTAGGGGAAGTTCTCGGCTGAACCAGCCAACTCCCACAAGCATTTTCTGCTGAGCCCAGTGGATTTGATCCTGGGTCTATCATTCGGTTTTATTTTTCTGATCTGCATGAGAGAATTTCTGAAGTTTTTTACAGTGACAATCTGAGATTTCTTGTCTTTAAAATATTTCTGCTCTTATTGTTAAATCTGGCAGTCAGGGGGCCAAGATCTGTAAATTAGTCAGTTGATCTGGGGTTCAAATTTTGTTTATTTGATGTTAGGGTTTTTTTTTTCTCTTGCAGAAAACAGGCACGTGTGATCCAGAAGAGTCTCGAGGGTTTATTTTATAAAAAATTGTTCATTTGCAGACAAAAGGTGCTTAGATAATCGAAGCTGCACAACGGATGAAATAAAGTCAAAGGAGGCAGTTGTTTTCAATCTATCCCGCATCAAGCAGCAAGTAAATCTCAAATCGACTCAGTAATCTGTCTGTCGACTTCAGCACTGGGCAAGTAATATCAGATATATGACGCAGAAATCGTTAGGAAAAGGGCGTGTTTTGGAGCAGCCTTCCACGTGATCCTATCAGGCTTAAATCGACTTTCCTCCTGCTGCCGTTTCCAAACTGCGTCAAGTATAGACCTGCAAACACCAAATAAAATTCGATCTTGGGTTTTGATATATGATTCGGTAACTGGAAGCTTCAAAACTGTCTCAACACATAAGATTTCTTGGATTCACGCCATTCTCTGGTTGACCTGCGTAAGCCAAGGAAAACTGTAAATGATTCAAGTCAAATCTATTCTATATCGAATTTATTTACTGCAGAAATTTTCCCAGGTAATGACTGCAAATATCGAGCCAAGTAATTTCTGCGTAAATCTTAGATCGATCTTCATTTGCTGTCGTCAAACTATAAAAAAGAAAATTTTCTAAGTTTCGAGGCTGGGTTTCTTTCCTCCGGCGGCAGAGAGATAGTCGTTCAGTGGTTTCGGTCTACGTAGCAGGTAAGTCGACCTTTTTTTTGTGGTCACATACGCATCTTTAGGGTTTAGTCATTTTCGATTTTTCAAATTTTGATATCCATGCATAATAGCGTTTATTCATAGTTAGCATAGATTTTTTTTTATTTTGTTATAGTTACGATTTTAAATTTTTAGATTT
Organism: Pinus tabuliformis; assembly: GCA_031772625.1. Lineage (NCBI taxonomy): Eukaryota > Viridiplantae > Streptophyta > Pinopsida > Pinales > Pinaceae > Pinus > Pinus tabuliformis. Next base: position 810,787,156 of record CM062809.1, on the reverse strand, counting down.
TAATTTATTTTCTTTAGATTCTAGTTTTAGGTTTATAGTTTAATTCGTAGATTTTCTTATTAAAGTTTTAGATTTATTTTTAGTGAAGTGTCATTTTATTTTGCTTTAAAATATAAAAATAAAAAAAAAATAAAAGGATTTATGTTTACTTTAGTTTTCGTTAGATTTAGATTGTAATTTAGATGTTAGCGTAGTTTAAATTTCTTTTAGTTTTGGCTTTCTTTAAAATTTAATAAAAACAAATAAAAATGTTAGTTAGTGTTTTGGTTTAGAATTTGTTAAGTTTTATTTTTAATCTAGTGACTTTTTTATTTTATGTTTAGAATAGATTAAAGTTTTATGGTTTTATAGATTTTTTTTTTTTTTTTAATTTTCATTTTTAAAAAAATAAAAAAATAAAAAATAAAAAATAAAAAATAAAAAAATAAAAAAAATTTCGAAAAAATATAAAAATTTCGTGGAAAATTTATTTTTGCCAGATTCAGTTGTTTTCATGTTATATCTTTCATGCTGAATTTTCAAGTCGAGATGCGAAATTGATATCTGGTTAATGGTTTATGATTCGTGGTGGTTTAGAGCATTCATTTTTTTTGGTTGCTGGATATCGTTTTGGTCATTCTAAGAGCATTGTGATTTAGCTGATGATAGATGATTGCTATTCATGGTTCATGTTTCTATATCATTTAACAAGTAATCATTTTTACAACAATCTCTTAAGGCACTGGTCTATCAAATCAATAAAACCATTTTAGTGCATCTCGTCTCCCGGCCCAACTGTGTGGCAGTTGGCCTTCATCTTTCCTCAAGGTCTACCCCTTTAGCCGTGGGAGACAGGCTTAAACGGAGGGATCGGGGATCAGAGTGACAGCCCCCGGTCTGAGCGTTGTCGTGTCAATCCGCGCGACAACATTTTTTGGCGCCGTTGCCGGGGACAGAGTTTTTCTGTTCCTGGAGTTTCATCGACATTCATCTTCTCATCTTTTCATCTCTCATTTGAGCTGGCAGATTCAATATTTTGGCATCTTTTCATCACATATCAGCAGCATCTCTTCGGTGTGTTTCTTGTTTGGGTGGCGACTCCATTTTTTATTTTTTCCCAGACAAGAAGCCTCCCGCATATCTGTTTGTTGGTTACTTCTTGGATCTTAGAATCAGTTTTATTGTTCAAGTGGCGACTCCACTTCTTTCATCTTTTGATTTTCTTGAGCAAAGAGCTAGTTCTATCATCCATCTGATCCCTTATTGTTCATCATGGATTATTCATTTAAACCATGTCATTTTACTGATAATCTCCATGATCTTCCGAAAGAGGCCATTGGTAAATTACTTAAGTTCTCGGGTGATGATTCGGTCACTGTTAAAAGGCATTTAAACATGTTTACTTGTGTAATGATCTTATACTGTAGATTTCCTCAATATAATAATGAAGATTTCAAGATGCGTCTATTTGTCCGTTCTTTAGAGGGTGATGCCTTGGATTGGTTTAATAACTTTCCTAATGATTTTTTCACTTCTTTAGAAGACATTCTCAATGCTTTTAAAGATAGATATGATAGTCCACACAGCTTGCCTTCTACCTCTAAAATTGTGCAAAAAGAAGAAAGTAATCATATTAAAGGTCAAGCTGTTGAAGAAAGAGTTCAAGATCAGAATATGTCAGATCAAGTTCAGGAAAGTGAAAAATCAGTGATAAGTGACAATGAAAAGGAGGAGCAAAAGCAAATAATACAAGATTTAAAGATGCTGGTAAAAAATCTAGAAAGCAACCAAATTAATCTTATCAATGATGTTAAAACTTTACGCACCCATCTAGAAAAACGTAATAAGGAGATTGAGGACACGGAAAATCAGCATGCTAAGGAAATTGAGGCCATGAAAACTAAACATGAAACGGAAATTGGAAACGTGCAAGCGAATCATGAAGAAGAAAAAAATTCCATGCAGCATTGCTTGATGAACATAAAGGAAGAAAATGTTAAAGTAATAAAAGACATGGAAGAACATCATGCCAGACAAATTAGTGCTATAAAGGTTGAACACTCTAGACAGATGGATGCCATTAGAATACAGGTTCAAAAATTTCAGCAATTGGAAAATGAAAGAAAACAGATAACATCAATAGATCAGGAGCCTTCTCATTTGTTGCAACAAGATCCATCTTATTATGAGGAGGTTATTAGTTCAGTTGAAAGATGGTTGATTGAGGATGGACTTAAGAATGATAAAGATCAGATGCGGGCTAAAGAGAGACATATCACGCGTACTTCATCTAATAGTTTCGAGACAGAAAGTTCCAGCTCATCAGTAATTCATCCTGCCAGAAAGAAAAAGCGCAAGAGGAAGAAAATGAGAAGAAGATTTGACGCATCAGACGGCCGCGAGCAGCTTGATTTTCGGATAGGAAGGAGTCCTACCATATGCAAAATGGGACATGGCACATCCGACAAGCAGCCGACAGATTTGCCTGAAAGCAGGCAAATGCTCAGTATGCACTATATTGAAAACATCTGATGCCGTAGGGCATCCTTTGTATCGTATTTCTAACCCTACTCCTTGTTTTTTTCCGCATTTTCGTTTCTGTTTTAGATAGTCAATAAATGAAGAGCTTTTATCTTTATTGTGCTTAACGTATATGCTGATTTTTGGATGGACGCTACTTATTTTTGTGTTGTATGGATGCAGATTCTGGATTCTCACATTCCTGCAAGCAGCAACGTGTCCCCAAGTAGAGCCAGATGTTGACCCCTACTGGTCAACTACCCATGCAGTGCACCCCGTTTTTCTTGACAGAGAGAAGCAGCACCTGATCAGCATGACCGTGCCATCCTGCCATCATCAGCAGCTTGATCATTTTTTTTGTAAACCCAGTCTGCATGTATAAGTTGTAAATAGTCTAAGCAGATCAGAGTCATGTATCTAAAAGTTGCCTAGGTGGACCTAACTTTCTAATGATGATCTGCGTCCCGGGAGGTTTTTCGTCTCACCGATCTACGATCGGCAGAGTTTTCCTTCAAACCTGACCCCAAAGCCGGGATGGATTTCGTCATCAGAACTTTAGGAGAATCTTATATGTTGATCTGCTAGATTATCGTTGTGTCGCAGAGCTGGGTGTTTTGTGAGGGTCTGTATTAAATGGGTTTGTCCCTTAAGATGTAATTTTGTAAAAGTCATGATGTAATGTGTCCTGAGGGTCGAGAAATGTTTTAAATCCCCTCATGAGTCCTAAGTCCTAGGTCCTAGGTGATGTTTCCGAAAGGGCTTAGTTCAGTGATCCATTTTAAAATGAATTAAAAAATTAAAAAATGAATAAAAATAATAAAATAATAAAAATAATAAAAAATTAAAAAAATGAAGCAAAAACCCTAACTAATAAAATAATAATATTTTAAGTTAATAAATCGACGGATGAGATCAAGAGATGTCTTGATCCTCATCAACGGTCGAGATCATTTCTACATGGATCACTCGAACTAGCCGTTAGGATCATTTCCTTTATATAGGGTCTTAGGGAGTCATTTGAGATCATTCGATCTGTGAGTCTGATACTGAAGAAGCTCTCTTGTAAATCTGTTTCTGGTTAATAAAAGAAGACTTTGGGGTCCATATCTTGCTGGTGTTACTCTCTTGAAATGCTGTGAGATTGTTTCATTTTCTGCATATGTTATTTTCAGCCGTTAATAATAGCTTTTTGTAGAGTATTGTGAGCACAGGTATCTTGTTCACTTGCTGGGGTTTGGGTGCTGTTAGGGTTTCTGAAGTAATGGCAGGTATCTCCATTACTTCCTGAGATCTAGCAGCATTCTTGCCCTCTTTACTGCTGGTTGTTTCTGAGCTGTGCAGAAAAACCCTTGCTGAAGAAGATTTGGTGGGCGTTAGGGGAAGTTCTCGGCTGAACCAGCCAACTCCCACAAGCATTTTCTGCTGAGCCCAGTGGATTTGATCCTGGGTCTATCATTCAGTTTTATTTTTCTGATCTGCATGAGAGAATTTCTGAAGTTTTTCACAGTGACAATCTGAGATTTCTTGTCTTTAAAATATTTCTGCTCTTATTGTTAAATCTGGCAGTCAAGGGGCCAAGATCTGTAAATTAGTCAGTTGATCTGGGGTTCAAATTTTGTTTATTTGATGTTAGGGTTTTTTTTTTCTCTTGCAGAAAACAGGCACGTGTGATCCAGAAGAGTCTCGAGGGTTTATTTTATAAAAAATTGTTCATTTGCAGACAAAAGGTGCTTAGATAATTGAAGCTGCACAACGGATGAAATAAAGTCAAAGGAGGCAGCTGTTTTAAATCTATCCCGCATCAGGCAGCAAGTAAATCTCAAATCGACTCAGTAATCTGTCTGTCGACTTCAGCACTGGGCAAGTAATATCAGATATATGACGTAGAAATCGTTAGGAAAAGGGCGTGTTTTGGAGCAGCCTTCCACGTGATCCTATCAGGCTTAAATCGACTTTCCTCCTGCTGCCGTTTCCAAACTGCGTCAAGTATAGACCTGCAAACACCAAATAAAATTCGATCTTGGGTTTTGATATATGATTCGGTAACTGGAAGCTTCAAAACTGTCTCAACGCATAAGATTTCTTGGATTCACGCCATTCTCTGGTTGACCTGCGCAAGCCAAGGAAAACTGTAAATGATTCAAGTCAAATCTATTCTATATCGAATTTATTTACTGCAGAAATTTTCCCAGGTAATGACTGCAAATATCGAGCCAAGTAATTTCTGCGTAAATCTTAGATCGATCTTCATTTGCTGCCGTCAAACTATAAAAAAGAAAATTTTCTAAGTTTCGAGGCTGGGTTTCTTTCCTCCGGCGGCAGAGAGATAGTCGTTCAGTGGTTTCGGTCTACGTAGCAGGTAAGTCGACCTTTTTTTTTTTGTGGTCACATACGCATCTTTAGGGTTTAGTCGTTTTCGATTTTTCAAATTTTGATATCCATGCGTAATAGCGTTTATTCATAGTTAGCATAGATTTTTTTTTATTTTGTTATAGTTACGATTTTAAATTTTTAGATTTTAATTTATTTTCTTTAGATTCTAGTTTTAGGTTTATAGTTTAATTCGTAGATTTTCTTATTAAAGTTTTAGATTTATTTTTAGTGAAGTGTCATTTTATTTTGCTTTAAAATATAAAAATAAAAAAAAATAAAAGGATTTACGTTTACTTTAGTTTTCGTTAGATTTAGATTGTAATTTAGATGTTAGCGTAGTTTAAATTTCTTTTAGTTTTGGCTTTCTTTAAAATTTAATAAAAACAAATAAAAATGTTAGTTAGTGGTTTGGTTTAGAATTTGTTAAGTTTTATTTTTAATCTAGTGACTTTTTTATTTTATGTTTAGAATAGATTAAAGTTTTATGGTTTTATAGATTTTTTTATTTTTTTTAATTTTCATTTTTAAAAAAAATAAAAATAAAAAATAAAAAATAAAAAATAAAAATAAAAATATAAAAATTTTCGAAAAAATATAAAAATTTCGTGGAAAATTTATTTTTGCCAGATTTAGTTGTTTTCATGTTATATCTTTCATGCTGAATTTTCAAGTCGAGATGCGAAATTGATATCTGGTTAATGGTTTATGATTCGTGGTGGTTTAGAGCATTCATTTTTTTTGGTTGCTGGATATCGTTTTGGTCATTCTAAGAGCATTGTGATTTAGCTGATGATAGATGATTGCTATTCATGGTTCATGTTTCTATATCATTTAACAAGTAATCATTTTTACAACAATCTCTTAAGGCACTGGTCTATCAAATCAATAAAACCATTTTAGTGCATCTCGTCTCCCGGCCCAACTGTGTGGCAGTTGGCCTTCATCTTTCCTCAGGGTCTACCCCCCTTAGCCGTGGGAGACAGGCTTAAACGGAGGGATCGGGGATCAGAGTGACAGCCCCCGGTCTGAGCGTTGTCGTGTCAATCCGCGCAACAACACAGCAAAAATCCAAAGTGCGATAATCCAAGTGAGAATGACCCTCACTTATTTATACATGTCATAAAAGTTCAAAAAGTAAAAGAAAAGCACCTCCTATGCCTAAAATGCTATGTAACCCACCCATGGTGACAAGCCAACCATAATAGCACAATAAACAAATAGAATTACCCTTCTTCAAACCACGCCAGGCTAACGTGGAGGCCTAGAAGGGCTATGTTGAGACCTCGTGCCAAAAATAAGAGTGAAGGCCTCAAAATCAATCGACAAGAAGGGGATGCCCTCAAAATGTTGCATAGCATCTCCAAACCTCAAGTTGGGCTTTGTGGGCTCCAAATGGGTCTCTGTGAAGCCCCAATTTTAGAAATTAACCAAAGATGTAAATTTTGTGCCCTAAATTTAGAAATTAAATCAAAACATTCCAGAAAATATACCCAGACTTTTAATTTACTCAAACATGCAATTAAACTAGAATTTGATAAATGGGGATGCAGAAGAATACTTGGTTATCCGTTTGAGGGGGTTTTTGGCCTCTTGTTGCAACCGCTCCTGCTAACAAACTGACCCTTTTCCTCCTAGCCTATCTGGGATCAATCTATTTGGATCCCAGATCTAGAAGAATTCAAAATGGAGGTCTTCCAGCCCCTGTGCCCAAAGCTACAAGAACAATTAAGACTCAATATTCCTCTCTGTCTGTGGCTTCCTCGGGATTTCCTCTCTGTCTGTGAAATACTCCAAAAACTCTTCCCCCCTTCTATGTGTTATTCCTTCTCCTTATATCCCCCACACCACCAACTTCTCCCTCCTTCCACTGTCTCAACATCCACGTTAAAATATGTTTTCCATGCCTTATCCTGTTACGTGGAAATCCAGAATGATCTTCTATCCGCTTTGGAGGTCACACCTTTTCTGTGTAAATAACCCTATTTGATTAAATAAAATTTGATTGAGTTGGTTTATTCACCTTTAAATTATATGTTTTGTCGACAGGTATAATCCAAAGGTTTTATTCAAGAGGTTATAATTTATTCAAACGTTTATGTTATATATCCTTTTGATTATATTTATTTATTTCCATTTTGTTGACATAATTATATTTATTATATTTCTTTTAGTTAATAAAAATATATAATTCTTTTAGTTAATATAAAAATAATATATATATTTTAATTCACTTTTATTTATATAATCCTTTGTATTTATTGATATTTATTTTGAATAGTACTTTGATTAGTTTCATATTATGATGGTGGTATACATAACAAGTACCCCACTCTACATATTCATTATATTATGGTGAGTTAGATATTTACTTAGTACTTCAATAATTAATTCATTACCATATACTTGGACATTTTTCATAATTAGTTAGTACGTATACTAGTGCAGTACATGCAATGCATACTTATGTAACTATCATATGCATGCCTCGTATGCATGCTAATATTCCTATGTTCCCTATAATTTAATGGGTCATTACAGTCTCATGGGTCTCCAAGTGGCTCAAGATCAAGTTGATGCTCTATCAATGGTGGCTGGAAGATGATACATGCCCTCCTATGTCTCCCAAGAAGAGACAAACCTCCTGTAGCCCTAGATCAGCTGCCAGGTGTTGAGTGCAGTGTGTGGTTGGGCAACATGGTCCAAGTACATCATCATCTCTGTATAACTAGGGCACGAGCAACCAATGTGGTGGTGCTAAAGAAGCCCAAATATGTGTACATCCCTCATCATTACCACCCTTGAGCCCATGTCATTTGGCCTTGAGACCCTATGTCCCCATCCACTTCATCATTATCCACATGACATCTACCACTTGAAGGATGTACCTTGGACATGTCCTTCCCTTTAAGGAATGGGAACACCTAATAGGTTGGTTTATTAACTAGTCATATCAAGGGAGGTAACACCATTACATACTCAAAGCCCCAAATTTGGAAGGGGAACCCACTATGAAGTGTCCATTTCTGCCCTTGATTAACGAGCTTATTCACTCAATTGCACTAATGAATTATTGTATCTGAAGGTGAAGAGAGGCATTGGATCTTATACAAGATTGGCAGGTTGATTCACTTTGGGCTTTGCATCCCTATACAAGATCCAAGCCCACCAGAGGATCATATTGACACTTGCAAGGGAAGCGTTGAGAGCCATGGGTTTCCATCATGTGACAGAGAATTATTTCATGCCATGGGCAGCCTCAACACCTTCAGCAGCTTGTCCATTGCCCCACATTATATGCAAGATGATGCACTTGGACCAGCAATGCCCCCAGCCAGCTTAGCATTGTATATAGGGTTTGACAGTTGATCTAAGGAGTCAGGACTAGCAGAGGTTTGTCTCATCCTTTAGACATGGAAGGGAAAGCACCATATTCCATGCCCTTATTTGAAGTAGTAGTCTATAGGCTTATTTTACACCAAGAGACCCATGACACCACTACTTGTGCCCCAAAGCCACTTTGGAGCACCACACGATGTTTTACTTGGAGATCAAGGGGCCATCCCCTTGACCATCATTCATGGAGCCCTCTTCTTCATCACGGCACTTGAGGACTCGATTAAGCCTTCCAACGGCCCTCCTACACCATTGCTACATCATTTCGGTTTCATCTTGGATGGCTTATCTTACACTTTATGATTTATTTGGTGGGCTTGTCACCAAAGTAATGTTATTTTGAACATTAAAATATTTTTAAGGGAGTCTTAGGCTAATTCGAACTACTTAGAGTATCATACATATAAATAAAAGTGACTCTCATTTGTGACAGCATCATCATCACACTTGGATCTATTTCTCTCTTGAAAATTTCACACTTTTTCTCTTTGTTGTGTATTGGAGATCTCTTGATACATTTTGATATATTTGGAGCTGAAATTTCATCCTTTCTTGGAGCCATATTATTGATCTCGGATTGGAAATATCTCTTGTTATCTTGTAAGTAATCTTGTTGAAGATTTTTTGCATGAAAAATGTCTAATGTGTGGAATTATTGCAACTAGCTTGTCTTTTTTGTCCTAATTTATTCAATTTCATTGTGAAATTGCACATGTTACTTATTGAATAACAAGTGATGAATGTTTCTAGTGTATCAAAACTAGTTTTCCTTCCATGAAAATCCATAGATCTTGGGTAGGTAAATATTAAAGAGTAGTTGTTAGGGCTTTGCTTTTTAGCCTTGTTGAAGACAATTTCAGGCAAATTTCGAAGCACATAGACTCCATAGCCCAAGGCTAAGGCAATGATCCAAGTAAATTTGGTGATTACTCCTTTTTCCCTTCTCTTTTTCTTCTCCCAAAAATTTCGACCTCCCATCCTAAATAACATAGCTAGGGCTGGCTACGAAATCCATTAGAGGGACTATTTTTCGAATCTGTCTAGACAAGCAACTGCGATGGTGTCTCCTCTAGTTATCCTCCAGGTTTGGTTGAATTCCCATGGCCAGTTTGCAAGAAAACTCAAGCCAAGCTCTGACTTTGGAAGCTTATCTTCAGCTTCATAGGTTGGAGGTCTTCTAAAGGGTCATTTTCACTCAAAACTTTGAGAAATCAATCATTCTTGATCCTTTCCTATCCTAAGCTTCACCTAGTGATCACATTGGAGGACTTCCTCCCACAATTAATCAAAAAACCCTAGGTCTTGTTTGGGCTTCTTTCTAGGTCCCTCTAGTGGATCAATAACCCTATTTGAAGAAGGATTATCTTACAAAGCCCCTATAGAGGCCTTGCCTCATCTTGGAAGTCTTGATCCTAGGCATACTCATTATTATTTGAATATCCCTAATCGTAGGTCTTGGACTTCCTTATAGGTCTTTCTTGGAGAGCCCTTAGCTTCTCTTGAAGCATATGAGCCATTATTTGAGCCTCTCCTTTGAATGGACCTTGGAAATCACATCATACCCTGTCACTGATCCTATCATTATAAGTGATTTCCCTCAAATCGGGATTTCTCCCATCCGTGAAAGTTCGTAAAGAGTGAGGGACACTGACTAAGGTGACAGTGGGTCATTGTCTCATTGTTGTCACTTGGTCTAGTAGTTGTCCCTTAGCTACCCCTCCTAGAACCTCCGCTAGATTATATGGCAACAGGTTTTAAGACCCCTTTTCTTTGATTAGCTTCGATGGAGGTTATCCCACCCTATCAAATTCTTTTGTCTAGTTTCGGTGGAGTTGATCCCACCCTATCTAGACACCTCTTTCTTTGTTCTGGCATAATTTTCTAAAGTCTATCTTTTTTATTTTTTTGACAATAATTTGAGCCTCTCCTTTGAATGGGCCTTGGAAATCACATCATACCTTGTCACTGATCCTATCATTATTAGTGATTTCCCTCAAATCGGGATTGCTCCCATCCGTGAAAGTTCGTAAAGGGTGAGGGACACTGACTGAGGTGATAGTGGGTCGTTGTCTCATTGTTGTCACTTGGTCTAGTAGTTGTCCCTTAGCTACCCCTCCTAGAACCTCTGCTAGATTATATGGCAACAGGTTTTAAGACCCCTTTTCTTTGATTAGCTTCGATGGAGGTTATCCCACCCTATCTAATTCTTTTGTCTAGTTTCGGTGGAGTTGATCCCACCCTATCTAGACACCTCTTTCTTTGTTCTGGCATAATTTTCTAAAGTCTATCTTTTTTATTTTTTTGACAATAAGGATTGAAGAATCACACTAAACAGTAGCTATCCAAATCATTCTATACAGAACAGTAAGGGCCATCATACCTCAGACAATACATCCAGGGAACATCTGAGGTTGGGTTTCTCTCCTAAGGCCACTCAGGGATTGCATCCAAACAATCTGCACACACTAGGGCACTCTATGAGGCGAGTCAATGACATCATTTGTAGATTAAACACTTGATAGTGGAATCTCTAAGGTTGAGTGAGGCAACGGCCTCCTTGCAAGTGTTTGCAATCAAATCAAGAACATTCGAGTAGCGGACGTTCTCATGAAGTCAAGAGCCAAATCTGAAATTTATCACTAGGAGATAGTGGCACCCTTCATGAGATATAGCGACGTAGTTGATTGAGCATATCACGAGCACAGTTAACAAAATTACCTAAGGCACACAAAGAACTGTCTGGAGTTAGATAAATAATCTTCAAATGTGGCAAAGATTTGGAAGTGGCACGTTGATCAGTGGGATGGCGGGCAATCTAAATGTAATCGGGCCACATTATCCTAAGACAAATCTGTAGCATCCCATGCAGCAATCAAAACAGTGGAGCAAAGGCGTCTGATCATCCCAGTCAATAGGCATGTCATTATCCCAATTGATGTAGCGAAGAGACTGACATGACGACATGATCTAGTTCCTGGTGCTCCTAATAGGCTACCAAAACCCTAAAACCACCAATGCAAATCATATCTCAAGAGGTCTTCCGTAGATAACAATATCTCTCTCTCAATGTCTTGTGCCCCTACATGTCTTTATGCTCTATTGCCAACAACAGGCCCTCTTTGCCAAAAACAAGCCCTCAAGCCCTCTTTGCCAACAACAGTCCCTCTCGACCCTCTTCGCCCTCACGACCCAACTCATCCCTCTCTCCCATCTCGACCTTTCTCAACCCTTTCTACCATCTCGGCCCAACTTGACCCTTTGTACCATCTCGACCCAACTCATCCCTTCTCACCCCTCTCGACCTTCTTTGCCCATCGCATCCCTCTTGGCCTCCACAAGATGATCTCTTGCCAACCACCTTCCACATGCCCTCAAAGATCTGAGGCTTACTTGGCCTTCTACTCTACACGATGCTCTCTTACCGACCACAAGAATGAATCACCCGCCTTTGTACTTATACTTTTCCATTGCCATACCATGGATCTATACAATGGGTTATCAAAATACCAAGGGTCATTAGAATACCATGGACCAGCAAAATACCATGGGTCTATGGGTGCAAAGCCCCATCACTTCGTCCACTAGCCTCACAGAGGGAGAATACTCTCAATGCTACCGAAAACATCAACACTAACTCTTAGCGAGGGCTGTATTCTCATAGCACCACTTGGAAGTGGGCTTTGTCTTCGATCCTAGAACACATTTCCACCCTTGATCTGCTACCACAACTGCTCCATATAACACAGAAGCAATTCATGTTACATGACAAGGACCCTTCTTCGAAGAAACCCTACTCCTAAAAGCCTCTCACTCCTGAGCATCCTGCATGGTCATCTTGTACCATGACTTCCTGACCCTGAAGTTGTTGACTCCATCTAACCCTATTGACTCCCACCTAACTCGAGATTGACCCTCAAGGTCTCTACTTGACCTTCACTCCAAGTTTCTCACTTGAATCTCTAATGCCTATCCCAGGCCTCTGACCATCTCAATCCTGCCTTCCTGGCCACTCTTCTATAACAAGAACAAATCTAGCCCTTACTCGGCACCTCCAAGCTCAGATCTCTTCACAAGACCTTCACACCTGGATCATAATGAATCTCTCATTCTCTTGCGTTGATCTCCTCCCAAGGTCCTAGCACATCTAGTAAATGAATCTCTCATCCATTTCTCTTTGTCTATGCACCAAGTTGCAACTGTCCACAACTCCTTTTGTGAACGATCTACTCCATGTCTCACTAGGATTGCTAATCTTGGCCTTCACAACCCATACAAGTAGTCTACCATACTTAGCCAACTCTCTTGGCATGAGTCTTCAAAACATTGTTGCTAGCTACAACAGTTCCTACAGGTCCCTCTCAGAGTTGTCACCTAAGCAAATCTCAAATCCAAATCCCCTTCTCGAAGACCATGCTTTGATACCATGTGAGATTTTGGACACTAGACTCAGTGCACATACACACAAACACACACAAAAGATTTAGTAACAGTCTCAAATTAACTAATTAACTAAAACACACCGATGTGCCAACTAAAAAAAAAATTGCACATCAAAACTCATAAAACCAACAATTAGATCATACACAATAACATATTACACACAAGTTTTTCCCAATCAACAGTTCATCATTAAATTCTTCTAGGAACCTAATCAAGCTCCCTGAATGGGATAATGGCCCTCAAGAAAATTACATATATAACAATCACCCTAGATTTGATTGAGTGGATCACGCCCCAGATTTGTCATTGATTTGGATCATCTGGACCTCCTTTGATGTTATGTGCTCTTTCCTTAGACCCAACACAACTGAGTATCTTACTCACTATAAGCCTGCAATATTACTCATGCAATTCTCTTTCTTACTTGAACGAATCTCTTTCTCAATGTCTCGTGCCCCTGCACAACTTTGTGCTCTCTTCCCAACAACAAGCCCTCTCAACCCTCTTTGCCAACAACAGAGAATCTCTTTCTCAATGTCTCGTGCCCCTGCACAACTTTGTGCTCTCTTTCCAACAACAGGCCCTCTCAACCCTCTTTGCCAACAACAAGCCCTCTCTACCAACAAAATGCCCTCTCAACCATCTCATCCCACCTCGCCCTTCTTGACCTTCACAAGATGCTTTCTTCCTTAAACCACCACTGGTTTGTGGTCTTCCTTAAACCACCATTTTAGAGAGCATATTCAGCCATTGGCTGCCGTGAATTTTTGCATTTTAGCTCTCTTCTTGGACTCTCATACACCCCTTCCAATTAAGAGGGCAGGGGGGAGGGGAACGTTGAACACCTAATCTATTAGGATTATGGTGAATGGTTACTAGAAGTCCAAGAAACCTTGGAAGTTGAATCCAACGTTTTCAATGTTGTATTTATATGTACATCATTCTTAATGATAGTTGAATTCATTTCCAATTGTGATTCCAACAGATGTGTTTTGGAGGATGACACTAAGATGTCAACAATATCTTACCAAGTGCAAGAAATGTGGAGCAAATCTATTATCTCAGACCTTGGACCATCAAGTATTTAATAGTTGCAGTAAATTCATCAATGCTTTGAGGATGAAGCATTCCCAAGAGAGGATGGCTTGTAATATACCTAAAACATATATTACTTTTTATGTAATAATATATGAATATATTGTAATTATTAATGGTTGCACTTTTTCCTAAAGGCATGACCATTCAACTCATATGTGTTTACATTTGTAGCGTAAAGAAATTATTATACTATATATTGATTTATATCCATTTATTCTAGTTTGTTCCAATAACCATACTCATTCATGTCTTTTCTTCTCAAGTCGCTACAAGTTCCAAGGCTAGTTCATTAACATACTTTGTACTTTAATTGCTTTGGTTTAAGATACCAGTACCAACTAAGATCTTAAATTTCAATACATGCTCTTCTAACCACACATCAAATTCTCCATCTATGAACAACTTGTATCGTGTACTTTGCTTCTAATTCCATGCCCACCTTCCCCTAAATTTTGACCAAAATCCACCATTCTTCAGATGTTGTTGTCCTAGCCTTCTATGTGTCTTCTATAATTGTTGTTGACTCTTTTATTTTCACTTCAACCTTTTGTGGCTCATAAAAAATGCCCCCTCATTACGATTCTTGAGTTGATATTGATTAAGGATCATGTTCAATGCTTCAATCCTAAATGCATTTTTTTTACCTCCACTCTTTTGACTAGAGAAATCGGCTACAGGCTTATGTTCATCCATATATTGATCAAATCCATCTACTTGTATAGTTAGCTCATACATTGTCTCAATTTTCTCAACCCATGGCTACTCAAGTCCTTTACGGCCTCTTAGCATAAACATCTATATATCTAGTAAAGGAATAGTTGTTTTAGGTATACTCTCTTAGACCTCCTTCAGCAAACACTACTTGCAAGAAAAGAACACTGCACTCCTCTCCAAGTCCTTAAGTTGCAAACAACTAGTCCTATGAAAGTTTAATTCACTTATCCTTCTCCTTGTATCTTTGAGCATTACTTAATGACTTTTCATGAAGACTTGATGGGCCACATTTGAAAGCTCCAAGGCCCCAAATTTAGACACTCGTGTCTCTATCTAAATGATGTGGCAATTTTTTATTGTCGTGAAGACTTTAGGATTGTCCATACTACTAGGATTGAAACATCAACACTTACTTTATTTCTTTCTTTAGTAAAGCAACAAGACATTTGGTCAATCACCTAACTTTTGTTTCTTTCCTTTCTCTTCAAAAACATCATCCCCAGTCACATTCCATTTCTCGACTTTTTATGCATGTACAATATATTTCTTGTCCTCTTCCTAAGAAACTTCCATCCTCCATAACAAGTAATAATCATTATAATCCTCTACTAGATGTGTGAGTATGACCATCAATGTTCACTTGTCCTTCTAGAATCCCCTTGACCTAAGTTTCATCCTCTTTACTAGGGTCGTCCTAAGTTTCATACTTTTGTCCCCCTAGGATTGTGTTCTTGCACTTCTTTCTTTTCTTCTTTCCTTCTATTCCTTATTTTTCTTTTTTTTAATTCCACTATTTTCCCAAGCCATTTTCCTTGAATGCTTTATTTTGTTCCATAATCTCCTCTTTTCCTTTTTTTCTCTCTTCTTCATCCCTGGCCTTTTGTCCCCCCTTTCCCATCATTTTCATATCTTTGTAATTCCTTTTTTCTCAAGCCCATGACTTCCTTCTTATCCACTCATGAGCTTGTTACCTCCTAAACCTATGGTGGTTCTTTATTATTTTGTCAAAGACAATTGGTTTTATGTCCCAACAGAGTTCTTATATAATGGGTACCCCATTTGGATTTTCCCTAGAACATATCAATACAATCTCACATTCTTTTGCATTCTTATCCTTCCTTGTTATTGTCTACCTACTTCCTTTTCTTCCTTCATATTTTGCAAGTCCTTCTAGCTTCTTTCTTTTATTTGGGTCATTGTCCCCATTGTCACTTTCATCATTAAGATTACCAAAACCAGTATGCACCTTCTACTCTTTCGTTGCCTTGGCTTGCATTAAGGGAATTTTGAGGTCAAAAATAGGCCTCATAACAAGAAAAAAACTATCAAAATCATTTAAAAGAATCAATAGGATTCAAGATGATGATGCCATCACCGAGGGGTAAATATTTTAGGAGGTAAAAGAAGAAAACTACTATTTATAAATGTCTTTAATTCTACATCCAAAGAGTGCCTACACTTGACATTATAGTAAACCTATAAGTGAAAAATTCAATTAAAAAAAAACTTTTCCATTAAAAATTCATAACTCTTATTTTATTATTTCAACCATTACTTTTTTATTTTCCAAAGGAGGCCCATTTTAGACCCCAAAATTCCCTTAATGTCTCAACATGATCTTCTCCTCTATAGCTTTCTCGATCTTATGGACTTCACCAACATGGCTTATTTCCAAAGGCTCTCTCAATATTGCTTGTCTAATGTGTTGTACTTGAATGTCCCATTAACCCAATGTTCCACTGAGTTTCCGAGATCGGGAAACATGGGAGCAAGGATACGCACAAGGGGGACGTATATAAGCGACCTCAAAATTTAGGGAATTTTCGGGGAAACAGGGAAACGTCATAGTCATAAAAATTATATATTATTAAAAATTTAACATATAAAAATAAAAAGATAAAATCCCAAAAATATGTCAATAACTAAATAGAAAATCTTAATAATCATGAAATGTACATCTAAAGACAAAATATGATCATCATTACTTATTAGACTATTATCATTTATGAATTATCATTTGACATTTCTGCATTGTAAATCTAAAAGTAAATTACTAAATTGAATCCATCATTTGACATTATGCAATGTTCCTTCTAAATTCATCATTTGGCATGATGCAAGATACAACTAAATTAAATTAATAATTGAAATTATGCAATGCGCATCAAATTTTCAAAAACAACAGAAAGTAAATTCATCATATGACAATAACATTGACATTATGTTGAAGTCTAAAATAGCCATAGAATACTAACTAAAAGTAAACTTAGAAAGCACTGAGCAATGAAATACTAGTAAATTTCTCAAGAAGTACTAAATAATATTAATAAATACTAAGTCTTAAGTTTCAATATACTTTAAGTTTTTTTTTGTTATTGTTTTTATTTTATTTTTTAAGTTTTAAATTTTAATATAATTTAATTTATTTATTTATTTTTAATTTTTTTTTAAGTTTTATCAAGTTTTAATATAGTTTCATTTTTTTTTCATATATTTTAATTTGAATTTCTTTTTTAATTTTTAATGTTTTATAAAAATTATTAGACAAAAAAATGGGGGGACGCACCCCCTTGCATACCCCCAACATCCCCTCGATGTACCCCTACAAAGGAGTCACGTTTTGTGGCCAGAAAAACATTCCCCCGGAGTTTCCCTAACTTTACCCAAAAAGGAAAACTCGACAATGATCCTTAATGAAGCCACTAACCAAAGGCAAGCTAGGGAGAATGGTTCTTGAGCTAGGGCTTGGAATATCTTGAGATTCCATTGTCGAATTGTCTTCAAATTTGGAGGACCTCTCAAGGACACACCAGCACAGTTCTTGACCAATTTTCATCAACTTTGGATGGCTACAATAAAATTCGTATGATGCCCTAGAAGCCTACTAGGGTTAGGGCTTAAAAAAAGAGGTGAAAAAGATTTTTCATTTTGGGTGATCACCTAGGACTAGACCAATGCCTAGCCTATTGGGAGAATGGAGTCAAGAATGAGATTGATTCAAGGTCTTCGCTCTATCAAGGAGCCTAATTGCAGCTTCGCATGCCCTAGTGAAGCAACTACCCAGCTACAACAAGGATTTATACTTCGACTTGCCAAAAGAATGGAGTTTAGGGTTAAGTTTCAAAGACAACCCCTAGGAACATTCACTTTTCCTTGCCCAATGAGAAACACATGCAATAGATCAAGGCTACAAAGTGATTAAGAATTTCGCATAATTTAGAGCACAAGCAGCTTCATGATGCAGTATTTCATACATTAAACATTTAATGAAAATTTTGCATAAAAGAGAAACTTACATGGCAAAAAAAGTATATCCATCCATTACATTTGCAAGAGAGAAGCTCCAAAATAGTATAGCATCAACCCAAACATCAATATGCATTCAATAATCTCCAATTGATTCTCCAAGAGCTAAAGCAAAAATCTCAAGAAGAGATACCAATCCAAAACTATAATGAACAAAGTACGTATACTTCAACGGTATGCTCTGATACCAATGTAACGAACAAAGTTCGTATACGCAACGAAGTAATCTTCAGAATACTTCGAAGACAAAGACATCCATTGTAGGACAAGTAATTGTATATTGAATATTATATAAAAGAATTGATGAGATGATTACAATGAGGGTGAGGGCCTGCTTATATACCCTAGGCAGGTGCCTCTTCACTAACGGAAATGTCCTTAGAACATGTCTCTTCAATACTAACTATTAGTTAGTTAATCATTAATTATGATTATTATTATTTACATTATTTTTATTATTTTTATATCAATTTTATTCATAACATTGCCTTCCTCTTCAAAAAGCTTTGTCCTCAAAGCTTACTGACGAAAGGGCTTGATCTATTTTCCTGTTTTGAATATCTTCTCATCTCAAAACTTTCATCTTCGTTGATACAAGACAAAATGATCCTCTGAGTGATAAACAAAATTGTCGCACTGAGAATGAATCTGACCATCCTAGATTAATCTGTTGTGGGATCTTCTGGTCACTGGAAATTTGTAATGAATTGTTATCATAGGACTGGATTCTACAAACTTCAACATTCCTAGGAACATAAATCTATTGTTTAAGTTCTGAGTGATATAGATTCGTAGATTGATTGAGGTGTCTATTCTTATGATTCAGATGTAGATAAGGAGTTCTTTTTGTTTGAGCTTCCTTTAATGTGTGTGTGGCAATTCCCTGATTTACTATAGGTACCAATGTAGTTGAGTTGGTTATATAATCTTCACTTGAAATCTTTGGCGTTTGAACTACAACTTCTGAGTGCATCTTCACTACAGTAGGTTTATCTGCTTCTTGAGTTGTGATATTGACTGGATCAATTTTCGTTCCCTTATCTTCAACTTGGACTGTTACAATTGGAGATTTCAATACTTCTTCTTGAGTAAGTTGTTTTAACTTGTCATTTAACAACTTCTTGTCACTTTTAAGCTTCATTATTTGTGTAAGAAGGTTTTGATTATGATTCCTTAGACGTGAAAGTTCATCATTTTCTGAATTGTTGACTTTGTCCTTAGTATCTTTCTCTTTATCTTTTATACTTTTGATTTGCTCTAATAACCTTTGATTTAGGGTTTTTAAACACAAATTTTTCTCTTCTTTTTCTGATATACTCATGTTGAATTTCTTCTCGAGACATTCATTTTCTTCCTCCAATTTTTTTCTTGTATCTTTAGACTTCTTAACTTTCTCAAGTAATTTTTTATTATGGTCCCTTAGTCGCCAAATTTTGTTGTTACTTTCTATTGATTCTTTATAAAACTGATCTTCGAGATCTTTATATTTCTTTTTCAATGCTTCATTCTCTTGTTGTAGTTCTACGACCTCTTCCTTTAGTCTTTTCATTTGCATCTGCTCATTATCTTGACATTCTTTTGTACTAAATAATCTTCCACACGCTGGAAACCTTAACTTGCAACTGTTTTTAATATATGTATATCCAATTTTGTTTAGACAAAATGGACATTTAGTCCAAAATGTTGACTTTTTTACGTAATTCATCTTTAGTTTAAATTTCGACCAATCTTAGAGTGGATACATGGTCAGGATAGACTGACGGTCGGAAGGAATGACGGTGGTCAAGGCAACATTGGTGAGATTTGACATAGCGATGGGAGACACAAGTTGTGGAGGGATGGTGAAAGGCGGCAGGACCTAAGAGAGCTTACCGGAATTATGGCAGTGGAAATGGAGCACGGGAAAACAACAGGGAGCTAGTGTGTCGGGCATGTCAGAAGGATGGAACTAGCAGAGGAAGGTTTGAGGGCAAAGGCATGGTCGGGACAAAGGTTCCGACCGGGTGATGGCAAAAAACAGTGATCAAGCACGTCGATCGAGTTGGAAATGAGCGAGTGCTGACGGAAATGGAGAGAGGAACAAGTGAATTGATGGCAGAGAAGATTGATTTGCGTTGCACGAACGAGGGACAGGCGGCTCAACAGTGTTGTTAAACCCGGGCAGTGGCAAAAATTTGGACGGTGGTTGCATATTTTTTGGGCAAAAGGTGGGCGGGTCTACAGTGGACATGTAAGTTGTTTTCATTGACTCGGTTTTTTTTTTGTAATACAATTTTTTTTAATTTAAATCCCTTTTTTTCCCTTTTTCTAAAAATTCCTCATATATATACTCCCCTTCTCTTTTTTCGTCATATATATATATATATATATATATATATATATATATATATATATATTCTTTTAATAATTTTTTTGTATTTTTTTTAAATAATTTTATGGCCAAAGGCTTGATGGTGAATTTGGTAGAATGGAGATCCTCCCACTATGTAGCGAAACACTTGAATTGTGGCAGCAACAAGATTGATGAAATTTATGGCCAAAAGAAGAATCAAACACGGCTCCGATACCACTGTAACAAACAAAGTTCGTATACTTCAATGGTATGCTTTGATACCAATGTAACGAACAAAGTTCATATACGCAGTAGAGTAATCTTCATAATACTTCGAAGACAAAGACATCCATTGTAGAACAAGTAATTGTATATTGAATATTATATAAAAGAATTGATGAGATGATTACAATGAGGGGAGGGTCTGTTTATATACTCTAAGCAGGCTACCCATTCACTAACGAACATGTCCTTAGAACATGTCGCTTCAATACTAACTATTAGTTAGTTAATCATTAATTATGATTATTATTATTTACATTATTTTTACTATTTTATATCAATTTTATTCATAATAAAAACTAAATGATGATCAAATGAAATGATCATCACATCAATATATATCCTCCCTAAGGGGTTCGATTTGCCTAATAATGCCCCAATTAATAAAACAATATGCCAAAATAACATTGTTTGGTGACAAGCCCACCAAGATAGCTCCATAATACAAAAATAAGCCTCCCAAGAGGGAACAATAATAGATAAAATAGGTCGAAGGGCCATTGAGGAGGCCTAGTGGAGTCCAATGTGTGCCAAGATGAATGAATGACCTCCAAACATAGTGATAAAGGGGTTGGCCCCTTGATATCCAAACAAATGACCTATGGTGCCCCCAAGTGGCTATGCGGTCACAAAACATCCTCATGGGTCTCCAAATGGGTCTAACAACCTTGTATCCCATGTAAGGGCTAGAACAACAAAGCAAGCCCTCCCATTGTCTCGAATGGCGAGACACATCCTCATCTGGGCCTTAGATCAACTGCCATGTGTGTGGTGCAAGAGTGGAGCCGGTTGGGCAAGGTGGTCTAGGTGCATCATCATCGTCCAATAGGTGGAACACAAGCAAGTCATGAGTGAAGTTGAAGGATCCCATGGAGTGTCAATCTTCTATATCCTATGGTTGAGACCTGTGCCTTTAAGCGCTCACCCTACAAATGCCAATATGACCCTCTGGAGGGCTTGGACCCCGTATAGGGAGACCAAACCCGAGACGAAGACCCACCTGCAATCTTGTATAAGATCTAATGCATCCCCTCACCTTCCAGTAACTATTAGTGCAGTTGAATAAATGAGCTTACAAATCATGGAACAAAATGGACACTTTATAGTGGCATGCCCTTCCATAATGGGCTTCAAAACGTACAAGTGTCTCCAAGTTCAAGAAGAAGGTTAACCAAGGATCCTATTAGATGGTTTCAGCCTCTAAGTGGGTGACATGTCCATGGTGCATCCATCAAATGGCAAGTGGTATGTGAAATAATGATGGAATAGAGTGGGCATCAGGGGAAGGCTCCAAGCCACATGCCACTAAGGGTAGCTAAAATAAGGGAAGCCCACACTTAGGTATATGAATGTAGGAGGGAGCAATCTTTACCCCGACCATTGTTTTTCCACCTTTCTTCATATGCATTTTGCCTTTTATAGGTTTTTCTTTTGTAACTGCTCAAGGATCTAGGGGATGAGAGCATGATATGTAAGATATAGCAGTGAATACCCCCTTTAGGTGGGGCAATTCATCGCCCACCAGGGGTTGGGACAATCATGGGTTCCTTAATGATGTAAGGGGCCATAGGAACTAGGGTGATGGCCATGATGATAGGGGTAGAGCTCATGTTTAGCTTTTGCCCACGTGCTAAATTTGTATGTCCCGACCATCTTTTGCATTTTATGGTACATTTCCTGTTGAGAATGGCCAAATTATGCTTTTTCTTTTCTTTTCGCTGCATCAACCTCTGGGGCATCATTCCAACCCTGACCCAAAGTGTGGACAAGGGGAAGGGGAGGTTGACTCCTTATGGACCTGGATGGGGAATATGGTGAATGGGGTTATAATGATTGGAAGGGAGTGATGTATATGGTGTCAGGAAGTAAGACCACGCAACCAAAATCAGGGTTTCCCATGTAGTGCCACCCCTAAAGCTAGTAGCCAATAAAGGAGATCCCACAAGACTAGGATACAAGGTTAGCCATCAAATTGGACAACGGAGACAAGAGTACAAACCAAGCCAACTCTTTCCGTTGAATCCCCCCACTAATCCATGCCCAAAAATTTCCATGATAATAAACAAAAATACCCAACTACAAAATGAAAAGCCATAACTTCGAGGCTGGAAGACCCACCTTCAAACATACGATCATGACAGATGGGCGAGGGAGCATATGGTTGGCTCAAGTGGCGGAGATAGTGGCACATCGAGCTATCTGGAGGCCGCAAAGGGCTATTGATTGTCGGTTGAGGACCATCTAGGAGAAAAAATGTATCTTATAGATACTACCCACAAGTGGTGGGTAACACTCCCAAGGTTGGGTTTCCCAGGTGAAAATTTTCTTATGTCTACTATTCTACTTTGATCTCTATTCTTCTATTGCATCTATAGTTGAATTTTTTGAATTGTAATTACTTAGTGATAATCTAGAAAGTGTAAAAATATCATTAGACATAATTATCAGTGGCGAAAGATTGTGCTTGTCTTCCTAGCACTAGAAAATCAACATGGTATCAGAGCCAGGTTTGGTGAAGGAAAGAACATTGAGATTGCTCTTGAATACACCTACTTCTGTGATCTGATTTGTGACCAGATCTTCGACCATGGGTTCATCTAATAAGGCAAAGAGCAAGTTGGAAGGTGCCACAAATTTTAGGGAATGAAAGACAAAAATTGATCTCATTCTTGAAGAGAATGATGTTATGGATTATGTGAAAGGCAAGGTTATTGAATCACAGGACAATGAAAGAAAAGCAAAGTACAAGAAGTCTAAAATAATAGCTAAAATGATTCTTGATGAATTCATTGATTCCATATGTTTCAGGGCTGGAAACGTCAAAGCAGATGTACGATGCCCTAGTCGAATTATATACGATCAATAACATTGGTCAAAAAATGAGTTTGAGGAACCAACTTCATGATGTTCATATCACTAGAGATGATATAGCGACTTTCTACTTCATGAGGATCTCTCAATTGGGAGATCAACTTCAGGACAATGAAAGAAAAGCAAAGTACAAGAAGTCTAAAATAATAGCTAAAAGGATTCTCGATGAATTCATTAGAGATTCCATATGTTTCAGGGCAAGAAACGTCAAAGCAGATGTATGATGCCCTAGTTGAAATATATACAATCAATAACATTGGTCAAAAAATGAGTTTGAGGAACCAACTTCATGATGTTCATATCACTAGAGATGATATAGCGGCTTTCTACTTCATGAGGATCTCTCAATTGGGAGATCAACTTCACGATATTGGAGAAAGCATTGAAGAACCAGAACTTGTGACTATAGCTCTTAATGGTCTACATAATTCATGGGATTCATTTGCATCTAGCATTTGTGATAGAACAAAAATTCCAAAGTTTGATCAGCTATGGACCCCATGTACTCAAGAGGAATCCAAACTAATATCAAAAGGGAAGTTTTAGAGACCTCAAGATGGTGAATCTCAAGAATTTGCAACTCATGCAAAGAATGGTAAAAGAAGAAGAAATTTTGGAAGATTTCAGAAGAAGAATACAGGTTGAAGACATGCTCCCAATTATGATCAAAAGAAGAAAGATTTGTCAAATATTCAATGTTTTTGTAGTGACGAGTTTGGTCACTCTAAAAGCCAATACAATAAAAGGAAGAATGATAAGAAGAGGAAAGGCAAGCAGCATGCTTCAGTAGCAACCATTGATGATGAACATCCAAATCTAAAGAAATTCAAGAATGAAAGTGAAGAAGATTTTGTTTCCTTTTTTGCTCTTTCAAGCACTGTTGCAGATCACGATGACATCTGGTTAGTAGACAGTGGTGCCTCCAAACATATAACAGGTAACCATGACAGTCTCATATAATTGGTAGAGAAGAAGTCAACATTGATAGTCGAACTTGGTGACAATGGAAAATATGAAGTGAAAGTTGTTGGGTCAACATCTTTCCATCTTGAGTCAAGAGGAAATATTTAGTTAAATGATGTATTGTATGCACTAGGTTTGAAAAAGAATTTGGTCTCTAATTCATATTTGGAAAACAAAGGGTATATAGTTGCATTTGTTGATGAACAGGTTCTTGTACGGAAAAAGGGCTCAAGCATAGATTCTACAAAGGTGATTGGTGTTTGAGAGGGAGGCTTGTACGGACTCCTGGGATTATTAGCTCAAGCATTAGTACATAATGACACCAATCTATGTGAGTTATGGCACCGTAGATTTGTTCACATTCACTATAAGGCTTTTTCAGTATTAACGAACGTAGTTACAGGTCTTCCAGGGCTCCAAGTACAACATGAAGGAATTTGCAAAGGTTGTAGACTTGGCAAGAATGTCAAGAGACCTTTTCCAAGCACTGACAATAAATCCAAAAGAACCTTGGATCTAATTCACTTAGATGTATGCGGATCAATGACGACAATTGCTTTGGTTCTTGTGTTATGTAATGGTTATTGATGCTTTCTCCTTAAAAACATTGATCTACTTCATGAAGACAAAAGATGAGGTCTTTAGCAAGTTTCAAGAATTCAATGTCGAAATTGTAACTAGGTTCGGTCTTCATAATGACATGTGTAATCATGATTTTATGTAATTAATGTAAAGAAGAAAAATAAAATTATTTTTGTAATGCTTGAATCATGGGTTTCATGATCTAAGAATATCATTTTTAGTTGAAGCTCCCATTGTGAGCTATTAGGTTTGGTCATCAAGTCATAAAGTCTAGTAAAGTCAATGTCAAGAATTGAAGACCCATTTCGGCATGTAATTCATTGTAAAATAAAATTTGTTAACCCCCCAAGACCTTGTCACGACTCACAAGCTCCCCTCGAAGTTTGCCTAAGGATAAATCTAGAAAGGCATGTTGGCCTTGTCACAAAGAGAAGTCGGCTTATTTTGGATGCACAGAGCACTATATAGAGGGCAGCTTGGCCTTCATTTGAAGATAGGATTTCAGTCAAGCATAAAAGACAAAAAAGAAGTGTGAAGTTCACAAGGAAAGAAGCCTATAGCCAAGCGAAGGAAGGAGGACCATAACCAAGGTTATTTCAGATCTGTTTTGGGGTTAATTCACTCCACACGTGCAAAGTATAGGTGATGTCTACTACAGAAGGGTCAAGGTATTGCAGTCACACTTGAAGGTCAAGCCAAGGAAAAAGTTAGGTTGGGGATCAAGTCGAATTACCACAAAAGAAGCCTCCACTTAGAGTGAAGGAAATCAAGTTACCAAAACTAATCAAGCACTGCAACTAGGGTTTCTAAGGTAAGGCTGAGAGTTGTAGTCCTAATCTAAGGGACTGAAATCTGAAGGCTAGCCAAGCTAGTGGGAGAAGGGAGAAGTTTTACCATCGTTGACTCAAGGAAGAAGTTGAATCAAGAAGGCTTGTGACTTGGTCTTGGAGAGCTTATTGTGTCACAGGTCTTGGTCATGGTCTTGGTATTCGTCAATTGAAGTCTATAAGAAGAAGAATTCGTTTTGGTTTTTCCTCTCAAGTTAGAGAGGTTTCGGCCCTAGCTAATCGCCTATATTTTGTGTCTCTTGTCTCTATCTTGTTTATGCTTTGGTAACCATTTGATGAAGAACTCTATAATAATCTAAGTAAAGAGAACATCCTAATCTTAAGAAGTAAAAAGTATTCACAAGCAATTATCATCAAAGAGAAATCTCCTAACCCTAATGCCCTAGATTTCTGAACACGGTATCAGAGTTAAGGTTACAAATCAAGGAAAGGGCATCTCATCAAGGGACACACAAGCACTCAAGGATCAAATATCGAAGGACATCAAAGCAAAGTCAAAATCTACAAAGAAGTGTGAAAACCCTAGATCGAAGAAGGAGTCTACACCAAAAGAAGTCTTGGAACCCTCAAAAGACCACAAAGACCCTACTCAAGTTGAAGAGTCCTACCAATCAAAGTATCTTGAAGACTATTCATCCAAGAGAAGCAAGATCTAGGGCATTGTCATCATCTTCAAAAAATTCTAAGGAAATCTCCCTTTCGTTGAAGCAAGGTCCTTACCATTGAAGAAGATCATCCAAGAAGCATCAAGACATCATCAAGAAGTCATCATTAATCATCATCAACAAGGACATCACCATCAAAGGATCTAAAGTGATCTCCCTCTTTGTGGAGTCAAGGATCATTCTTGAAGAGAACTATCTTCATCAAGGAGAAGTTCTCTATTATCTATATCATCATCAAATTCAAGGAGGCAACAAGTGGAAGAAGCATCTTCACAAGTAAGTATATTTATGTCTACATCTGAATCTGTCAAAATGTCTTTTTGCAAGGAAAGCAACAAATTGGTTGGGGCTTCAAACTTTCTTGCATGGAAGAAGAGGACAGATCTGAATCTCATTGAAAATGAGGTCATGGAACATGTCAAAGGCTCAATCACCAAACCATCGAAAGAAGATGCTCAAGCACTTGCAAAGTTTATGAAAGGGGAAGTAAGGGCTCAAAGGATTCTCATAGAATCCATCAAGGATCCCCTCATCCCATATGTATCTAAACTCAAAACTTCAAAAGAAATATATGACAAACTGGTAGAGTTGTTTTCCGTAAGCACTGCAGGAGAAGTTATCTCATTAAGGCAAGAACTCTACAAGCTAAGGATATCAAAAGAAGAAGGGATAACCTCATACTTTATGAGGATATCTGAAATAAGGGATCAACTTCAAGATCTGGGAGAAATAATGTTTGACAAGGAGATGACCACCGTAGTACTAAATGCACTACCAGAGGAGTGGGGTAACTTTACTTCAAGCATTTATGGGAAGAAAGAAGCTACTCCATTCCAGGATCTATGGTCACTATGCAAGATTGAAGAAACCAAGTTGAAGGCAAAAACTGATGTAGGATCAAATGAGAAAAAATGAAGCATATGCTGCTATGCCAAAAGAGAAAAGAAAAGTTTGGGAAATTAGGTCCTAAAAAAAAACATGGCTAAGATTCAATGCTATGGATGTCAACAATATGGGAATTATAAGAGAGATTGTCCTAAGCTCAAGAAGCACAATAACAAAAGAGGTAGAGAAGAAGCCCATATCACCGAAGAAATGGAGGAAGATGAAGAGAAGAAGTCCAAGAAAGAGGAAGTAAAAGATCTCTACTATGATTGAGATAGTCTTCCTCACTTAGTTATTTTCAAGTTTCTGGTTTTCAAGTTTTATGTTGTAAGATATGGCCATCACGAGTCACTAAGGAGCATGATAGGATGCATCATGGCATCATAGAAGCATTGAAAGCAAGAGATCGTGAAATCATCATAGAGAAGCATGAAATATAGAAGTTTGTGGCAATCACATATGGAAGGATATAGCTCTTGGTAACCTCATTAGAAGCATAAGTGGTACTCATGAGAAAAGGAAAAAACCATCTAGTACAAAGCACATCATACATCAATCTAAAGGAAAACATTTCCTGAATGAGGATACTCAAGATCCTCTGTTAGAATCTTCATTAGAAGGTTCACCGACTAAAAGGAAGCAAGTGTTTCATCAAGAATTCCAACTTGTGGGAATTCATGGGATGGTGGTATGATGTCAAAAGAAGTGAAGCAGATTAAGGAATTGAAGGCCTTTCAATCAAGGAGGTTGTTGAAGGGAGTCTAGATGACCTAAAGGAAAAATGAATTATGTATGCTTGTATTTGATAAAATACAGTCATGGCATATGGTTGCAGGTAACATGAATGCTCCACCTAGAAAGCATGATCAAAAGGAAGGATCTCTTCCTTTGAAAGGATGCAAGAAAGCATGGGTTACACATCGACTAGGTGAAATCAACATAATATGTCCTCATATGAAATATGAGGTGGTTGACAAAAATTGAAGGAACTCTGATTAGAAGTTCTTGGGAACAAAATGTGTGAAGAAAGAAGGGAAGAGATAATGAAATATGCAACTGTGAAGAAGGCAACCAACATCCAAGGACTAAAAGATTTAACTATGAAATCTCAATGAAAGATATAAAGACTCTGATGAAGTCTAAAAAGGAAAGAGACACTTGATAGTATATATCTTTTGGAGATGTGTCAATGTGTATGCAGGATGCTAATGCAAACTGGAAGATGTCATGATGAAAGACCATCACAAAGGTAATTTTGATTTCTTATTTTTGAATAAATCTCTGGACGTGCTTATGCAGGGCTGCCAAGGGAAGAGTTGTGGATGTCTTCCACCACTGATGACCATGAAGTTGGATAAAGGATCCTTAAGGAAACATGGCATGAAGAAGGCAGCATGGCATAAAGGAAGACCAGATATGGACTAATAGATCACTTTCCAATGAAAGAAATGATGACATGATAGACTCATGGATGAAAGTGATGGATGGTCTATGCCCTACGAAGAAGTCTCGAAAGATGTAGACTCTATGACAAAGAAGAAACTCATGACATCAAAGGAAGGAGTTCTACAAGCAGTTGGCTATCCCATTATCTCCACCTGAAGAGTTGTTGGAATCAAGTCTATAGTCAAGAGGGAGCTTGGCTACATTCCTTTTATAGGAATGGGTACATTCCTTCAGTGGAATGGGTATGTCCTCCATAATTTGAAAGGGAGAGATAGACACATCATTCTTGTCTTCACTTGGGAAGACAAAATGGAGCATTAGGTAAACATCTAGCATCTGATACTCTTTGAGGATGAGTTAGGGCATCCAAGATAATTGTAGTTGTAGGGGACCGATATTCTTTGAGGATTGGGAATCCAAGATAAGAATAGTCCTGGTGGAACACACTCTGAAAACCCGAGTAGGGTATGTTCCGAGAGAGAAAATGATGAGGGTGTTTATAAATCATTGGTCTCGCCAGCATTGTGCTCTAATCTTGTGGAGAGATAGAGTTGTTAGTCAAGGCCTTCCTATGTGACAATGTTGGATGATATGATGTTGTACAAATGGGCTACCAATCCGACTCTTCATATGAGAATTTTTCAAATTGAAATTGTCCAAGTACCTTGTATGGATTACAAATACCTCCCTAGTTAAGAGGGAGTGTTGAAAAATGTCACTAGGTTTAGTCTTCATAATGACATGTAATCATGATTTTATGTAATTTATGTAAAGAAGAAAAATAAAATTATTTTTGTAATGCTTGAATCATGGGTTTCATGATCAAGGAATTTTATTTTTGGTTGAAACTCCCATTGTGAGCTATTAGGTTTGGTCATCAAGTCATAAAGTCTAGTAAAGTCAATGTCAAAAATTGAAGACCCATTTGGACATGTAATTCATTGTAAAAGAAAATTTGTTAACCCTCCAAGACCTTGTCACAAGCTCTGCTTGAAGTCGACCTAAGAATAAATCTAGAAAGGCGTGTCGACCTTGTCACAAAGAGGAGTCTACTTATTTTGTATGCACAAACCATTATACATAGGGCAGCTCGGCCTTCATTTGAAGATAGAATTTTGGTCAAGCATAAAAGACAAAAAAGAAGTGCGAAGCTCACAAGGAAAGAAGCCTAAAGCCAAGCGAAGGAAGGAGGACCATAACCAAGGTTATTTCATATATGTTTTGGGTTATAATTCACTCCACACGTGCCAAGCATAGGTGTTTTCTACTGCAGAAGGAGTCGAGGTATTGCAATCACACATGAAGGTCAAGCCAAGGAAAAAGTTAGGTTGGGGATCAAGCCGAATTACCAAAGAAGACGCGTCCACCTAGAGCAAAGGAAATCACGTTACCAAAATTAATCAAGTACTGTAACTAGGGTTTCTGAGGTAAGGTTGAGTATTGCAGGCCTACTCTAAGGGACCAAAATCTTAAGGATAGCTAAGCTAGAAGGAGAAGGAAGAAGTTTGACCATCGTTGACTCAAGGAAGAAGTTGAATCAAGAAGGTTTGTGACTTGGTCTTGGAGAGCTGGTTGTGTCAAGGGTCTTCGTCATGGTCTTGATATTCGTCAATTGAAGTCTTTATAAGAAGACGAATTCGTTTTGGGTTTTCCTCTCAAGTTGGAGAGGTTTTGGCCCTGGTTGATCGCCTATATTCTGTGTCTCTTGTCTCTATCTTGTTTGCTTTGGTAACTATTTGATGAAGAAGAACTCTATAATAATCTAAGTAAAGAGAAGATCATAATCTAAAGAAGTAAAAAGTATTCACAAGCAATTATCATCAAAGAGAAATTGTAACGAACAAGGTTTGTATACGCAACAGAGTAATCTTTGAAAAGACTTGGAAGACGTAGCATCCATAATAGGATAATAATTTTATATTAAATATTATATAAAAATTGATGAGATATGAGATGATTACAATGAAGGTGAGGGCCTGCTTATATACCCTAGGCAAGTACCTTTTCACCAACGGTCATGTCCTTAGGGACATACCTTTTCATTAACTAATTAATCATTATTTATTATTATTATAGTTTTACATCATTTATATTATTTTATATATACTTTTATTCATAACCTTGCCTTCCTCTTCAAAAAGCTTTGTCCTCAAAGCTTACTGATGAAAGGGCTTAATCTCTTTTCATGTTTTGAGTGTCTCCTCATTGCAGAATTGTCATCCTCGTTAACACAAGACGATAGGACCCTTCGAGTGATAGATAAAATTGTCGAGCTGGGAATGGATCTATCCTAGATTAATCTTTTGTGGAATGTTTTGATCACTGGAAATTGGTAATGAATTTTTATGATAGGACTGGATTCTGCAAACTTCAGTATTCCTGGGAACATAAATTTGTTGCTTCCATTCTGATTGGTTCAAATATGTAAACTGACTTAGTTGTCTACTTTTGTGATTCGAATGTCAATAAGGAGTTCTTCTGGTTGTAATTTCCCTTATCTTGTGTGTGGCAATATCTTGACTTACTTCAAGTATTGTTGTAGTTGAATTGGCCACTGAATCACCACTTGGAATTTCCATCATTTGAACTGCAACTTCTGAATATGTTTTAATTTCTATTGGTCTCTCATCTTCTTGAGTTGTGATATTCACTGGATCAGTATCTGTTCCTCTTTATTCCACTTAGACTAAAGACTTCGACACTTCTTTCATGATAAGTTCTTCTAATTTGTTTTTCAATGATTTCTTATCATCCTTAAGTTTCTTGAGTGAGTAGACTTTGATTATGGTTTTTGAGACATAAGAGTTCCTCATTTTCTGAATCAACTTTACTTTGGTCTTCAAACTTCTCATCTTTTAAACACTTGATTTGTTCTAATAACCTTTGGTTAAGGTTCTTTAAGCATAAACTTTCCTCTTCTTTTCTTAATAGACTTTCGTTGAGTTTCTTTTCAGAAATTTTGTCACAACTTTTTACAATAAAAGTATGTTATGCAAAGCCAATCCTCATCAAAAACCTTACCTCCGTTTGTGCAAAACCGTCCAGTTCAAATGAAATCTTGCTTGTTAGTTAAAGGCTCTTGCTTGTTAGTTAAAGGCCATAAGTTCAAATATGTGGGAAGAGTTCTGAGAGTTATATCCAAAGTATAAAAAAAATGAAAACAACCTGAGGTATACCCAAATAACCAAGAACAGCCTCAAAAGCTATGTTACAAGAAATTCCACCCATGGGCTGGAAACACATTTCCACATTTCAGAAGCATTTCCTTCTAAGAAATGCCTTTCAAACACCACTGAAACATTTCAGATTTTTTAGAAACTGCATTGACCATTTCAACTGGCATTTCAGTGGTTTTAGCCAACATTTTGACTATTTTAACCGGAAATTCAGCTACTAAAATTGAAAAAATAAATAAAATAATGCTACGCATAGTTTAATACAAATTATGCTATAAATAAAGGACTTGTTCAATCATAACTCTTTTTTATATTGTTTTGCTAACTGGAAATTCATGAATGGCATTCAAATTGGACATTCATTAATAGCATTCAAATTGGAAATTCATGAATAAAAATGGCCTCAACAGATCACACTTAGTGCCAAAAGAAAACCCAACTTAAAATATTTGCATCTCACTTCCAGGCTCCAGGAAACCTTACAATTAAACTACGTTAAGGTTGAACACACCTCACTCTCGTATATGACCCTGCTCAAATGCACCAATATGCAGCACAAGTGGTTTTTCTGCCTCTCATTATCTGCATATACATAACATAACAGACAAAGAATTTCCCCTTGTATAGTCGATGCCATCTTCAGATATGTTTCAGCAGCTAAGAATGCTCCCCATTATGGCCCTGAATATAAAATGTATGTTCCAAAAGAGGTTTCCTGGTTTCCTATTATCATGTAGAGGGGCATTCAGGCACACCTAATAGTAGTGACAATATCATCAAGCTCTTCCTGAAATACATCTGTATAAGAACCGATGAGTTATAATCCCTGGTGTGCATGTGTTATAATCCCTGGTGTGCATGTGTTCGTCTGAATAGCGATATCTCTACAATGCAAATGCTGTCATTTCTCCACTAAAAGTGACAGCATATGCTCCATGTATCAAGTGTGAAGGTTCTTATACTAGCAGATTTTCAAATATAAACTTTTCTTTTGCTAGAAAAATCAACTCCAAAACAAAGAAACAATGTCTCGGGCACTGCATAAGAATGTAGTGTGGCCAAAATGCATGCCAGTTGCTGCCATATGTAGGAATATGATGTCTACTAAGTTAGATGAGAGCTACATAACAAAATCTAACATTTATTGTCTCAAGTCATACCTTCAATGAAATTAAGATCCATTTTACAAGAATTACAATCTAGGAAGACTAGCTGAAAATTGCAAAGTTTTAACCAAAATTCTAAGCACAGAAACAGAAAACTAGTTAGATTAGCAAGCACATATACAGAAAAAACAATCCTAAATACTACATACAAAAATTTTGCTGAACAACCAAAGAAATAAATAATAACAGAAATACTCTGCCAAATTAGAAGGCATTGCAGACAGAACAGAGAATCAACAAGGTGCACATGGAAGCAATTTATCAAGAGGTTCCTTACAGAGAACTTCAATGGAAACACACTCACCTGAAATCTTCCCTTCATTAATCTCAATGGTTGGACCATCATTGCTGGAATTTCCAAAAGCATCCTCTCATCTGCCCCAATCACTGTAGATCCAGACAATACTATGGCATTGTTGGCAATCTCCTTGATATTACTAGATTTAACTGAGTCCAGTGTTGATTCATCTGATGGTTCAGATATATCCTCTGAAGATACAAAACCATGCTCTAAATCATCCTTTTTATCTTCAGTGATTTCAAAATCACTTCTAGTTCCTTCATCTTCATGTCCTTCTTCAAGCAAACTTTCCTCTGGCAATAACAAAGAAGCATTTGCAGGAAGAGAATTTCCCAGTGAACTTTCAGCCTCATTGCCAGAATCCCTGCTCCCTTTGATGTTATGTTGACCCATAGGTTGAAAATCATCATAATTTGCAGCTGCTCCTTTATGTGTTGTTCCATTGTAGTTCCTCTTAAGAAGTCTTCGCATACGAAGAGAGTTTTCCACAAAATCCAGCTTCCAGTATACCTGTGTATATATTGTACATATTCAATTAAAAATTATACATATGTTTGAAATGAACAGCCTGTGAAACATTGTACAGGCTAAGACAATCCTTATTTAAATAATGTTTGTATAAACTATGAGTTATTATTAACTACACTCAAAGACATGGCAATATACTGTATAATCATTCAAAACTAACTCGTTCTCGATGACCCAGCTGGTATCCTAGTGGCCCAAAGAGAGCTTCATGTTCAATCAAGCAGCGGATAAGTCTATGCCATGCACGTGCTCCCACTTTTGCCCGAAATCCATCAGCAGCAGCAACTAATGCACGCCTGTCAATCTGCATATAATAATAAGAGATAAGCAATCAAAATTATAAATTATAATTCAGATTATACCAGAAAACTTAATGCCTCAGTCATAAAGCAATATATATACCTCTTCTTGCCTCATGTTTCTTGCTTTATCAACCATCGTAGCCAATGCTTGAATATATTTCAACACAATCATAGAAAAATCCTTTTCTGAAGCCATAGCAGGATCAGCTAATTGAGAGCATTCCAACCACGCAGTTCCCATTGCCTCAAAATTATTCCATCTCTTCACTCTTTCTCGATCACCAAGACTCCTCCTCTGTGCTGATGTTGCCATCGCAACAGCACTTAGACCTCTGCCAGAACCAATTTTGGCACTTCGCTCAAGATCCCGTGCAGCTGCTGAAGCTGCCGCCTTTGCAGCTGCCTTGTCCTTTGGTACAGGCTGAGGACTTCCTGATAAATCAGGTGCCTTTTGAAAGCTTGTAAAGCTACGCAGCCTTGATGCTCTTCTTTCAAGAACTGACATCTCACGTCTCAAGGATGTATTTTTGGAAGATGCAACATCACCACCACCTGCCCCAGCAGCTGCCATTGCTAATGCCATTGCAGCTGGAGGAGAAGCAAATGCAGAAGCCCAACCTGGAGATATCATTGCAAGGGCAGCCTGCAAAGGACACATTTTCATCACTACCATGAAATGTAGGAAAAGGTAGAGTGAAACATGAAATAATTTTCTGAAGCAGCTGGGAAGATAATGCCTCGTTAAGCTCAATTCTAGGCAATATATGGAGGGCAGGAAATATGAGATCGTTCAACATTGTACAGTTGTTCCCAAATCCTGGTACCATGTAATTAATCATAATACATGAGCAGGATATATTAAAAGAAAAAACATATTTATGCACAGTAGCTGGCTATAGAAATCAATCTATTTATTGAATTTAGACATACTTCTACAGGGAAAAGTAATTTTGCATAAGCATCACATAAAAGCAGTTAACAGGTGAATTTCTCCACTTAAAACCAGTATTACAAAATTCAGACTCAGGAAAAACTCAGCAGGGGTTGTCAACTATGGGAATCAGAAAACTCGGGAAAAAATCTGCCAAAGATAGGGAAATCTCATCAAGCAAAACCTCATACCTAAAGAACTTGCAAAAATTTGAAAAACTAGTCAGACTGTCTTGCAGCGCTTGCTTAAAATAGACAAATAGTTATTGCATAAAAACCAGTGTTTTGAAACTCAGCAAAGACCTGACGAACTTTGCCAAGTCCATCCTGCAACCAGTAACAAGCGAAAACTAAGCCTAAAATTTAATTGGAAATGAAACTCAAAAAAATAATCAGACTCAACCTGAACCCATGGAAATTAGTGAATGTTCTTCTGGGGAAAAGCATGGAAAATTAGCAACCCCCATGATTTCCTCCTCCAATTTTTCAAAAATGTTTTTAAAAAGCCAAAATTAAAAAAATGATATATATAAAAAAAATATGTATATATATATATATATATATAAACCTAAAATTATAATAACCTAACTCCACAAACCTAGACCATTTGTTAGCACAGTGCATAAATGTCCTACATTTGCAACCATATAACGAGTCCAAAGTTATTGCTATGTTCCTAAGTTTTTATGCAGGTAGGTTGATGACATCATAGAGAAAGCTGAGGTCAAACATCCCCTGCTGTGAACTGGTTTCCTTGATTGAAAATGTAGAATCTCCATGTTATCCAGTACACTATCCATCTCTTGTGTGCATGCTGTTTGACATCAACATCTCTGATTCATTTGCAAGCGTAGATGAATTTTCCTTCTTAACCTCTCTACTGTAATCACTACATAGTTGCCTATCCAAAATCATCTCCTTGTGTTTAATGGGAAGTTGCTTGAGGTAGAACTACTTCTACCAGGCTGTTTCTTCTTAACTCTGTCATGCCTTTCACCTCTTTCTAGTTCAGGTCTGAACAAAGTCTATGGTTCTTTCATGACAAGCATAGAAAGAAAACCTGTGCATAACCCATATATAAAGGAACTGGGACAATCTTCAAAATGGCTATAAATTGTAGAACAAGCTAGAAGACAGAACCAGACAAGTCAAGACTCAAATCAGAAGCGAATGAACAGATTTAGTCCAAGGATAAATTATATTTCATTTCCTGTTTTTTCAGTTTAAGCCATACCAGAATTGGTTTTATTGCCTCTGATTCAAAAATTTGAAATGCAATGGAAAGTATGCAACTCCAGTGAATCCTTCCAACTTAAGGAAAATAAATCATGCCTCTACTTATAATAGAAATAGTGAATTATGTCCTAAGCATGTCATAATCTTAAGGAAGAACTTTTTATTTTTAACCTCCCATTCCTTGAAAAGATCTAGAACCGGTTGTATCCAAAAGCAAAGGGAAGATTCAATAGCCAAAATACACTTGAACTAATATTAAATAACAGAACATGACAGACATTGAAGTAGCATGTGCTAAAGTTCATAATTAGAATTTATAGGTGGATTTACTGAACCTAGTTGTTCATAGATAGAATTATTTGGATGAAAGGAGTTTTCTTGAGGAGAACATACAAATACTCCAAAATAGCAAGAGACTAATTTGCAGGTGGGTAAAATGCTTAGAAATCGATGAATTTACAGTTATATTTAATATTAGATATGCATTTATAAGGTTACTTCTGACTTTTAGAGTGCAAGGTATTCAAAATTATATTTAGCAGATTAGGCATATTACTTGCAAAATGACATATCTGGTACTATTTCAATCAACTTCCATCTCTTATTTTTACAATACAAAAGAAAGAGGACAATTTTCAATTATTGGAATCTTCCAAACAGGTCATTTTGATTACAGATATGTCAAGAGAAGAAAATCAAGGACTATTGAAGACCTATTTTCCCTTCTTTTGATTGGTCAACAATACAAGATTATCATCTTTAGGAGAGACAGAATTTAAATGCAAGCACTTACAAACCTCAAGAGGGAGTGCATCTGCAGCCAGCGCACGGTCATCAACAGCGAGAGGGTTTAACCCATTAGGATCAGTAAGTTCATGAATACCACATAGAAGTGGCCTCCAACGCCTGAGAAGAGCAATAAATGGAGGTAATATTGTCTCTAAATAGTGCTTGCGGAGAGGCTTCCTGTCTGCAGCTACTGCATGCCATACCTGAATGCAAACATATAAGAAATTTTCCAATATGTCAATGAAGGAATAATGAAGTAGAAGGAAAAATGCACCCCTTATCTTCATTATAAAATGACTGAACAGTTCAAGGTATTGCTAATAGCCTAACTACAATAGGTGAGACAAGAAAAAAAAATTGATATCCAACAAACGACAATAAAAGTAGGTCGACTGTACTCAAGAATACATCCAGTGTAAACAAATGAGAGTGCCAGTGTGAAAGGAAAAAGGAAATATACTTCCTTTTGTATTATGACCCCATAAAAATGTCCATTCAATAAATTACAACCTCAGCCATATGCTATATCATCATGGGCACAAACAGTGTTGCAAAAGCATTTTTGTCTGGGATAAAATCTGATGCGACAAGACTACTAAATGTTTCACTGTAACGTAAATAATTTACCATCTGGAAGGACAGACTCCAAGAAATGATTTATCTAACAATGATAGGAAACCATACATATAAGAGAAGATAATAAATATGCATAAGCAGTATCAATGTGCCCAATTTCAGTCTGTAAGAAAACATCAACATATAAATTTTGGAATGATCCATACAAGTTTGTATATACCCCCCTTTTCTTTCTCATTACATTTTAGTTAAACATTTTAAGATATTCATAAATCAGATAAAAGTAACTGACCTCAACATAAAGAATGCATCCAGAAACCAGAACTCTCTGTCTCCTTGACTCTGATGTTGGCATGGTCAGAACTGGGTTAAGTACACTGTACAAGCCAAAACAAACGAGGCTACTATCAGTTGATATGAAATTCTATAAGTGTTTTAACCTATTTGACTATAAAAACGTCTCAAACAAAAGTTATTCAATCTTGGGGCCGACAAACAAACACCTGAAGATAAAACCTAGTCTTACATCAAAAAACCAAAGAATATCCACATGTGAATTCTAGAGTATCAGACAGCTTCCAAAACTTGGGGCTGACAAACAAACACCTGAAGATAAAACCTAGTCTTGCATCAAAAAACCAAAGAATATCCACATCTGAATTCTAGAGTATCAGACAGCTTCCAAACAAGATAACACCGATGCATTATAAACTGAAGACTGTACATAGAAAATATCAAGGCCAAACAAAAGTGATGCCAGTATAGGAGTCCGAGTAAAGAATCAGACGCTAACCCTATAAAAGGCAAATTCCAGTCACCATGATACATGAGAACTTGTTTGTAATTCTATGTTGATTTTGGGTAGCATTGGATGTGCTCTAGCATTGAAATTTGGTGGACCTCCAAGACCCAGAAATCGTTTGGAGAAATTCCACCCGGATGAGGAGTTATTAAAATAATTAATATTTTTAATAGGTTCCTAAGTCTAAACTTAGGAAAATAAAAATATTAATGGGTATTAATAAAGATAAGGGTGAGAAGCTTCTAAGAGATGAGGATCAAGTCTGTTTTAATCTTTGCCGTTGATTAGAGACTTAATCTCAGCCGTTGATTCATCAACAGGAAAGTATAAGAGAAGACTTTAGAATCATTTGGAAATACACCGGCAAATACTCAGTATCCCAAAGAAAATCGATTCTCAAAGAGAAGGAGATCAATTTCAGAGGGAGAGTTGCAGAGTGGAGGAAGAAGAGGGCATTAGCCGCAGTCAGTGACTGAGGAGGAGGTGACGCGAGGGCATTGAGAGACAGCGCAGAGGGAGACGCAGCCCTCACGCAGGTTGACGCAGAACCACGCAGAGTGACACAGAAGTGATGCAGAAGTGGGAGAAGGGTCTCCAGTCTGTCAGAAAGTTTCCAAGGGAAAGTCTCAGGTGTTTTCTCTACATTTCTTTGTAAAATCATTCCTTGTAAAGAGATTGTTGCTGAAGATTAATAAAACCCTCATCTGTTGCATTGGTTTTCCTGCATTGGGTTTTTCTGGGGACAATTGTCCAAAAACAATTGTGTCGATGTGATTGGTTCTTGTGCATGTATATCGTTGTTATTTTCTCAGTGTAATCATGTGATAACTGTAGTAGAATTTATTTTAATGTTTGTTGAAGGGATTCCGTAAATAACTTATTAAGAAGTATAAGTAGGTGAAATAAATCAATTGCTGCAGTAGAATTTCAGGTTAGAAATTTTCACATGGTATCAGAGCAGAGATCCGGCAACAAGAGAGAAGAATCGGCTATGGGTCAGGAGCATGATGCAAAGGCATCAACTCAAAGGGACTCACGCAGATTTCCAGAAGAAAGCACGAGGGACATGGATCACAATTATTCTATGTTAGCTTCCAGACTGGAAGAAGAAGTCGCTTGCCTAGCAAGCTTTACCTCCTCTGAGGTTTGGTATATAGATAGTGGAGCTTCCTGGCATATGACAGGAATTCGAGAATGTTTTTCAAATTATCAAGAAGAAAGGATGAATTTTCAGATCACCATGGGAAATAAGGCAAAGTGTACCCCCGTAGGAAGAGGTACTATAGTCTTTCAAACCGAAGCAGGGGAGTGGCTTCAAGCAACAATGTGCTGCATGTGCCAGGATTGGGGATGAACTTACTCTCCGTATCTCAACTTCAAAACAAGGGTTGTGACATTTTCTTCATTAAGGAGAAAGTATATGTCAAACACCCGAGTTGGAAAAAGAAGGCCCAGATTGGAATCAGAAGTAACAGGTTGTATAGATTACAACTAGAGTCTCCAATGGCACTGATAGGCAGCAATGGAGATAAAGATTTGAATGAACTATGGCACAGGAGGATGGGACACTTACACCATGGAGCTCTGAGAATTCTCAGGAAACAGTATCAGGAATTCCAAAATTAAGTACCGAACAACATGATGTATGCAGAGGGTGCGCTCTAGGCAAGTATGCCAAAGCAGCGTTTTCCAGAAGTAACAATAGAGCTCAGAGTGTTCTAGGATTGATACACTTAGACATCTATGGACCTATGTCCACAAAATCTCTTAGTGGTGTTGAATACTTCGTCACCTTCATCGATGACCATTCCAGGAAGACTTGGATCTACTTTCTGAAAACCAAGGATGAGGTTTTCATTCGATTCAAAGAGTTCAAGGCTCTAGTAGAGAATCTGACAGAAAAGAAGATAAAAATGTGGCGCTCAGACAATGGTGGAGAGTACGTTGACAAGGACTTCACTGATTTTTGTTCTAGGGAAGGCATCAGAAGAGAGTGGACAACTCCCTACAATCCAGAGCAGAATGGAGTAGCAGAAAGGAAAAACAAGACTATTGTGCAAGCAGCTAGGGAAATGTTGTGTGATCAGGATATGCCCAAATTCCTATGGGCAAAAGCATGCAACACGGTAGTTTATGTCCAGAACAGGACTCCACATAGGGCATTGAGCAAAATCACTTCGGGGAGGGTCTTCATCGAGAAGACACCTGAAGTCAGTCATTTCAGGATATTTGGGAGTTTGAAGTATTGTCGTATGCCTGAAGAAAAGAGAAAGAAATTAGATCAAACTATTAAGAAAGGATATCTTGTGGGATATAGTGAGAATGCTAAGGCATATAGAGTCTATCTTCCAGGGAGTAGAAAGGTAGTAGTTCAGCGAGATGTAAAGTTCATGGAGGACAGAGCTTTCAGGAAATCCCGAGAAATGCCTTTTGAGGAGGAGTCAAAAGACGATCTGTTCGTCCAACCACTTCAACCAGCATAAACTAGTACCAGCAATTCTTCTAAAGGAAAAGCTTCAGAACAGGAGGAATCTCAGGAAGAGGAATCTCAGGAAGGGGAAGTGTTGATAGATGTACCCACTACCAGTGGAAGATCGAGCCAGGAACTCCGACAGATTCTACGGGATGCAGAGGACTTCATTGGTGCACCCAGGAATGATAAAAGGGAGCGAAGACAACCAGACAGATACTAGGCCATAGTAGCTCAAGTTGGGGAACCCTCTAGTTTTCAGGAGGTCGTTCAGCATCAAGTATGGGTAGATGCGATGGACCAATGGTGGAGGAATACGGTTCTATAATGGTCAATGATGTCTGGGAAGTGGAACCTAGGCCTCGGGACAGGTCAGTGTGGAGAAATACAAAGCCATGTTTGTGGCTAAGGGGTATGCTCAAAAGGAAAGGATAGACTACGAAGAAACCTTCACCCCAGTAGCTAGGTATACTTCTATTGAACCATGATATCCCTTGCAGCAGAGATGGGGTGGGAGATTCACCAGATGGATGTCAAGACGGTGTTCTTGAACGGGTGATAGAAGAAAAAGTATACATTGAACAGCCAGAGGGTTTTGAGACACATGAGAAGAAATCTCATGTATGCAAGTTAAAGAAAGCCTTGTATGGGCTTAAACAAGCACCTAGAGCATGGTACGGTCGAATTGATGGCTACTTGCAGAAGATGGGGTTCGTCAAGAGTGACGCAGATCCTAATCTCTACTATCTTGTCGTAGAGAATAAGCCTCTAATCCTGGTGTTATATGTGGATGATATTTTCCTGACAGGATCATTCAAGCTCATCAAAGACTGCAAGAAGAACCTAGCCACAAAATTCTACATGAAGGATTTGGGACTGATACATTATTTCCTGGGGTTGGAAGTTTGGTAGCAGAAGCTTGAGATCTTCCTTAGGCAAGGGAGATATGCTACAGAGATCTTGAAGAAATTCAGGATACAGGATTGTAGACCTATGGCTACTCCAATGATCACCAACTAGAAGAAGATGGGTGCATCAGAAGATAAAGCTGGTGATCCCACCTTGTACAAGCAGCTTATAGGGTCCCTAATGTATCTGGTCAATACCAGGCCAGACATTTGTTACGCTTTCAACACCATTAGTCAGTTCATGGTGGAACCTAAGAGGGCGCACTGGGCAGCAGCCAAACATGTTCTAAGGTATATACAAGGAACAGTCAAGCATGGACTATTGGACACTCAAGGCAAGGACATCAGGCTGAGTGGGTTCACTAACGTAGATTGGGCTGGAAGTTTAGTAGATTGGAAAAGTACAATTGGGTATTGTTTCAACATTGGATCAGGAATGACCTCCCGGTGTAGTAGAAAATAGAAATTTGTGGCTCCGAGCTCAGCTGAAGCAGAATATATGGCAACTAGCACAGCTTCGTGAGAAGCCATATGGCTTAGGAAATTGCTTTTGAATCAATTCAGGAGAAGGATGACAGCGAACAGGATTTTGTGTGATAATCAGAGTTGCATCAAGCTCTCTCAGAATCCAATATTTCATGATTGGTCGAAGCACATTGATATCAAGTGTCACTCTGATTGGGCTGGAAGTTTAGTAAATCGGAAAAGTACAACTAGGTATTGTTTCAACATTGGATCGGGAATGACCTCCTGGTGTAGTAGAAAACAGAAATCCGTGGCTCTGAGTTCAGTTGAAGCAGAATATATGGCAGCTAGCACAGCTTCATGCGAAGCCATATGGCTTAGGAAATTGCTTGTGAATCTATTCAGGAGAAGGATGGAAGCGACCAAGATTTTGTGTGATAATCAGAGTTGCATCAAGCTCTCTAAGAATCCAGTATTTCATGATCAATCGAAGCACATTGATATCAAGTGTCACTTTGGCAGAGACTATGTCCAACGAGGGGCAGTACAGTTGAGGTACACTCCTATAGGAGAACAAGTGGCAGACATCCTCACCAAGGCTCTAGGAAGAACAAAGTTTGTTTATTTCAAGGAGAAGATGGGGATGGTGAAGAATCCATTTCAGTAGCAGAAAT
The DNA here is from genome assembly GCA_031772625.1 of Pinus tabuliformis. Taxonomy (NCBI): domain Eukaryota; kingdom Viridiplantae; phylum Streptophyta; class Pinopsida; order Pinales; family Pinaceae; genus Pinus; species Pinus tabuliformis. The sequence continues at coordinate 810,744,136 of CM062809.1, read as the reverse complement.
GGATAAGTATCGGGAGTTGTAGTGCAACCGTTAGCAGTGGAAATGCTATGGGAAGCATGATGCAACATGTTGAGAGGGAGTTGCAGCACAGATGTAGCAGTGGCAGTGGAAGTGTCATGGGCAGTAGTACAGGAAGCAACAGTGCAATGGATATGGGGCAACAGGCCAAGCATTAGCACAGAGGACCAATGTGAAGGATCAGTGTGATGCTTTTATAGTGAAGCATTGCTAGGGCACATTCCTCGCTAGGAGTGAGTGTTGATTTTGGGTAGCATCGGATGTGCTCTAGCCTTGAAATTTGGTGGAGAGGCTAAGGCACATGAGATCTCCAAGACCCAAAAATTGTTTGGAGAAATTCCACCTAGATGAGGAGTTATTAAAATAATTAATATTTTTAATGGGTTCCTAAGTCTAAAGTTAGGAAAATAAAAATATTAATGGGTATTAATAAAGATAAGGGTGAGAAGCTTCTAAGAGACGAGGATCAAGTCGGTCGTTGATTCATCAACAGGAAAAGTATAAGAGAAGACTTGAGGATCATTTGGAAATACACCAGCAGATACTCAGTATCCCAAGGAAAATCGATTCTCAAAGAGGAGATTGATTTCAGAGGGAGAGTTGCACGGTGCAGGAAGAGGAGGGCATCAGCAGCGGTGAGTGACTGAGGAGGTGACGTAGGGGCATTGAGAGACAGCACAGAGGGAGACGCAGTCCAAGGGAGACGCAGCCCTCACGCAGACAGACGTAAAAGCACACAGACGGACACAAAAGCATGCAGAGTGACACAAAAGTGATGCAGAAGTGGGAGCAGGGTCTCCAGGGTGTCAAAAAGTTTCCAAGGGAAAGTCTCAGGTGTTTTCTCTTAGTTTCTCTGTAAAATCATTCCTTGTAAAGCAATTGTTGTTGACGACTAATAAAACCCTCATCTACTGCACTCGTTTTGCCGCATTGGGTTTTTCAGGGGACAATTGTCCAAAAACAACTGCGTTGATGTGATTGGTTCTTGTGCATGTATATCACTATAATTTTCTCTGTGTAATTATGTGATAATTGCAGTAGTATTTATGTTAATGTTTGTTGAAGAGATTTCATAAATAACTTATTGTGAAGAATAAGTAGGTGAAATAAATCATTTGCTGCAGTAGAATTTCAGGTTAGAAATTTTAACATTCTACTCATACTTTAACAAGTGAATCATTCCAACTGGAAAATAACAACAAAATACCCTGACATTGCATAACTATTTCAGCAACTCAAAAAAATTTACATGACATTGGCATGCCCATAAAATATAATGGCAAAAAAGAAACGTCATTTGAGCACTAACAAAAAATGCTTTACAGGTTCCTAAGCATCATTATAGCCAACTTCCATCTGCAAAAATCTTGTCCTTTGCAGAACCACAAGCATATTACAAGAAAGAATTTCCTGGCACATAGACCTTTAACAACTACCTTAATTATTTCCTATAAAAAAAATCCAACAACATCAAAGCCAAATTAATAGAGTTAAAACATGTTTAAAAGAAACCTGGGAGTGTAGAAATGTCATGTTAAAGATAAAATAGCTTGTAAGAATGTAGGGTAAACCCCTCTTAAGAAGCCTTATCACACTACTATGTCCCCAGCATAGCCATTTAAAAGCAAGCTTAACCAACCTTGTATTTATGACTCATCAAATGGTACTATGTTATACAACATAAGCTTGGAATTATGTTTTAAGTAAACGAATAAAATTGAAGGTATGAATATCAAAATAAGGTTGAACGACTCATTTAACATTTTCTTCTTAATTAATGTGTATCACTTTAATTTTAAGTCCTAAGGGTGTTTTCTTATTTGGAAGACCAATTGATAATCAAGCATTTGCATATCTGAGAAGTTTAACAATTAATATGCAAACTTATTAGATACTAAATACTCAAACCTGTGAAGGTTCTAATACCAAGAAATCTTGATAGGTTCTCACACTGAGATGGAAAATTCCTACATAAGGTAGAATATAGTGTCTATCATATGATAGCAAAACATGCTTCACTTAGGTTAGCCTACTATGCAAGAGATGAGGCATCTTCAGAGAGACAACAAAAGATGCCAATATCTTAACGTAATTTCAAAATGCTAATGTCAAGAATCTATTTTCAATTTGCACTTTTCTGCCCAAGAAAATCATACCATGAGAAGGTTATATAACTCAAACTTGTATAGCCCATGAACACATATGTAGAAAACATGTGCAGTAGAAGCTATAAATTGTGTAGATTCCAGAAAGAGGATGAAGGAGATTACAACAGTTGTGGGAATGCAAGTGGGAGTGCAAGTGTGACTCCTAGAAATGTGGGAGTGCAAGTGAAACTCCTAGAAAATGCCAAAAATAATCTAAGAAAGAACGCTGCATAAGTATGACATCAAAACATCTATAGAAAACTGTGACAAAGGCATGGTGCTACAAAGTACTAAATGAGTTTGTCCGAGACTAGAAAGGTGGACAACTCAAGAACATGACGAGAGAGAGAGAGAGAGAGAGAGAGAGAGAGAGATCGGTCAATGATGCTAATGGTGTCAAGGTCTCCTAAGTTTGATGGTTGAGGGCAAGGGAGGCGAATTGGATACTAGCTCATTGTCGAAGTCCTTTGGAACCATCAAGTAGACCAACCTTATGATCTGGGGCAGTATGTACGGGTGAGTGAGACTCCTAGCATCGAGGTCAAAAGAAGGAAACTTCGAATCGGAAGGTAGTCGAACCAACAAGAGGCACTCTACTCTAGATCCATCTAGAGCTGATTTCAAACGCTTTGAGAACGTATGGCCTGATGTATGGTTTGCCACCTCCCAGGCGATCTTGATAATATCGATTGGTCTCCCAAAGGAGGAAGGTGAGGAGAAACCCGAGGTCTCACCATTTAGTGGTCTACTAACCTCTAAAACTCATCATAGTCATCCCAAGGTAGGGCATGGCATGCAAGAGTTGAGGTTTGTGGTTGAAGATCCATCTGATGAAAAGGGCTAAGAATCTATGGTCCTAGTAGCAAAAGAAAGGAGAGAGGGAGCCCCCCAAATCCATATACAGGCAATGATAGTGTCCTCTGATCTCATAGTATGGGGGACACCTAAAAATGGGGTGCCTCTTTGTTTCCAACTCCTGAAGGTGGCACACTTGGCGGATTCTATCAAATCATGGTATATGCTAATCTGTCTCTATCTGGAACCAATGATCGCTGACCATGAGTCGTCCCCAAGGGATCTTGAATGAGTGCATCCAATGCATCTGCTCCCATTTTGGTGCGCTTTGTACTGAGATCAGTGTACGTAACACGTTCCCATTGACTTATTTTTATGGTAATTAGTTGGACATTAATACATTGATCTTATCTTATCATTTATGCATATGTGGGGGACAACTGATAATGCCATTCCACAAAATAATTGCACACAATCCTATCTAGATAGTAGGAGAAAATAATTTGTAGGAGAAAAATACTTGTGATGACCATTAGAAACATGGAGACTCCCATCAAAGACAAATTATCCCAACTAGAAGAAACTACCAGCAGAATGTCAAGTTGGACAACAAACAAAATGGAGGGAAGTGATTAAATATGTGGAGATGAAAAAAAGACGAGAAAATTTTGGTCCCAAAATCATCAATTAAAAGAGGGCAAGGTAAGTTTGGGCAATAACTATGCAAAATAGGGTAGTTGCACGCCAAAAGTCTATTGTGAAAGGCATGACAATTGCCCTAGAGGCACTCCTTTTCTAGAATTTGTTTTTTATATATGGATAACCCATAAAAGTCGACCAATGTAAGGAAAAAACAAGAGCAGTGTTTAGAAATGAGAATACTAAAAACAGCAATGTTTGAAAATGAAAATTCTAACAAGAGCAGTGCTTGGAAATAGAAATTCTAACAAGAGCAGTCTTTGAAAATGAAAAGTATATGTTTAATTACATGTATTAAACATTATACTTTGTCAAAAGAAATTGCATTTAGATATTTCGATAATGTCATATAACTTCAAAAAGAATTAACCCTAGAAGGTAACAACATGTTCACCCCAATGAACCAAAGTAAAAAGAGGTATATCATTGATTGGTTTCCTATTATATAAGTCTCTAGGCAAGGAGGTGCTCAACTATGGGCAATTGTCTTGGTGACTTCTACCTTCACCTTCAATATGAGAGTGATGGAAACCTAATGGATGACCAATATCAGGTTCTGGAGAAGTGGTAAATATTGTTGAAGACAAGGTCATATACTCAAGTGGCTCTTCTAAAAAACCAACAAGCACCACCACCCCTTTCCTAAATGGCCCATTGGGTGGGATCTGACTTGTATGTGATGTTCACATCAACATTTTTAGCAAAATTCTCAAATGTAGAACTTTAAAATTTTGTATTGAGGTGGTTGTAAAATATAGGTAAAAATAAAATGTGTTATTTCAAGTTAAGAGAGACTATTGGAGTGACAACACTCAATTACTTTATCATTGAGAATCATTAATGTTTATGCCACAAAGTTTCAATGATTCAACATCATCCATTGTGATTCATTGTGCATGAAAAATATAATGTTGCAATATTAATACTAAGATATTTCTTTTATTTTCTCTCTCCACCTTTTGTGGATCCTATTTTCCTACAGTTTGAAGGGCATGCCAACTAGAATCAAATTGTGGTTCATCCGTGAAATCATAATTATGATTTAGGAAAGGCAAGGGTAGAAAAGAAAGTAATAATAAGTTGCAGAGGATATCTTGTAGGATGAGGATGTCTAAAGCGTTTATTGACATTGTAAAGTAAAATATGTTTCCTCATGCTATATTTGCAATCCACATGTCAATGATATCAAGAAGACTAATCCTGTGGTAAAGCTTGTTCGTACAAATCCATAAGTTGATCTTCTTAACTTGATAGGAATACATGGAATTTTTATTAAATTTCCCCTTGATTAAAGTATGATTTGGACTTTTTATGTATGTGGTTGAGGCCCTCCATATATAAACATGGCGAAACACTTCACTTTCAATGAATTGTCTTACATGACAATCGGCGCAAATTTCTTTGTCTATATAAAGATTGTCGAGGTTTACTTGCTACTTTCTTTTGCTATCCAACCCATAGATGTTTGGTCTTATGAGATTGATCATCTCAAACCTATGACATTGATCACCTCCTTTTTCCAAATTATCTTAGCAACTGGGGTGTTGAGTGCCCAATAAATATTATAGGAAAAAAACACATACAATGGTAGATCTATGATGCAATGTTTGCTCAAATAGATGACCATAAAGACACCTCCACTTATTAGTACAAGGTCCCATTGTCAAAGGATTTCCATTATTCCAAGTCCACCGCTTAGTACACCTCAACATCTCATGTCAACAATTCTAATTCTTCCTTAAGAGATCCATTGGCCTTGGATGCTAGGAGAGCCACAGCAAGGAATGGAACTTTTTTGGGTTCCTTGTCATCAGCAAAGAAGGCCACATTTATTGATACAAGATTGAGCTCCTTTTGAAGAATGTTTTATAGTTGCTTTGACTGTCGTTGAACATTGGTTAAGGCAGAAGGAAGAAGTGCAGATTTGACTGGACTATGTCCATTGCATTTGGACATTGGTATTGATTATCATATTGGCAAGTCAATTTTGACTTTGATTGTAGTCTCTCTGCTAAACATTTGATATTAATAATAAGGAAGATTGATCAAGGGTTTCCCCATCTTGGGGTTTTTCCCTGGCTTGAGCCAATTTTTGTGTTCTCTTGTCTTGGCTTGTCTTCTGCGTTTATGGTTTATGTTCTTTCTTCAGTTACTATCAATGTAATAATGGTTTGTGTGATTGCAATGGAAATTTAAATTGGGCTAACATGGAACATTGAAGTAATTAACCTAAGCAGAAAACATGTTAACTAAAATTAACAGTTCCCTACCACATCCTCAAAGAGTATCAAAATCAATCTTAGATGCTTACCTGATCCTCCATTCTTTCTTCATAACATGAAGACGAGAATGATGTGTCTATCTCTCCCCCTCAACTAGGGAGGATCTACACATTCCTATAAAATGAGTATTCCCAAGCTCCCTTTCAACTAGGGACTTGTTTCCAACAATAGCTATTTGCTCTTTTGTGGAGATCATGGTATTATCAGTTGCTTGTAGGGCTCCTCTTTCTGCATCATGTCATTCAATCATTGACTTCATTTTCTTCATTATGGATCCTTCTTCATCATAACTTCTTTGTAGGGATTCAGCCATCTTTCTTCATCACTTTCCTTCAACGAACCATAGGGTTGAACCAATAGCCATGCCATCCTTCCCTTCATTGAAAAGTGATCTTCTAGTCCACATATGGCTTTACAGCTACCTCTGGCAAGTCATGTTTCTTTTAGGATCTTCCATCCAATCTCATGAGTACAAATTTTAGGTGACTTTCTACAACCCTCTTTCAGTAGCCTTGCAACAACCCAACCAGATGCTTTCAAGAATCAAAATGAACAATAAATCAAAGTTACCTCTTTATGATGGCCATTCATAATGACATCAGCCTCTTACAGCATTAACATCCTGCATATGTATAAATCCATCTCCAAGACACATATATTACCAAGGCTTTCCTTTTTCCATCATACATTTTAGGGTCTTCATACATTCTTTGTGGACATGTCACAGCTAATCCTCCTAGATATCATATGTTAATCACTTATCCTTATAGATGCATCTTTCCACAAACTCTTCTTTCATCTTTTTCACATATTGCTTTCCTCGGGATATTCTTTACATGGTTCTTTCAACATAGGAACCATGATTATCAACCACTTCATATTCCATATGAGGTCATATTATGTTGATTTCATCTTATCAATATGTAGAAGAGTTCAAGGCACATGGTCTACATGCCTTCATGCATCATACAAATGGAAGAGATCCTTCTTCTTCGATCATGCTTATGAGATAAAGCATTCAACCATGCTATAGGCAACTATATGATGACATGACTTATCTATCAAATATATACATACCTTTTTCCTTCTTTTGGTCATCTAGACTTCTTTCTAGCAGCTTCCTTTTTCTACTTGAAGATGAAAGTACTTCAACCAACTCAACATGTTGCACATCTTCGTCATCATACCTTACCAGTGGATCGCACACAAGGTAGAATGTGGACTATTTGCGAGGCATTTGCTTCTTCTAAGTAAAGGTGAACCTTCTTATAAAGATTCTAGTGGGGGCTCTTGATGTTCCCCATTCTGCAAATTCTCCTTTCTAATAATGATGATGTATGATGACCTCTTTTATCTTTTATATTGCTAGATGACTTTCTCCAACCATATAATACTCTTTTGGTTGTCTTTTCATACTTTCAATGAAGATACCATGAGCTACTTCCTTTCTATCATGATGATTGCTATATATAGACTTCAAATGTTCAACTTCGACTATATCATGCTTCTATGATGACGTTATCTCTATCTCAACTATAATGCATCTTATCATACTTGTGATGCTCTCCATCATGACTACTATAGACAAAGTGAAGGAGGTTATTTCAGTCATAATAAAGGTCTTTCACTTCCTCCTCCTTTGAATTCTTCTTTTCAGGGTCTTCCACTTCTTCGATGATATGGTCTCCATTTCTATCTTTTCTTTTCTTGTCCATTTTTAGTTTAGGAAAATTCCTCTTAAAGTGCCCATATTCATTACATTCATAGCATTGGATCTTTGACATGTCAAGCTTCTTCTTTTTCCGAGGATTAAACTTTCCAAACTTTCATTTCTTTCTATCCATAACTGCATATGCTTGAGTTTGTTCACTTGATCCAACATCGCTCTTTTTCTTCAACCTAGTTTCTTCAATCTTACATAATGCCCAAAGTTCACTCAATGGAGTGGCTTCCTTCTTTCCATAGATACTTGATACAAAATTGCCCCATTCATCAGCTAGTGCATTGAGCACAACGGTGGTCATTTCCTTATCAAACATTATTCCTCCTAGTTCCTATAGTTGATCACTTATTTGAGATACCCTCATAAGGTATGAGGCTACCCCTTCTTCCTTTGATACCTTCATTTTGTACAGTTTGGTTCTCAATGATATGATTTATCCTGCAATGCTTATGAAAAACAATTCGACCAATTTTTCATAGATATTTTTCGATTTCTCCAACTTTGCTACATAAGGGATGAGGGAATCCTTGATTGATTCTATGAGGATTCTTTGAGCCCTTATTACCCCTTTAATATACTTCGATAGTGCTTGAGCTTGCTCTTGAGATGGTTTGGAGATTGAACCCTTAACATATTCACAAACTTCATTCTCTATGAGGATCAAATCTATCCTCTTTTTCCATGGAAGGAAATCTGATGACCCAAACAGTTTGTTTCTCTCCTTGCAGAATGAAGTCATGTCGATAGCAGATTCAGACATAAGTAGAAAATGCTTACTTGTCAAGTGAAGATCCTCCTTTTGGAGATGATATCTTCAACTTGATGCCTTCTTGATGATGTTGATAATTGAAGGATCCCTTCTTGATGATTTCTTTCTTGAAGATGTCTTCCTTCTTCAAAGATGACAATGCTTCATTTTCAAGAGAGGGAGACAATCTTGATTCCTTCGATGATGATGGCAATGCTTCTTTTTGCTTCCTTGGGTGATGATTGTAGAATGTGTGAGCTTCCCAAGAATGCTTCAAGTGTATAATTCTTCTTTGAATGAGCTAGGGTTTTTGAGGTCTTCTTCTTCCACAAAGTGTTGATCCTTCTCGATAATATGATCCTTGGGTAGTTCTCTTTGATGTTCCTTACTTCCTTCCTCCAAGATGAGTGCAGATTAGTCCTTCTTGATGATCTTCTTCAAGTTGCCTTTCCTTGTTGTCGTCACCTTAGCTTTGATACCATGTTGAGAAAACTAGGGGCAACTTAAAAAGATGATTTCTCTAACCTTGATAACTACTACAGGCTATAAGTCAGGGCCTAAACCTCTCCTCTTGAGAGGAAAACCCACAAGAACTCTTCTCTTCTTATAGAACTTCAACTGACGAATTCCAAGACCTATGACCCTTGAAAAAGACTCCTCCAAGACCAAGTCAACCTTCACAGCTTCCAGCAACCTTTCTAACAACTTTGACCCTAGCAACTTCTCCAGCAACTTCGACCCCAACAACTTCGACCCCAGCAACTTCTTTACTGCAATTTTCGGCTACTACAGAAACCCTAGCTCTTACACGTGTGGAAAAAATGGTGATTTCTTCCTTCCTTCTCCTTTGCTTAACTTGGTTCTTCCTACTTTGGAACACGGCTTGCAAAGTAGGCCTTTTGGTGCCCTAAATCAACTCCTTTCTGCAATTCGATCTTGTTGTAGTTATGCAGCCAAAGCCAAAAGCCCCACTATAGAATATTAGACTTGGAAATTTTTGTACTTTAACCATGTTTAATCATATAAATAATGTACATAACCACATGAAATACAATATAAGTTGCATGTGGATTCTACTTGTGTAGCAAACCCAATCTTCTAGGAGATGAGGTTTTCAAGCCCTGAAGGAGATTGGGTCTTCTAGTGACATCCTCAAGAACAACTCCCACTAAAAATGTTTACTCGATGAAGGTACAATTCATTATTACATATTCATACACAACAATATAAGACAATATGTAACTTCAATTTAGAAAAAATGTCAAATATATTTTAGTTGAAAACATCACTCATAAGCAAAAGCAAAGACTTTTCTAAAATAAACTACCCACAACCAGGAAAAGAAACTCAGAATCACAAAGAAATTAGAAATTACCAGTTGTGAAAGTCACTCGCTTTCACATGAAAGCCATGGTAGCAACCCTCTACCCATTGAGCCAAAACTTCCAAGAATTGTCTAGATGCCTTCCCAGCAGGTTGTAACTTCACAAGGGAGTGCCTTCACTGCGTGTAGATATATAAAGTTGTATATACTTTTAACGTTAATACATATATAAAGCTACATATACTTTTAAAGTTAATACATATATAAAGCTATATATACTTTTAAAATTACTATATAAAAATATATATAAGAGGAACAAACCCAATGACGAACCTCATTCGAATTTCATCAGAAAATTTGAATTTAAACCAAAACAAATATATGTCGAACTCAAACTCGGTCTAAAACTGTATCATTAGGCTTAAACCAACCACAAGCTCCTCTTCCATAGGGCCAATAATACCCTTTTAAAGGAGGAGGGATCCACTCGTGCATGTTCTTGTTCACAGTAGAGAGCCTAGTACCAAAAAACTTGGCATTCAAAGCATGAACCAATGTTATCAGAATCGGACCGATCATCGAATTATTTGACCCTAAAACATGGAACCAGACCAAAAAACACTGAAACCATTAAAAACTCGGGAAAAAACGCTCAACCAAAAAATAATTAAATGTACAAATTTTGCAAATATATATATATATATATGAACCCAAACCAGCATTGAGTGCAATCCATCTTTGAAACAAAATTACATTAGGAAAGAGGCTCTAGATATACCTACATATCATTGAAATCAATGGCTATATTGGAATTCTCAGCATCAAAATCAAGATTTTGTTTGAGGGATGGGTAAATTTTTTCAAGCATGCTGCTCTCGATTCAAACCCTCATACATGACAGTATCCAACGGAAATGTTGCAATCCCCCATTCTTGAAGTTTTGAAAATTGTTAAGTCTACTAGATTCTAGGTGGGATCCAAAATTCTACTTTCTTCATAGGAAATCCAATGAGGTTGGAACCACTCTCAAACATCCTGAACAATCAACGGTCAAATCAAAAATTCAAGTCATAGGGCCCTAGGGTTAAATATTAGTCTACCCCACTCATAAATTATTGTTTTAAGGAAAAAAATTTGCATTACAAGGGTCCTTAGTCACATTTTACAGAAACAGTTGGTTCGCTGAAAAAGGCCCGTTCGGTACTGAACTGGCCAGTTCCAGTTCTGTGCCATTGGTCAAAATAAGGGAATCAAAACAATCAGACAGGCTGCTTTAACCAGTTCTGGTCCGACTCTGATAACACTGATGTGAACTACCGCTTTGACAGACCCATCACCCTTAGAACCATTAAGCACAATGTACTCGAGAGAGATTTCTCAAGAGACTAGTTCCCTTTGCAATAAAAACTATCGCTACATTCCACACCACTTCCAATTGGACCTTTTGAGGATATCTGATCCCCAATACCATGAGAAACTGCAGTAAACATAAACCCATCTGTTCTACAGTCTAAGTCTTCTGTAAAAAAAACTGTACCCATATTTCTCTCCACTATGGCACCCTTCACTGTTTCAAAACCTGCAAAATTGGACACTGAACGACTAAAAGAAAACCCCTTACCAAACCAGCAACGGTCATACTGTCCTCCGCTACTGTTGTACAACACTCCCACACACCTGTATGAGAGCCTTCAATATCCCCTGCAATGTCTGTAGCTCCCTGTATACCGCCATAGATTCTCCCAACACTATTCTCTTCTATCCAGTGGATTGCATCCTATTTTTCACCTTCATCTATAATAATGTCTTTATGTCTTAAGCTAGATAACCGGATTCGTCCTATAGGCCCCACGAATCTCGAATCCATAGTGTCCGACACGATTCTCTCGAGATTCGTGTCCAAAAACCATGACAAGTCATGTCCTATTTTGACACGTCGAATCCGACTGCATGTCACGATTTTGGCAGCATGTCCTGTTTTCCAAGACTCGTTAGGTGGCAAAAGTGACCTGCACGGGTATGAAAAGGCCGCATTTGGTCATTACAGCCACGCATATTTTCATTTGGCAAGCGTTTTGGCAGCTTAATGATCAAGTCTAGGCCCTAGTATTGATATGCTATTCATGGTAATGTTAAAAATTTAAGTAAAAGGATGAAAATGAAGATTAAGGAGAATGTCACTTTAAAGTAAAAGTGACATTCTCTTTAATCTTCATTTTCATCCTTTTACTTAAATTTTTAACATTACCATGAAATGACTCAGGATGTTTGAGAGTGGTTCTGGCCTCATTGGATTTCATATGGAGAAAGTAGAATTTTAGATTTCATTCAAAATCCAGCAGACTTATCAGTTTTTCAGGATTTTAGGATTGGGGGATTGCAATGTTTCCATTGAATTTGTCATGTATTAGGGTATGGAACTCGTATTTAATCAAGAGCACCAATCCCTCTATGTACCTTGATGTTAGTGACATTGGTTGTCGAACTCCTGTATCATGACCCTCCTAAAAATGTACGCATCACTCAAACAAAATCTTGACTTGACATGTTATTATTGTTCTATCTTATGTTAATGCTTAAAGGGTGATATTAATGACAAAGATCCCTATACAGATACAGAGGTAATGACAAAGATACCTCTGGATATTAATGCTTAGAGGGTGATATTAATGACAAAGATCCTGATTTTCCGACAAGACTAAAAAATTAGACATTTCTCGTGGTGGCAAGAGGGCCAAGCATAAGAAATAGATAATAGATTGACATGTATTTGAATTTTGTATGTACTATGCATGCTAATAGCTATAGATCTATATTTGAAATCAATAAATTTGTATCATTAATTAAAATTTGTGTAAGAAATATCTAATTTTTAATATATATAGACATATATATATATATATATATATATATATAAAATAATATATAACGAATCCTACGTGTCCTGTTCCGGGGGGTCAACGTGTCCGAATCCGACACCACGAATCCCGAATCCCCATGTCAGGTGACTTAGGTCTTAAGATGAAGCTATTAAATCATGAGTTAATTAATTTAGTTATTAAATGATTATGGATGTAGGAACTATATAACTGCTCTCTCTCCTAGTACTACATAATGAGACACTGATTCACTAAATAATGTATCAATCCATTCTCTCTCATTCTTATGTGTTTTCCTGTCTACATTCTTATGCCTAAAATGACATTTGGCTAGGTGAGGAATTATAAACAGTGTTCAGTAACTTAAGGACTTTTCAAGACTTCACATCTAAATATGGAAGCTGTAACAACATAAACGCATGCTTTACAGGAAACCTTGCATACCTCTCAGGATAAACAAGTGGATCATATTCTCATCCATATATGAATTCCATTTTACATCCTTCATCTGATTTTCTCTTAACACTATTTTTCCTATCTTCTTCACTTTCACAAAGTTGATCTCTGCATCTGAAACAGCATTCCATTTCATCGAGCCTCCTTGGCATTATACTATTACTTTCAATCAGTGTTGATAACATCGGTGATATTTCGCGAAATATTGTGGCTATCGTGCTTTTTTCTGGGAAACGAAATATTGCCTGGAAAATTTCGCGATATTTTCTCATTTGAAAATATTGCAATATTTTTGAAATATCGCAAGACTACCCAAAATATCACCGAGCGAGAACCCTCTTGCCAATAGTTTTAATCTGAAAAAAATGAATATATTATGCATTTTTTAATGTGCCTATATTTTCACCGATATTGCCGAGATGTTTTCAGGACCCTCACCGATATTTTGCCAATTCCGATATTATCAACGCTGCTTTCAATTAAACAAGGCACTGTGCATTCGCCAGTGCTTAATATAATGCATTTTCCTTTTAACATGTAAACCCTCCAAATCCAATCCCAATATATCGCAGTCATCTCTTTAAACTATCTGTCATTTGTTCATGGTTCTTGAATCTTGTTTTCAAACAACTTAAAATTGCTAATGGGAATTACCCCTGTTATGGTGAATTGGAAAATTAACACGAAAATAAATTCTATGGAATTATTGAAATTGAACAAATTATTTATCAGCCTACCAAAAGACAACAAATGTGTTTTCTCGGGCAAATAATAAATGTGTTTTCACAGGATACATAAACAGTAAGAAGTATGAACAGTATGGAACTGGGTTTGCAAGCAACTTCCCTTACATCCATCCACCTAAGTATGGATTTGGTCTTTAACATGAAGACTACCTAGCACGTCTTCATATTTCAACTCTAAAACGATATTGAATACAACAATTAATGTTCTATAGAAGTCATCCATCATAATCTTTCCACTCTTGATTTCCGGTCATTAACTCCCTATTTATCACAACCTAGACATCAGATGAGCTTTTCTGATGTATTGCACTGATTCTATGTCCTTGTACATTTATTTTCACCTTTTCTCACATAATTTTTCAAGATTCCTAACACATGGGATTTTCCATGAACAGAAATAATCTAAAGCAAGTCCTGCTCAGTTAAGTCAATACTAACATGCCTAGAAGTACCAGATCACTGAGAAAACTTATAGGAGAAAAGACGTTTAAAATTTTCAAACACATTTTGCTCCAAGCCAAGAAAAGAATAGCTTTTGATATACCTCCAAAGCAATGCCGACTGTGATTTTCGTGTAGCTAAACGGTTGCTATTTTCTAAGGTCAAAGTCTGCAAACCAGGCTTATGGATTCCTTCTGGTGTACCTTCTCTCATGCTAGCACTCATTGGCAGACCCAATTCTTCCCCTTTATCCTCTTCCCTCAGTGAAACAAGTACCATTCTGAGCATTGTTAAAAAAGGCTGGTCACTGTCCAATAATTGCTGCAATGCAATCATCCCTCCCATTACACCTCCAGATCCTCCTCCAAATGCAAGCCCAATACCCGGACCACATTCATCTAACAACAAAGCCTGAAGCATTGCAACAGACTTTTTGATAAGTGGAAGTTCAATCCATTCTCCCTTCTCATCCTTTTCAAAGGCAGAATTCCATGTTTCCCATCCGCTACCACCACCGCCAAAACTTTCAGGCTTAGGTGGAAAACCAACACCATACCACATACGGCTCCTACGCTTCCATCCTTCAGGTAAATCCACTGCACAGCTACCATAAGAGACAAATGCACATCGAACAGATTCATAAGGTTCAGCTGCTGCAGCTGCTGTGAGGCGTTCCATTGCTGCTGCAGAAATTTGCCCATTTGCATCAGCCATTGAGGCAAGAAGCTGATTGCAATAAAATAAAACACAAAAAATATCAGACATAACGATATGAAGTTAAAGTCAAGCAGAACAGCAATATGGATTACCGATAATTAACAGAAACAGAAAACCTAGAACAGTTGTTAGCATCTTCATTATAAAACATATAAATGTCACAGTACTAATAGCTTACAAAACAATTAAAAATCTAGTTTGCAAATATGATCCCCACTAAATGAGAGAACCAAGAGTTCAAGTCAAAAAATTAAGAGTGCCAAACAACAAATCAAACAGGAGCATGTGTAGCATGCATAAGTCTTTAATGTATATTTCTTTCAGAAGAACTCACTATCTTGTGACAAAAACATAAAGGTTCTTAAAAGTTTTCCCTCTTGTCAAAGTATATCATGACAATGTGACAATATAAAAAGGCAGTGGCATATAATATTTTGCAAGACTTGAAACAACCATAAACATTTTCATATCACCCAATATCTATTTCCTAAAACTTATATGAAAAGATAGATACCATATTTGGTAGACAAAGCTGGATAACTCACTTCAAGAGAAAGGCCTCCTGAATCATTCGAGGAAGAAAACCTTCTATAACCTGGATTATCACCAGCCTCTGCTACTGGCTTTCCAAAGGAGAGTGAGTTCCCGCCACTAGAAAATGCAGTAGAAACAGGTGAATCAGGTCCATTCACAGACAGCATAGTATTAAAAATCTGGCACTGAAAACGGAGATGGTCTTCAACAAGCATCAGAACCACAATAGCATTCTCTGCCAACGCCATAGAGAGGTATGTTGCTGATTCTGCTTCAGCTTTTGCAGCCTGGGGTGATAAGCCTCCTGCAGCAACTCCAGCTGCTGCAGCTGCAATAACTTGGGTCTGCTGCAAAACAATGCAAAACACCTCAATTCATCACAATTATGGCTACAAAAACACAAATCCTTCTGAATTGGAAAATCTGCACAGCAGAAATGAACTTAATTGTGAAACATATCTCTCATAAAAAATGCTGGCAATGTCTCAAAACAAAATTAACCTTCCATGATGGCAATGATGACAGAAAAGTAAAGCCAAGTATTGCCATTTGATTTTCAAACTGGACATGTAGCTGTTAGGTAATATTTCTTTCTCCGTTTATTTGAATCTCTCTAAATTGTCTGTGGGTAACTACTCTTAGCTATTCACAAAAACTCTCCCACCATAGAAGAGCCTGCTCAGCCATCTTTAGTCCTAAAAGGTTAAATTGATCAGTGTACTCTTGACAGTATGCCTCTAGTTTTCTGAACCAAATGTCAATTGTCTTAGCATCTTTCTCAATCAATTGGATGAATCTCAACCTTATCCACTGCCATAAAATCTTTGGGAAACAATGTGGATCATATAATGATATCCGTATGCAACAGGAATACCACACTATGCCATTTCCATAGGAAAAATACTTGGAGAGCTAGCTCCATTATTATTAAGTCTCTGCAATATATCAAAATCACAAATAATGGTGAAAAATTTTGGTCTCGTGTCAATTTTTTCCTATAAATTCGCTCCAATATTACTTCTCTCTCCACACAGAACACTAGGAATATTCTTTCAAATACTTCAATAATATTGTTGGGATTTCTTATTACTATAATATTACGTGAATTTCTTTTCCTTCTTCATGATAGGAATGAGAAATTATTCTTATAATTTCCATGTCAAAATATTTGTTATCATTTACACATTTTCTAGTTTAATTTCCAAGTATTTTAGATCCAGGCTGTGAAACCAAGTTTGATTCAGAAGTGGATGCAAAAAACCAGAATCAGAATAAAACAACCACAAACAACTTTTCTACTCATGAAAACAAGACAACCAAGAACGTTTTAACTGTAGTTTTCCATGCTAATCAAAGATAATTCTCCACCACCAAAGGTTTGGCTTTATAATCCTTTTGTTTAAGACCTATGTTGCAGGAAATGGCACCCAGTCCCGCATAGCCATATTGGAAATGCCAATACACCACTGAATTCCAGATTTGGAAATACCCTGTGTAAGTGGTTGTTTTTGCTTGTGCAGGCTCACTCAAGTGCCAAACATGGCATGGGGTTCTTCTATGGACCAAAACAAATAAATTAAATAAAAATACCACTAAAAATTATCTCTAATCACTCCATAAACTAATTTATCTCTAATCAATCCACTCTCTAGTTCTGCGGAATAAACACCTTGTTCTATTTATGTAATTACATTTGACTTTAGCTCATCATTTATTTCATTTTCAGCACATATAGCGACATATAAAGACTGATTTTGGATGTATAGCCCCATGCATACAGGCTAACATTGAAATCTTGGATGTATAGCCTCATTTATAAAGGCTAAATTTGGATTTTGCACCATGTAATCATGTATAGGAATTAATATAGATATGGCTTTCCTCCTAAAATGTCATTTAGGTATATCATTATTTTTTTCTTGCAAGACGACGTTTCCATTTTGATAAGGCTCACATTTACAGGTGTCTCCATTTCAGAAACTTCCAGACGTTTCCACATTTTATGCAACTTAGTTTGAGACAATCAATATATGAATTACCATAATTTGCAGTGTGCCTATACCTAAAATGGCACTAACACTACAACTACTAAAATAAATGAAACTGAGCAAAAGATATTATAACAATGAATCTCAAATAACAGAAAATGAAACCAAAAACACAAAATCAATGGGGACACCTGACACACCCATGGGTTGATTGAACCTACAAATCTAGATTAATGGAAAGAAACTCTGTGAATCATGTTTCTGAAATGATACGAGCAGTGTTGCGGGGGAGCACCCCCCCCCCCAATCGATCCTGCACCCAATCCGCGCTCCAGGCGGGAGCGACTCAGGGGCAGATCGGGAGCGCGCTCCCGAAATCGCTCCCGAAAAGGGGGCGATTTGGGAGCGCGCTCCCTAAAAAAATTTCGCTCCCTGCCTTTTTGGGAGCGTTTTCGAGAGCATTTTGCCTTTTTTGCAAATCTTTTTTGTAGTAATGTTCGAAATGCAATTTTTTTTTAAAGAAACAAATAATTTTTGAGTGAGGCAACTTAATGATCAAGTCTATGTCCCTAGTATTGATATGCTATCGATATGATCAAGTCTATGTCCCTAGTACATTCTCCTTGATCTTCATTTTCATCCTTTTACTTAAATTTTTAACATTACCATGAAATGACTCAGGATGTTTGAGAGTGGTTCCGGCCTCATTGGATTTCATAAGGAGAAAGTAGAATTTTAGATTTCATTCAAAATCCAGCAGACTTATCAGTTTTTCAGGGTTTCGGGATTGGGGGATTGCAATGTTTCCATTGAATTTTGTCATGTATTAGGGTATGGAACTCGTATTTAATCAAGAGCACCAATCCCTCTGTGTACCTTGATGTTGTGACATTGGTTGTCGAACTCCTCTATCATGACCCTCCTAAAAAAGTATGCATCACTCAAACAAAATCTTGACTTGACATGCGATGCTTTTTCTATCTTATGTTAATGCTTAGAGGGTGATATTATGACAAAGATCCCTATACAGATACAGAGGTAATGACAAAGATACCTCTGGATATTAATGCTTAGAGGGTGATATTAATGACAAAGATCCTGATTTTCCAACAAGACTAAAAAACAAGACATTTCTCGTGGTGGCAAGAGACCCAAGCATAAGAAATAGATAATAGATTTACTTCTCTTTTCTAGTTTCTAGTAGTTTTTATAACTATTGACCCTTTCATATTTATTATGATATTTTTTTAAACAATATATGACAATTTAAGTTTGAAGTTGGCAATTATAACTCATTAGTAATGAATTATGAATATGATGCTTCACGAAAGTTGAAAGTTGTTTCATTTCATTTCATGTTAGATATTATTTGTTGTAATGGTTACACTTAGCTTACAAGTACAACTTTGGTGATCAATGATGATAAATGTTATATATTGAATTTTGAAAGCTTGAAACTTTAAGATTGATGAATCATGAGACTCAATATGTTGTATGTTACTATGTTACTAACTTGTGGACGTTGTTGATGAAGATTATAACTTCTAGATGATTGTTGTTATATGGTTCAAATTTCAATCTATGTTTTTTTATGTTTTTTATATCTAATTCATTATTCTACATGTTTTTGTTGACATATATGTATCAAAATATAAAAAATATATATTATATAAAAAACACTCTGGGATTCGCTCCCAAACCGGGAGCTTCTGAAAATGTCACTCCCGCTCCCAAGTAACAGTGGATACGAGTTATACATAAAAAGGGGGGAACACCTACCAAAAATGACACGGTATAAACCCTAACTGAAAGTTGAAGTTACAAGTAAAGAGATAAGGCCCTTCTTACATAAGAGGGTTTTTACAAATATTGATATAAATATATCAAAAATCTCATAAAATAGCTATGACTTTTCTATATAGTTCATATAGGTATGCAACATATTCCTATGATATTAATACTACTTTTTGGTCCCTCCACTTGAGCCTTGGTCCACTACTACTTTCCATTTTGTTCATTACTTTGGTCATTCTTCTAGGATGGGATAGAAGCAAAAGTGGAGACAGAATTTCAAAGTGGAACCCAAAAAAATAGGTCGAAAGCATTGTTGTAATTTTAACTCAATCTACAACGTGAACTAGAATGACACATCCAATGAAGTAATATTTAGAATACCAATTTCCTTCTAAAGATGACAAAATAACCCTCCAATAAATTTAAGCTCAAGTGTCTCATCTAGATTACATAGCTCCATTTTTTAATTTGAAGTGTTTCATTTTCATAAATATACTACTGATGTGATGTACATAGCAGCAGTCATAGGATGCCATAGGTATTCTGTTGTTCCTCAAATTGTCCTGGCAACTAGAACAATGTTAAGGCATTCAATGAAGATCTTATAGATATTCCCGCTTTAGGATAAATACTGGCCTACGTTAACCACAAGGGGTATCCCTGTATTCGTTGTTATTCACTAAGAGATAAGAATCTTACAATAATAATATGTCATTAAGAACAGACCATATTATATTTGGAAGTCATTCAAAACGTATGGTAAGGCTCATATTATATGAAACTTAATCCACTAACCAAGTTCATCAATAACTGTATTGTAGCTCTTGTTGATGTTTTTGCATTTTGCAGCATCGGGAAGACATTCTCCCATGGGATCATGCTGACTTGACTAGGGGGCAATGATACATTCACCTGTGGGGCCATGTTAATTTGGCTAAGGGCGAATGGCCCAAGGAAATCTTTCTACATTTAGCTCTAGTGTCTAGCTCAAGGAGATTGGCCCACGATACTCACATTGCCTGCTCCAGGATGGAGTGATCTATTTTTAATAGAGCATGGTTGATTTGTTTATTTAATGGGGCTTTTCCACCCACTAGAAGAATAAAAAATTCTAGTCTAATGTTGAGTTGTAATTTAGGCACATGTGAGGAAGGTAGACCAAGTTTGACTATTGCTTGACCCATTTCTGATGTCGTTTATTCAAGTCCCTTTGTCCCAAGAAATGGCGCAAGTTGTTGTGGTTTGTCTTGACTACAAGCCTATTGCCCACCAAATACTGTTTGAACTTTGCCAATGTGTGCATGATAGCTAGCATCTCCTTGTCATATATGGAGTAAAGTCTTTTTGTATCCATAGGTATTCTGTTGTTCCTCAAATTGTCCTAGCAACTAGAACAATGTTACGGCATTCAATGAAGATCTTATAGATCTTCCCGCTTTAGGTTAAATACGGGCCTACATTAACCACAGGAGGTATCCATGTATTCGTTGTTATTCACTAAGAGATAAGAATCTTACAATAATAATAGGTCATTAAGAATAGGCCAGATTATATTTGGAAGTCATTCAAAACGTATGGCAAGGCTCGTATTATATGAAACTTAATCCACTAACCAAGTTCACCAATAACTGTATTGTAGCTCTTGTTGATGTTTTTGCAATTTGCAGCATCGGGCAAACATTCTCCCATGGGATCATGCTGACTTGACTAGGGGGCAATGATACATTCACCGGTGGGGCCATGTTCATTTGGCTAAGGGTGAATGGCCCAAGGAAGTCTTTCTACTTTTAGCTCTGGTGTCTGGCTCGAGGAGATTGGCCCATGATACTCACATTGCCTGCTCCAGGATGGAGTGATCTATTTTTTATAGAGTAGGATTGATTTGTTTATTTAATGGGGCTTTTCCACCCACTAGAAGGATAAGCAATTCTAGTCTAATGTTGAGTTGTAATTTAGGCACATATGAGGAAGGTAGACCAACTTTGACTATTGCCTGACCCATTTCTGTTGTCGTTCATTCAAGTCCCTTTCTCCCAAGAAATGGCGCAAGTTTTTGTGGTTTGTCCTGACTACGAATCTATTGCCCGCTAGATATTGTCTGAACTTTGCCAATGTGTGCATGATAACTAGCATCTCCTTGTCATATATGGAGTAAAATCTCTTTGTATCCATAGGTATTTTGTTGTTCCTCAAATTGTCCTGGCAACTAGAACAATGTTAAGGCATTCAATGAAGATCTTATAGATCTTCCCGCTTTAGGTTAAATACTGGCCTACATTAACTACAAGGTGTATCCCTGTATTCGTTGTTATTCACTAAGAGATAAGAATCTTACAATAATAATATGTCATTAAGAATAGGAGAGATTATATTTGGAAGTCATTCAAAACGTATGGAAAGGCTCGTATTATATGAAACTTAATCCACTAACCAAGTTCATCAATCACTGTATTGTAGCTCTTGTTAATGTTTTTGCAGTTTGCAGCATCGAGCAGACATTCTCCCATCGGATCATGCTGACTTGACTAGGGCACCTGTGGGGCCATGTTGATTTGGCTAAGGGTGAATGGCCCAAGGAAGTCTTTCTACATTTAGCTCTGGTGTCTGGCTCGGGGAGATTGGCCCACGATACTCACATTGCCTGCTCCAGGATGGAGTAATCTATTTTTTATAGAGCATGATTGATTTGCTTATTTAATGGGGCTTTTCCACCCACTAGAAGGATAAACAATTCTAGTCTAATGTTCAGTTGTAATTTAGGCACATGTGAGGAAGGTAGACCGAGTTTGACTACTACTTGACCCATTTCTGTTGTCGTTCATTCAAGTCCCTTTGTCCCAAGAAATGGCGCAAGTTGTTGTGGTTTGCCCTGACTACGAACCTATTGCCCACCAGATACTGTCTGAACTTTGCCAATGTGTGCATGATAGCTAGCATCTCCTTGTCATATATGGAGTAAAGTCTTTTTGTATCCATAGGTATTATGTTGTTCCTCAAATTGTCCTGGCAACTAGAACAATGTTAAGGCATTCAAAGAAGATCTTATAGATCTTCCCGCTTTAGGTTAAATACTAGCCTACATTAACCACATGTGGTATCCCTGTATTCGTTGTTATTCACTAAGAGATAAGAATCTTACAATAATAATATGTCATTAAGAATAGGCCATATTATATTTGGAAGTCATTCAAAACGTATAGTAAGGCTCGTATTATATGAAACTTAATCCACTAACCAAGTTCATCAATAACTGTATTGTAGCTCTTGTTGATGTTTTTGCAGTTTGCAACATCTGGCAGACATTCTCCCATGGGGTCATGCTGACTTGACTAGGGGACAATGATACATTCACCTGTGGGGCCATGTTGATTTGGCTAAGGGTGAATGGCCCAAGGAAGTCTTTCTACATTTAGCTCTAGTGTCTAGCTTGGGGAGATTGGCCCACGATACTCACATTGCCTGCTCCAGGATGGAGTGATCTATTTTTTATAGAGCATGGTTGATTTGTTTATTTAATGGGGCTTTTCCACCCACTAGAAGGATAAACAATTCTAGTCTAATGTTCAATTGTAATTTAGGCACATGTGAGGAAGGTAGACCGAGTTTGACTATTGCTTGACCCATTTCTGTTGTCGTTCATTCAAGTCCCTTTGTCCCAAGAAATGGTGCAAGTTGTTGTGGTTTGTCCTAACTACGAACCTATTGCCCACCAGATACTGTCTGAACTTTGCCAATGCATGCATGATAGCGAGCATCTCCTTGTCATATATGGAGTGAAGTCTTTTTGTATCTTCCAGCATTCGACTTTCGAATGCGATAGGGTGGCCTTTTTGCATAAGGACAACCCTTATTCCTTCTGCTAACGCATCGCACTCTAATATGAATGGTTGGCCAAAGTCAGGAAGAGCCAATACCAGACACGAGCTCATTATTTATTTGAGCATGTTAAATGCTCTGTCAAATTCTTTCGTCCACTTGAATGCTCCCTTTTTAGTCAAGTCTGTCAAGGGCACACTTTACTGGGAGAATCCTTTAACGTCGATAGTAGTTGTAGATCCAAAGGAAGCCCCATAATTTTCTTATGGTTTTGGGTGTAGACCAATCCAATATTGCCTGGATCTTCTCTTGATGAACTTGTGCCTTCCAGTCCTACGTGAGCTCCATGAGGGTGCATGTTGTTGCTTCCTAGAAAGTTCTTCTTCCCCTTCACATATTCAATGTCAAAATCATAAGCTTGGATTTTTCTTACCCATCTATTGTCGTTCATTCAAGTCCCTTTGTCCCAAGAAATGGCGCAAGTTGTTGTGGTTTGTCCTGATTACAAACCTATTGCCCACCAAATATTGTCTGAACTTTGCCAATGCGTGCATGATAGCTAGCATCTCCTTGTCATATATGGAGTAAAGTCTTTTTGTATCTTCCAGCGTTCGACTTTCAAATACGATAGGGTGGCCTTTTTGCATAAGGACAACCCTTATTCCTTCTCCTAACACATCGCACTCTAATATGAATGGTTGGCCAAAGTCAGGAAGAGCCAGTACCAGACACGAGCTCATTATTTCTTTAAGCATGTTAAATGCTCTGTCAAATTCTTCCGTCCACTTGAATGCTCCCTTTTTAGTCAAGTCTGTCAAGGGCACACTAAACTGGGAGAATCCTTTAACGTCGATAGTAGTTGTAGATCTCCCCCATAATTTTGTTATGGTTTTGGGTGTAGGCCAATCCAATATTGCCTGGATCTTCTCTTGATGAACTTGTGCCCCTTTGCGCTGATCATATGTCCTAGATAAAGAATTTTCGTCAACCCAGACTTGCATTTTGATGCCTTGGCATAAAGAAATTGTTCTTGCATGATGCTCAAAATTTGATAAGTGTCCCAAATGATCATCCCACGTCTAGGTCGTCAAAGAATACCAACAAAAACTTCCTTAACTGCTTGTTGAAAATGTTGTTCATGCATGATTGGAGGGTAGCAGGGGCACTGGTTAGCCCAAATGGCATGACGAGAAATTCAAAATGTTTGTAGTGGCATCGGAATGTTGTTTTTGGCATGCCTTCCTCTCAAAATCAAATTTGGTGATATCCACATCGCAAATTGATTTTTGAAAAATACACTACTTCATGTAATTCATCAAACAATGCATCGATCTTGGGAATGGGGTACCTGTTTTTGATGGTCTTATTGTTAAGTGCTCAGTAATCAATACAAATTCTCCACGTGTCATCCTTCTTCTTTACCATGACCATGAACGATGCAAACGGGCTTGAGTTGGGTTTGATATGGCCCATGTCTAACAATTCCTGGAGGGTTTTTTTTATCTCGTCCTTGAACTTTTTCAGGTGTCGATACGATGTGGTAATCACGAGCTTAGCTCCTTCTAATTCAATAATATGCTCAAATCTTCTTTTAGGAGGTAATCTTGAAGGAATGCCACCAAACACTATAGCATGATTGTCCAATACTTGTTGAATATCTATCATGTATTATGTTTTGTCATTGTCGAAAGTTTTTTGGGTCGTAACCTTACATTTTGCCGCATATGTTATATCCCCATGCCTAAATAGGGCTTCCATCCTTTTAGATGACAAGCCCTATTAGCCGCCATTCGACATGCCTCTTGATGCTATGTTAGGAATAAAAATATATATAAAATAATATAAATAATGTAAAACAATAATAATAATAAATAATGATTAATTAGTAACTAGTGAATGAAAAGGTATGTCCTTAAGGACATAATCGTTGGTGAAGAGGTACCTGCCTAGGGTATATAAGCGGGCCCTCACCCTCATTGTAATCATCTCATATCTCATCAATTCTTCATATAATATTCAATATACATTACTTGTGCTACAATGGATGTCTTTATCTTTGAAGTATTTTGAAGATTTCCACTACGTATACAAACATTGTTCGTTACATTGGTATCAAAGCATTCCTTTGAGTATACAAACCTTGTTCATTACATTAGTATCACTACCACATTCTTCGATCACCGGCCTTTGGCCATTAAACTATCATCAACATTGTTGTTGTTGAAGCATTTCGCTACAAGAATTTGAAGTTTCTCCATATCGCCATTTAAGCCTTTGGCCATTTTAAAAAAATTATTATAAAAAAATAGTAAGAAAAAAAAAGACAATATATACTGGAAAAAAAAAATTCAAATATTTAAAAAAAGGAGATTGGAAAAAAGAAAAAAAAAACAAATTATAAAATATACATATAAAAACATGAAAAATATATAAAAAAATATTATAAAATCATTATAAAAAACGTTATTATAAAGAAAAAAACAAAAACAAAAACAAAACAACTTACCTCCTGAGCCGCTCGACCACTACACTTAATCACCTCCATGACACCCAACCGTCTGCAACACCTCACCCACGCACGCAGGGCAACACAACCCCACTGACCATTTCACAGTCGCAACCTGTAATTCACCCAATCGTCGTACGCAACCAAAGAACCGCCATTGTCCATGCAACCATTGCATATAGACGTAATTATCATTGTGTCATCTTCTACAATTGTTCCAGTCTGCAGCGCTACTGCAATTTCTCCTCCATCGACGCTTCCATAGCCTCCCCTGTAATAGCAACTGCACAACCACCATTCATTTGACGTCACAGTGACTGTCTATTGTCGCTAACCAGCTACACAGCTTCCTCCAACCCCATTACCACCTCAAGCTTGTTCTCTATCTACTGCCGCCATTGTAGCGTTGTCACTACTTCCTTCTCCACCGCCCCTAAAACCGCCATATTCCTAGTCAAAAACGGTAGGGCAAAAAAGTTTCTTTTTATTATTACCAGCTACTGTGGTGGAAGAGTCACAACCCATTAGCCTAATTTCTATCGAATGGTCAAGGTAGAATTATCCAAAGTCGTGACTCAAATAAAAGATTTATGGTATGAATAAAAATTGATTACAAAGAAGTGATCAAATATTGAAGAAGCAAATAAAAGTGAAGAAGGATTATTAAAGCGTGCTTATCTTTTACAAGTTATTTATTCAAAGTATAAATTATTAAAGGTGAATTAGAAATAAAAAGGTATTAAAAAAAAGGTATATATATATATATATACCATCAAGCTTTTAATATTCCACATAAACAAGGAGTAACAATATTAAGGGAAATTTAAAAAGAAAAGAAAAAAGAGAAATAAATTGAAAGTTTTTTTTAAAAGGGGTACCTTTGAAACCCTTAGGTCGAAGAAAATGGATTATAATCCAGAGTTGAAGGAAGGAAATTTTTCCTATAAAGGTATTCCAATTGCCGATTTTAGAATAATTACATTTAAGGGAATACCCAAGGGAAGGGGATTAATACCGTTATCAGCACAAGTGACGACAAAAATTATATCAATGTTAGTTTGGCGAATCAACTATTAATTCCAGAGTCAAGCATAGGAGAGAAAAATATTTTTAGCCAAAAAGAATATGAAATTAATGATTTACAAGTAATAATTGACCACTATGAAAATCTTTCAATTCTGCGTTGTAACTCTGTTTAACCCAAAGATTGACATAATTTTTGGTCAATCTTGGTTAAAAGAATTGGGTGTGTTCATTCTAAACTTAGAAAAAAGGATTTTGATATTTCCTTATAAGAAAAAAATGATCACATTCCAAGAAGTGACAATGAAGTCAAAGTCAAGATTGTCTCCATAAAAAGACTTTAAGAATATTTCAAAACTGATGCTACAAGAGAATCAAGAAACAAAAGCAGCTTGAAGTCATATCCAATAAAAGTGAAGAAATTCATCGACTTAAAAACCACAATGAATAATTAATTTCACAGGTCAAGAAATCTAAGGTTAAGAAACAGAGACTAAAACAAGAAAAAGAAAGTTCCGACCAGAAGCTCAACGAAAGTCTATCAAAGAAGGAAGAGGAAAATTTACGCTTAAAGAACCTTAATAAAAAATTACCAAAACAAATCAAAAGTATAAAAGATAAAGAGAAGGATACTAAGGACAAAGTAAATGATTCAGAAAACGAAGAGCTTTTACCCTTAAGGAATCATAACCAAAGTCTTCTTACGCAAGTAAAGAAACTAAAAAGTCACTAAATGACAAGTTAGAACAACTTACTCAAGAAGAAGTATTAAAGTCTCCAACCATAAAAGTGCAAGTTGAAGATAAAGGAACAAATACCGATCCAGTCAATATCATAACTCAAGAAGATGAGAAACCAACAAAAGTTAAAACATATTTAGAAGTTGCAGTTCAAACAATGGAAATTCCAAGTGATGATTCTGTAGCAAACTCAACAACAACAGTACCTGAAGTAAATGAGGAAATTACCACACACATGATAACGGGAAATCCAACCAGTAGAACTCCTTATCGACATCTGAACCATAAGAGCAGACAACTAAGTCAGTCTATATATTTGAACCATTCAGAATGATAACAACAGATTCATGTTCCAAGGAATACTGAAGTTTGTAGAATCCAATCCTATGATAACAATTCATTACAAAATTCTAGTGATCGGAAGATGCCAAAAAATCTAGGATGGTCTAATCCATTCTCAATCCGATGATTTTGTTTATCGCTCAGAGTATCATATTGTCTTCAATCAACGAATATGGAAGTTCGAAGACAACAAGATATTCGAAACGGGAAAAGAGATAAAGCCCTTTCATCTGTAAGTTTTGAGGACAAATCCTTCTGAAGAGGAAGGCAACGTTATGAATAAAAATATATATAAAATAATATAAATAATGTAAAACAATAATGATTAATTAGTAACTAGTTAATGAGAAGGTATGTCCCTAAGGACATAACCGTTGGTGAAGAGGTACCTGCCTAGGGTATATAAGCAGGTCCTCTCCCTCATTGTAATCATCTCATATCTCATCAATTCTTTATATAATATTCAATATACATTACATGTCCTAAAATTGATGTCTTTATCTTCGAAGTATTCTGAAGATTTCCGCTACGTATACAAACATTGTTCGTTACATTGGTATCAAAGCATTCCTTCAAGTATACGAACTTTGTTCGTTACACACGACCTTACTGCCATTTGGTGCTTTGAATTCCATTTCCAATGCTTGGTAGTCCATCGTGTGCTTACGCAACCAATACAACCATTGAACTCCCAATATCATGCTGAGGTTTGCATGATCTATTACATAAAAATCACTAGTAAAAGTATAGTTATTGAGGGTCACACTCAAATCTGGAATCATTTACATGCAATCGAGGTTGTACCCATTTGCAACTATCACATCCAATCCTTCGAATTTTTCGGTGGGAAGTCACCTTTTAGCTACTAGTACTGCATCAATGAAGTTGTGTGTGGCTACACCATCAATTAGGGTTGTGATGCGTCGTCTCCTGACGACTCCCCTGACCCTGAAAGTGTAATACTTGGGCATGCCCGAAAGGGTTGCAATCTTAACTTGTGGCCGTGTTTTCTTTTCTTCGTTGATCCTTTCCTCTTGTGGTAGTTCTTCCTTGGAGTTATTAGGCTTTTCTTCTTCCTTTGCTTACTTCTGCAGTGACTCTTCATTGGTACTTGGAGTGGCCTCTTCTTTTTCTTCATTGTCAGAGAGTACTTCGATGCAATGAATCTTCCCTTTTCCTAAACAACGATGTCCATGTTCCCATGGTTCCCTGCAAGTAAAACATAGCTTTTTTCTTCTTAGTTTGCTTCGAGTTTCCTCGTCTAGTATGTCCATCTTGGGCCCATCACGTCGGAAAGACTTCTTCTCCTTATCCTTTGGTGGAATCAAAAGCTTCTTGAAGAGTGGCAGGATTGAATGCCTTGACCCATCCTTGTAGGGGCTCAACTAATGCTTCGATAAAAAGCATAACTAATCGCTCTTCGGATATATTTGTTACCATAACTCGGGTGCGTTCATATTCTGCAATAAACTCTTCACATGACCCTGTTTGTTTAGGTAGTGTTAGTTCTCTAAAATGGATGTTTGGGTTCTTTCAATCAAATTTTTTATCAACCTTTGTATAAAACCTTCATAAGAAGTGATGTTAGCATGTCCCAGAGTTACTAAACCATGATACCACCACTCATGTGCTTCCCCTTCTGTTAAAATTGGCAACCAGGGCAAAACTTCATGTGGGTCATCTTATTCATGGCTGATAATATTTTTATTAGATTCCTCTCGTCGAGAGGTGTAGGATTGATATAAAGATCATCCAATTCCGATAAGTATTCATGGAGATATGAATTTATTTTGATTATGGAATTATTATCAAGCCGACCTACAACTCATGTAGGCTCAGAAGCCCAACAGTCACATCTATTCACCCACCAACGTTGTGTATAAATATAAGAGGACTTTTCCTCATTTAGACTCACTCATCTCATCACATCTCTCTCTCTCTACTACGCAGATATGAGTCTCTTCTCTACTGCGCTGAAATTGGTCTCTCTCTCTCACACATGTGAAGCCGGAAGCTGTTGAATTTGAAGCTGCAACTGCAGAAGTAAAGATTGACTTGCGTGGCCTAGAAGATCTCCTCTTTGGAACTGCGTTGTAGGTTCATCTGAATCTCCTTTGAAAGCCGCAACTTTTGGTGGTGGAATGAAGTCAATCCGACGAACGGTTTGCAAGATATCGACTGCCCTTGTTTGAAGCCGAAAACTGTTAAAACTGAAGCTACAACTGCAGAAGTAAAGATTGACTTGCGTGGCCTAGAAGATCTCCTCATCTGAACTGCGCTGTAGGTTCATCTGAACCTCCTCTGGAAGTCGAAACTTTTGGTGGTGGAATGAAGTCAATCCGACGGTCGGTTTGTGAGATATCGTCTGCCCTAGTTTGATAATGAAGCCGCTAATGCTGATGCTGCTGATCTAGGGTTTGCTACTGCTGATATGAATCAGATTTATTGTACTATTTCTCTCTGTTGAATTATTGAAGATAAAAGAAGATTTGATCAAAGGGTTTCCCCACACATTGTGGGGTTTGTCCCTGGCTAGCTGCCACATCTTGTGTCTCTTGTCTTGGCTTGTTTTCTGTCGATCGTTTAATGTTCTATCTGCACTTTACTTTATGTACATGTGATTGCTAATCGGTGGAATATAATAAGAAAAAGAAGTAAACTGTTATAAGCATAGAACATACCATAACTTAACATGGTATCAGAGCTGAGGTGAAGACAAAGCCCGAGCAAGAGCAAGAGCAATCATTGAAGAGAAGATTGGCAAGGCTATCCTAAAAGAACTATGGGGTCCTCAACACTCTTTCCTGCCGAAGACAAGCTCCGTGAGAAAGCTGACTATCACGGATGGAAGATGTCTATCGATCTAACCCTTGAAGATCAAGGAGTGTTGGACCATGTAAGAGGCAATATTGTTGAGCCTTCATCAAATGCATCTGCTGCTGCCTGGAACAAATGGAAAAATGGAGAAGTCAAAACAAAGAAAATCATCCGGGACTCTATCGACAAGCGCTTGGTGGCCTACATCTCTGATCTAGACACCTCCAAGGAAATCTACGACAGACTGGTGAGTTTATTTAAAGTTAATGATGCAAATCAAGTTTTGTTTCTTAGAAATAAGCTGAGGGAAATCAAGAAGGGTAAAGATGAAAGTATGCAAGCATACTTCTTAAGAATCACCGAGATCAAGAACGATCTCCTATCTATTGGGGAAACTATTACTGACAGAGAAATGGCACTCACGACTCTTGGAGGATTACCATCTGAATGGTACGTGTTCAGGACTACTCTTCTGAATTATAATGTAATTCCTGGTTTCGAGGAATTAATGGCTAGATGCATTCAAGAAGAAACAAGGGAAGAAGAGCAAGAAATGCCCATGGCTAAAGGTCCTCCTGCTACTTTTTCTTCTCATGCTAAGAAAAGAAATAATTCTGGGTCTAAATAGGAAAGGCTGGACCTAAGGGTGGAAGAAAAAGATGATGTTACATCTGCGATAAAGCAGGTCACTATGCAAGGGAGTGCCCTGATAGAAAGGACTCACACCGGGACAATGATCAAAATCCCTCTGATGGCAAATCAAAGGAATGACAAATGCAATAGCAAAGGTAAGAGGAGAGCTGGGAATCAAGGAAGAGAACAACCATTCAAGAAGGCTAGAAAGTCTAGGATGTATTAAATGCACCTGACCTCAAAAAGAACCTAGTGTCCATCTCGGCAATGGAAGACAAAGGCTACAAGGTAACTTTCAGTGATGGCAAGGTACGTATATGGAAAAATAATGTTAAATATGTGTTTACTCTTGTGTTTAGTGTTGATTCATTATATCAGGTCGATGGAAGTCTGCTAGGTGTCATGTCTTATGACACATCTCTTCAGTCTGAAATTTGGCATTAGAGGTTTTCCCCCCTTCATTATAAAGCTATACTCGGTGTAAGACAAATGGTGACAGGGATGCCTGAATTCTGAGTAGAGAAAGAAGGTGTATGTCCAGGATGTGCCGAAGGAAAGCTCAAAAGGGTACCATTCCCCTCAAGCCAAAGCAAGACCTCCGATATATTACAATTGGTTCACTCAGGCATACCTGAGGTTGGAATTAAGAGGGAGACTACTACACCACATACTCCTGAGCAGAATGGTGTGGTGGGAAGGAAGAACCACACGATGATGGAAGCTGTCCGGGTCATGCTACATGATCAAAGACTTCCGAAGTTTCTATGGGCTGAAACTACAATCACCGTCGTATATGTACAAAATTGATGCCCTCATCAAGCATTGGGTTCCTAAACTCCTGAAGAAATGTTCACCACCGGTCAAAGGGAAGTCATGATTAGTCATGATGTCACCTTTGACAAAGATATGGCTCTCAGCAAGGTGGACAATCTGCTGACTTTGAGTAGCTCTTAAGAAGCTGACACCAGGGAACCGAAAGAAAAGGATGATGAATGAATGCCTGATGTAGAAGAACCCATAGATCCGATTGATCCTCCTTCACATGAGCCTTCCTCTTCTAGGAAGAGGCCTTCATGGCTTAGGGGGATACTTGATGATGCTGAAGGACACACTACACCCTGAGGAACCTTCCATCAAAGTAAGAAACTTAACAGGTATCAGGGATACCTGACCATCATGAGCACGATCATACAAAATGAACCTTCATCATTCTCAGATGTCATCAAGCATTAACTATGGAAGGATGCTATGACCATA
Source organism: Pinus tabuliformis (assembly GCA_031772625.1). Classification (NCBI taxonomy): domain Eukaryota; kingdom Viridiplantae; phylum Streptophyta; class Pinopsida; order Pinales; family Pinaceae; genus Pinus; species Pinus tabuliformis. Next base: position 810,711,711 of record CM062809.1, on the reverse strand, counting down.
TAATATGAGTCGATTATGGAGAATGATGTCTGGGAAGTGGTTCCCAGACCCTGGACAAGACAATTGTTACTTCAAAATGGCTTTACAAGATAAAGCATGCAGCAGATGGAAGCACGGAAAAGTATAAGGTTCGTTTTGTTGCTCGAGGTTTCTCCCAAAAGGAAGGTATAGACTATGATGAGATATTTGCACCTGTTGCCAGATATACGACCATCCGCTCGATCATAGCCCTTGCCGCTTCACAAGGATGGAACCTACATCAGATGGATGTCAAGACTGCGTTCTTGCATGGCTCGATCAAAGAAGAGGTCTACGTGGAGCAACCCGAAGGATTTGAGATTTATAATCGAAAATCTCATGTATGCAGGTTGAAGAAAGCTCTCTATGGGCTGAAGCAAGCACCCCGAGCATGGTATGAGAGGATCGATAGCTACTTGATGAAGCTGGGATTCACTAGGAGTGAAGCCGATCCTAACCTTTACTTTAAGGTTGAAGATGACAAACCTCTCATACTGGTGTTGTATGTGGATGACCTCTTTCTAACAGGTGCAGACCCTCTCATTCACAAATGTAAGAGGGAGCTGGCCTCTGAATTTGAAATGAAAGACCTAGGACTGATGCACTACTTCCTAGGACTTGAAGTGTGGCAAAAGCCAGGAGAAATTTTCCTATCTCAAGGAAAATATGTGGTGAAGATATTGGAAAGATTCGGAATGGTGGACTGCAAGCCTGTAACTACTCCGATGGAGCTTGACTTCAAGAAGTTAAGCGGTAGTGCTGCTGGACCTGTTTTACGAAATGCTACCGAGTATCGGCAACTCGTCGGAGCATTAATGTTCTTAGTGAACTCCCGTCCAGATATATGCTTTGCAGTCAACACGTTGAGCCAGCATATGGTTGAACCCCACCACATACACTGGATTGGTGCCAAGAATCTGCTGAGATATCTTCGTGGCACTATCACTTATGGGTTAAGATACATTGCCAGAGATGTGAGACTATTTGGATACACAGATGCTGACTGGGCAGGCAATGTGGAGGATCGTAAGAGCACTTCCGGTTACTGTTTCACCTTGGGATCTGCTTCGATATCCTGGATGAGTAGGACGCAGAAGTCGGTGGCTTTGAGCACCACCGAAGCAGGATATATTGTTGCTAGCATAACCTCGTGTGAGGCAGTATGGTTGCGAAAGCTCTTCAGTGAGCTGTTTGGATTTACATTGAATACCACTGTGATTCTCTGTAACAACCAGAGGTGGGATTCGATTATTGAGGAATCCCGTATTCGTCAATTGCTCCAGCAGATAGACATCATCTGGGATATGGTAAGTCGATGAGCAAGGAAGCTCCATCACATTAAGATGATGTACAGGTTGATACACCTTGTCAAAGCCCCGAGGAAAGATCTAATCTGTGATTTTCCCAAACGACTTGGAGTCGGTAAGAAACCCTTGTACAAGGGTCCTGCATGTTGCATACATTGAGCTCTAGGAGCTCTGAGGGCTTGCGGTTATTACTGGAGCAACATACGACCACGGGGTGACTCACCCTCCCCTGTTGGTGCACACTGGAACAAGATGATTCACTCTCTTGTGGGACAAGATGATTCGCTCTCTTGTGGAACAGGATGATTCGCTCTCCTGTGTAGCAGGATGATTAGTTCTCCTGTGAGGCCTGGATTGATGTGTTCTCCATGTCAGCCTGGATTGATGTGTTCTCCATGGCAATTGTAGCAGGATTGATGTGTTCTCCTGTGAGGCCTGGATTGATGTGTTCTCCATGGCAATTGTAGCAGGATTGATGTGTTCTCCTGTGAGGCCTGGATTGATGTGTTCTCCATGGCAATTGTAGCAGGATTGATGTGTTCTCCTGTGAGGACAGGATTGATTAGTTCTCCTGTCGAGGCATCCTACCCATGCAGTCTGGGACTCATGGGAAGTACCTCTCATCTGATCAATGAGCAGGGAAATGAAGTTAGGGACCATAGTAGTACCGATGGACGCATCGTTGTAACTACCGTACTCCCTACACTAGGATGACCTCCATTGATCTGGGATCAATGATACTTGTCTGGGACCAGTGGTAGGAGTTGTACCATACTATGACGCTGACTTCGGGTCGGTTGAGACTGGTCTGGGATCAGTGGTACATACTCTGAGACTGACTTTGAGTCAGTGGAGGATGATATTGGTCTGGGACCATTGGAGTTGTACTCACTATGACGCTGACTTTGGGTTGGTTGAGACTGGTCTGGGACCAGTGGTACATACTCTGAGACTGACTTTGAGTCAGTATGATACATCCTCGATCATTTCTTCTTCTTCATAATTCGGACAAAAGCATAGTAGAACAGAACAATGCAAGAGCAGAGCAGAACAAAACAAAACAGTACAGATCAGTGCAGGGCAGAACAAGACAAAGCAGAACAGGCAAAATAGAGCAGAGCAGGGCAAGGGTCAGGCTGTACAAGGCAGTGCATTTGATGGATGAATAGTAACGACCGATAGACAGATTGCAGATGAAGTTCTCCATGATTGAGAGGGAGTGTTAAAATTGGCAACCAGGGCAAAACTTCATGTGGGTCATCTTATTCATGGTTGATAATATTTTTATTAGATTCCTCTCGTCGAGAGGTGTAGGATTGATATAAAGATCATCCAATTCTGATAAGTATTCATGGAGATATGAATTTATTTTGATTATGGAATTATTATCAAGCCGACCTACAACTCATGTAGGCTCAGAAGCCCAACAGTCGCATCTATTCACCCACCAACGTTGTGTATAAATATAAGAGGACTTTTCCTCATTTAGACTCACTCATCTCATCACATCTCTCTCTCTCTACTACGCAGATATGAGTCTCTTCTCTACTGCGCTGAAATTGGTCTCTCTCTCTCACACATGTGAAGCCGGAAGCTGTTGAATTTGAAGCTGCAACTGCAGAAGTAAAGATTGACTTGCGTGGCCTAGAAGATCTCCTCTTTGGAACTGCGTTGTAGGTTCATCTGAATCTCCTTTGAAAGCCGCAACTTTTGGTGGTGGAATGAAGTCAATCCGACGAACGGTTTGCAAGATATCGATTGCCCTAGTTTGAAGCCGGAAACTGCTAAAACTGAAGTTGCAACTGCAGAAGTAAAGATTGAATTGCGTGGCCTAGAAGATCTCCTCATCTGAACTGCGTTGTAGGTTCATCTGAACCTCCTCTGGAAGCCGAAACTTTTGGTGGTGGAATGAAGTCAATCCGACGGTCGGTTTGTGAGATATCGTCTGCCCTAGTTTGATAATGAAGCCGCTAATGTTGATGCTGCTGATCTAGGGTTTGCTACTGCTGATATGAATCAGATTTATTGTACTATTTCTCTCTGCTGAATTATTGAAGATAAAAGAAGATTTGATCAAAGGGTTTCCCCACACATTGTGGGGTTTGTCCCTGGCTAGCCGCCACATCTTGTGTCTCTTGTCTTGGCTTGTTTTCTATCAATCGTTTAATGTTCTATCTGCACTTTACTTTATGTACATGTGATTGCTAATCGGTGGAATATAATAAGAAAAAGAAGTAAACTGTTATAACTTATAAGCATAGAACATACCATAACTTAACACCTTCTAAATGTAATACGGCAAATTGGATTGTGTCTACTTCGGCCATAGGATTGAGCCTAAAGTAGGTGTCCAATTTTTGCACTCAAGCCCTTGTACATTTAGAGGATCCATCAAATGAGGGTAAAGGAAGTTTACTTACCTTGCAAGCTAGTTCTCCAATAAGTTGTCCCCGGGACCTATTCCTGTATCGAAATTTGTTGTACAAATTGAAGATCATAGTTGCTCGAGTATTTTCGTCCAATATTGCATAATCTTGAACACAGTTATTAAGGCTTTAATTTGTTCCAACCGCTTCTTGGGCTGTTGCCACATGCTTATCTGTTAATTGTGTTAGAAGTGGTTGGTTGCTCTTTCTACAGTTTGCTTGGTTGTTGGGTGGACTAGGATTATGGTTTCCACTTCCCTTCGTGGTAGTTCTATTGGTGTCAACGACATTTGGCTATGCTGTGAGGTGAGTGATCAACATTGCGATTTGTTTTTGCCCTTGGGTCAATACTTGTGCTATCTGTTGTTGTCCTTGAATCATTTGTTTCCCTTGATGACGTAGTTGTTGATGCATCTATTGTTGTCCCTGTATCAATTCCTAAAGTAGAATACCAGGGTCATGTTCTCCTTAACATGTTATGTCTCCCATGGCGGAATGGTGGGTATTCCTCTTTTTCCTTGCAGTGACGTTGCTGGTATATACAGGAAGCATATAAAGCTCATGTACTCACAGCCAGTAGGATGTTTTGCTCTCTAATACCATTATAGTATGTTGGAGCAATTTTGTTAGGGTTTCCCATAATAAGAATGATTCTTTCTTTGACTATGACAATGTACTTTAATATAATGATGAAATGCTAAGTCCTTTTCACCATGTAATAATTAAGCCCCGCAATATTAAACAAAAAAATCAAAATATATCAATGGTCCCCAAAAGTTTCAAATAAGAATATATCAAAATTTTTGGGGTTGTCCAATCCCTCCTTAAGAAATTCAGGGACTAAAAGGGTAATCCAAACTTTCCAAAACTTAACACGGCGTGAGTTCTATTCCGCTGCGTCCGACAGCTAACTCTAGTGAATGGTTTGGCATGACACGCCAACTGTGTTTAACCCCAGTCCGCCTGTGCATACCTGGCTTTCAAGATTACTTGCTTCCTCCAGCACAGGTGGAACAAATTTCTGTCATGCGATGATTAAACACTTGTAGTTCTTTCAAACCCGACGTTGGATGCTAACACACAAGAAGAACACTCACATTTTGACCAGATCACTTATGCAGCAGATCAATCTTTAAGAAATCACGTTGTCTTCCAAGTTCGTGGACTACTGACTTCGACCTGTAACTTCCTGTGACTAGTGTGCATGTACAGGGACCCGTTGCCTTTGAATTATGATGAGAACAGACTTGTGCTTCCTAACCAAAAGATACGCAGCCTCTGCAATCATTCTTGTAACCAAATGCAAAGTCAAACAAAGATCAATGGTTCACTGCCTTGTCCTCCACAAGTTCATATCTCCAAATTTTGTGCCAAAATGCGAGGATAAAATAGAGACTAATGACTCATTGTTTTGTTCAAAATGTTTTCCCGCAAGTCCTGCCCAGAACAAATACCCAGAGTAGAACCTTGCAGACCCTTCTGTAGGAATTCCTAAGCCCAAAAATGAAATCAAGGACACGGATAGGAACCTTCATTTTCCTTCCAAAAGCAAAACCACAAAACCATAAATAAATCTTTGATGCCTTTTCAAACTTGGTATGCCTGTGCCAAAACAGAATGACGAAGAAAAATAAAATTGTGTCAACTAGGGTGGAATCTTTCACCACTGAAATTAACAAGGTAGAAAGGGGTCTAAAACCCTCAGAGCTATTGCTCAAAACTAGAGAGATGATCCATAACGATGCCTCCAAATAAATTCAATCCTCCTTTATTTATAGACTTCCTTAAGTGGTTTCACCTTCTAAACTGGTTGAGTGTGCCTTACTCAAAACCCTAGTTTTGGGTTTTTTTCGCCCAACTAACCCAAAACTTGCCTAACATGTGTATTTTGGTTTTCTTATCCTCTTTATGTAGGACTATAGCCTACGGGGACGGATAGGCTACTAAGTCCATTGATCCTCAATTCGTTGAGGACATTACAAGTTGCCCCAAGAGCATTTCAACAATTGTATTGACATTTTACCACATAAAGTCACCATTAGCCATGGTTGTAAAGCCCGACCCTGTTCAATCGTTACATGGTCAAACCAGCCAGTTCATTAGACTCAAAGGTCAACTCGACCAATGACCCTGGTTTGGGCCGAGGTAGACCCTAGTTTGGTGCCAAACCAATCATGAACCAACTAGTTTGGTATCAAACTAGTATGAACTATCTAATTATGTCATCACCACGACGGGGCATTAACAGCTCGCACGTGTGCGGCTACAGACACGCACAAAACGGTTTATGCTGGCTATGAGTGGTTTTTTGGGAAATTAGGGGTTGTTTCCCTCTAAAAACAACCACTATGTGCCTGTAAAATCATACATGCCCTCTTATTTGAATCACACATCTCATTTGGAGTTTTTGTGACCTTCATTATGAGCGTAGAGAGTGCTAAGCTTTTGCATGAGCAGTGTAAAAGAAAAGAGTTTGGCCTTTGTTTGTAATCTTGAAGTTGCTTTGGCGCTGTCTAGTGGCGTTGGCATCTTCAAGAAGAGACTAAGGCAACTAGCTGTTGAAATTTGGTACCGGAGGATAGGTGGTTCCCTAAGGCTTTGATCTTTGGCCTAGGGAAAAGTGTCCAAAAGAATTTAATTTTTCTCCTAAAGTAACTTTATAATTTTATAAAGTTAAATCTAATTTAAAAGTGACTTTAAGTGATAAAGTTACTAAGTCTAATTTTAAAGTGACTTTTATAAAGTCAATGAAAAATTAGAAAGGAAAAGTGACTTTGGAAATAAATGACTAAGTGGGTCTTTATTAAAGTGGGGTGAATTAAAAAATAGAAAGTGAGATTTAAATGAGCATTTAATCTCAGCCATTGATCTAAATCTATTTCAGCCATTGGATTTAGAGATCACCCAAAAGTCACTTGGATCACCCAAAAGTCACTTGGAGTTATATTAAAGGAGGAAAAGGAGGAAAAGGTCATTCATTCTTTCATGAGCAGATTGAGAGAAGGAGAGCAAGAGAGCAAGAGAGATTTCTGAGCAGGGAGAAGAAGGAGACAGCAGCTTGGCACACATTCCAAGGCAGCAGTTGAGCAAATTTGTACAGCTGATTCAGCACATAGTGAAAGGCAGATTTTTGCACAAAAATCGAGGAGCAGTTTGCTGATTTTTCTGCACACAAAACAGAGGCCGTACAGCATTTATTGCTGTCCTGTTTGCTGTAATTTCCAGATTGCTGTGAGGCACGGGAAAGGAGATAAGTTGTAAATTTGTTTGCTGATTTTTTGCTGAATAATTCTCACTGTAAAAAGACAATTTTCAGAAATAAAGAAGAGCTCTCAAACTGGTTTTCCCCAAGAGTTGTAGGGGGTTTTTCCAGGGTCAAGTTGACCAAAAATATCAGTGTTTTAATGTGTTTTAATGGCTGTTTTTTATTGCTGATTTTTAATTCTGCAATTTCCAGCATTCTGAAAAATTTCCAGAATTTGTGTTTTCAGCAATATTTATTTTTTTCAGTCTGTTAAATGTATGGTTATGGGAATGGGCATTTAACTACATGGGAGAAATAAGGAGAAACTGAAAACCGGGGTGGGAAAACAGAAATTTTTACATGGTATCAGAGCTTGAGTGCTGAAGGGCAGTTTGGGACAGCAAAAGGAAAAATTACAGTTGCTGATTTTTCACTCAGAAAATTCCAGCAAGCTGATTTTTTCATAAACAGCAGTTTTATCTTTACTACAGCAGTGCTATTTTTCAGTTTTAGGACAGCAGGATGTCATTGGGATTGAGGGTGGAGGATAGGTTGGATGGGCATATAAATTACAGCGTTTGGAAGGAAAGAATGCAGAGTATCTTTGAGGAGGCAGAAGTCTGGGATATCATGGTGCATACCGCACAGAACCCTATTGTTGTGCCCACTGATGTTACTCAGTTGGCTGAGTATAAAAAGAAGAACAATAAGGGTAAGAGGCTGATTCTAGACGGAATCAAAGACCATTGCATTCCTCATGTGAGAGGAAAGAGCAATGCCCATGAGATGTGGACAGCATTGTCCAATCTCTACCAGGGTACCAATGAGAACCGAAAGATGGTCCTGAAGGAGAAGCTGAAGAACATTAAGATGGGTAATGATAGTGCAGCTGGATATCTCACAAAGATTACTAATGTGAGAGATGAGTTGGCAGCGATTGGAGAGGCCATTTCACCCACTGAGTTGGTGCGGATTGCAGTGAATGGCCTCCTCCGTTCATGGTTGAACTTTGCTGATGGGGTTTGTGCACGTGAGACCCTTCCCACATGGGAGAGGTTTTGGGATGATTGCATTCAGACAGAGATCAAGAAAGGACAGCTTGGGGCAGCCAAGCCAGTTGAGCAGGATGAGGACGTAGCACTGGTGGCAGGAGGCAAGAAAGGCAAAGGAAAGAAGCAGGCTTCCACAAGCAGTGGTGGGGGCAAAGGCAAAGGTAAAGGTAAACAGGGGAACACACAGAAGGACTATTCCAAGGTGAAGTGTTGGAATTGTCAAAAGATGGGACACTATACAGTTGTGTGTCCGGAGAAGAAGAAGAAGAAGGGGAAGAACCAGGACGTGGCAGCTTCAACAGAGATTGAGGACTTTGCAGGTCGTTTTGACCGGGAGTTTGCGTTCACTACGTGTGAGTCCTCTAGTGCAGGATCACCTGCCACACAGGTTCAGAGGGAGCATGTTTTTCCCTCGATTAGCGGAGCATCTTCAGGTATCTGGTATGTGGACAGTGGGGCTTCATGTCACATGACAGGAGTCCGTGAGTACTTCTCAGAGCTTTCAGAGAGTGGCACTGATATTGAGGTAGTACTCGGTGATGACAGAGTTGTTAGAGCGGTCGGGGTGGGAACAGTGACATTTCAGAGGGAGTCCAAACCTCCCTTGAAGGTGTCAGAGGTTCTTTATGTGCCAGGGATGAGGAAGAACCTCATATCCGTCTCAGCTTTGGAGGACAGAGGATATGAGGTACTGTTCAGGGGAGGACAGGTGTTGATGTATCCCAGGGGCACTCCAGCTGATTCAGCTAGAGTGATAGGTGTACGCCATGCAAAGGTGTACAAGTTTGCATTTCAGCCCCTTTTGGCATTGAGCAGTAGTACCGACAGCAGAGCTAGCAGTTCTGAGCTGTGTGAGATTTGGCACCGCAGGATGGGACATATGTATCATGGAGCCTTGAGGACATTGCGGGAGATCACTACAGGCGTGCCAGATTTCAGTACTGATCACTTTGATACTTGCAGAGGTTGTGCGATGGGCAAGTTTGCCAAATCCCCTTTTCCCAGCAGTGACAGCAGAGCGACGGGGATACTTGATTTGATTCATTCCGATGTGAGCGGTCGGATGTCTCATGTTTCCTTGAGTGGATATGAGTACTATGTTTTATTCATTGATGATCACTCCAGGAGGACCTGGATTTATTTTTTGAAGACCAAGAGTGAGGTCTTCAAGCGGTTTCAGGAGTTCAGAGCACTTGTGGAGACTCAGACAGGTCGAAAGATCACGTCCTTGAGGTCAGACAATGGAGGAGAGTACACCCTTGGAGAGTTTGTTGACTATTGTGCGGAGGCAGGCATTAGGAGGGAGTTCACTGTTCCTTACAACCTCCAGCAGAACGGGGTTGCAGAGAGGAAGAACAGATCCATCATAGGGGCTGCCAAAGCCATGTTACATGATCAGGGGTTGCCATTGTTCTTGTGGGCAGAGGCCTGCAACACAGCTGTTTACTTGCAGAACAGGAGTCCGCATCGTGCCTTGGGGCACATGACTCCGGAGGAGGCTTTCTCTGGGAAGAAGCCTGATATTGGTCATCTTCATATCTTTGGATGCATTACATACTCCTATATACCCAAGGAGAAGAGGACCAAACTAGAGCCCACCGCAGAGAAGGGTATCTTTGTGGGCTACAGTGAGACCTCAAAGGCCTTTCGGATTTACATTCCTGCACAGAGGAGAGCTGTTGTCAGACGGGATGTGAAGTTCGAGGAGGACAGGGCCTTTAGGAGGTCACGGGAGTTAGAGTATCTGGATCAGCCAGACCCTCAGCAGCAGTTGAGTCAGTCGCAGGGATCCAGTGGGCAGGGATCAAGAGGATCCGAAGGTACATCTATGAGGATGTCAGGTCCATCAGTGAGCAGTGGCTCGCCGAGCCAGAGGGGTGGTGCTCCGGGCAGCATGCAGAGCAGTTCACTAGGGAGTCCACTGATGGACAGTTCACACGGTACCTCAGCTTCTACAGGTTCAGGTGCAGGCAGGAGGACAGCAGACAGACAGTCAGGAGTTCAGGCTACTGATGATGAGGAGGAGGAGGAGTTTCATTCTCCGGTGGGAGAAGTGCGCTCAGGGAAGAGGAAGCCCAAGTGGCTTCAGGACACCTTGAGAGATGCCACATCTGTTGCTGAGCCGAAGAGGCCGGTCAGAGAGAGTAGACCACCTGAGAGGTTTTGTAGTTATATGGCGATGGTTACCAGCATCCTTGACTCTGAGCCTTCTAGCTATGAGGAGGCAGCTAGCCAGCAGGTCTGGAGAGAGGCCATGCAGGAGGAGTATTCTTCTATCATGAAGAATGATGTTTGGGAGGTGGTGCCGAGGCCTGAGGGCAAATCCGTGGTTACTTCCAGATGGCTTTACAAGGTAAAGCATGCTGCAGATGGCAGCATTGAGAAATTCAAAGCGAGGTTTGTGGCTAGAGGGTTCTCCCAGGTAGAAGGAGTTGATTATGAGGAGACCTTCGCTCCCGTGGCTCGATATACTTCGATCCGCTCCATTATATCGATAGCAGCAGAGATGGGTTGGAAGATCCACCAGATGGATGTGAAGACCGCATTTCTCAATGGCTTCATACAGGAGGAGGTGTACATTGAGCAGCCACAGGGCTTTGAGGTGCATGGGAAGGAGTCCCATGTGTGTAGATTGAAGAAGGCCCTTTATGGCCTGAAGCAAGCTCCCAGAGCTTGATACTCCAGGATAGATACATACTTGCAGGGGATGGGTTTCACAAAGAGTGAGGCAGATTCGAACCTTTACTTTATTGTGATTGGTGAGGAGCCTCTCATTCTGGTGCTGTATGTGGATGACTTGATCATTACAGGTGCAGAGAGACTCATAGAGCACTGCAAGAGAGATCTTGCGATGGAGTTTGAGATGAAGGACATCGGCTTGATGCATTACTTTTTGGGTTTGGAGGTGTGGCAAGAGGAGGGGCATTTCTTCCTGGGGCAGGGGAAGTATATTGTGGACATCCTTAGCAGATTCCACATGGAGGATTGTAGACCCATGTCGACACCGATGATCACCAACTGGAAGAAGCTTCATGCTTCGGATTCCGAGTTGGTGGATCCCACATTGTACAGGCAGCTGATTGGTTCCTTGATGTATTTGGTCAACACTAGACCAGATATCTGTTTTGCAGTCAACACGATGAGTCAGTTTATGTGTGAGCCTAGGAAGGTTCACTGGGTGGCTGCAAAACACATTTTGCGATACTTGCAGGGGACAGTGGATTATGGTCTGGACTACAGGCAGGGAGATGGAGTGAGATTGGCAGGATACACTGATTCTGATTGGGCAGGTTGTGCTTCTGATACGAAGAGCACTTCAGGGTGTTGTTTTGGGTTGGGTTCAGCAGTAGTGTCATGGTTCAGCCGGAAGCAGCAGTCAGTAGCACTGAGTTTAGCGGAAGCAGAGTATATGGCAGCCAGTCTAGCTAGTTGTGAGGCCATCTGGCTTCGCAAGATGTTGTTTGGCTTATTTGGTCAGTCGTTGAGACCTTCAATGATTTACTGTGATAATCAGAGTTGCATTAAACTCACGGAGAATCCAGTATTTCATAACAGGTCAAAGCATATCGGGATCAGATATCATTTCATCAGAGACTATGTTCAGAAGGGAGCTGTGAAACTTGAGTATATTTCCACTGATGAGCAGGTTGCAGATATTCTTACCAAAGCCTTACCACGGGGCAAGCATGTCTACTTCAGAGACAAGATGGGTGTGGTGAGGAACACCTTCCTCGGTAAGAGGGAGTGTTGAAATTTGGTATCGGAGGACAGGTGGTTCCCTAAGGCTTTGATCTTTGGCCTAGGGAAAAGTGTCCAAAAGAATTTAATTTTTCTCCTAAAGTAACTTTATAATTTTATAAAGTTAAATCTAATTTAAAAGTGACTTTAAGTGATAAAGTTACTAAGTCTAATTTTAAAGTGACTTTTATAAAGTCAATGAAAAATTAGAAAGGAAAAGTGACTTTGGAAATAAATGACTAAGTGGGTCTTTATTAAAGTGGGGTGAATTAAAAAATAGAAAGTGAGATTTAAATGAGCATTTAATCTCAGCCATTGATCTAAATCTATTTCAGCCATTGGATTTAGAGATCACCCAAAAGTCACTTGGATCACCCAAAAGTCACTTGGAGTTATATTAAAGGAGGAAAAGTAGGAAAAGGTCATTCATTCTTTCATGAGCAGATTGGGAGAAGGAGAGCAAGAGAGCAAGAGAGATTTCTGAGCAGGGAGGAGAAGGAGACAGCAGCTTGGCACACATTCCAAGGCAGCAGTTGAGCAGATTTGTACAGCTGATTCAGCACATAGTGAAAGGCAGATTTTTGCACAAAAATCGAGGAGTTTGCTGATTTTTCTGCACACAAAACAGAGGCCGTACAGCATTTATTGTTGTCCTGTTTGCTGTAATTTCCAGATTGTTGTGAGGCACGGGAAAGGAGATAAGTTGTAAATTTGCTTGCTGATTTTTTGCTGAATAATTCTCACTGTAAAAAGACAATTTTCAGAAATAAAGAAGAGCTCCCAAACTGGTTTTCCCCAAGAGTTGTAGGGGGTTTTTCCAGGGTCAAATTGATCAAAAATATCAGTGTTTTAATGTGTTTTAATGGCTGTTTTTGATTGCTGATTTTTAATTCTGCAATTTCCAGCATTCTGAAAAATTTCCAGAATTTGTGTTTTCAGCAATATTTATTTTTTTCAGTCTGTTAAATGTATGGTTATGGGAATGGGCATTTAACTACATGGGAGAAATAAGGAGAAACTGAAAACCGGGGTGGGAAAACAGAAATTTTTACACTAGCTTTCATTTGCAGGTTAGGCTTCCACTTGAAAAAATCCATATTTCATTGTTGTCCATGTATTTATTTATTTATTTATTCCTTTGCAAATTTCAAACACTTCTTCAGCCACCCTGCCACCAAAAGCCAAGGATACTACATGGGCTAATTGTGATCAGATTGATGGTAAAATGATCTACAAATATTGCCAAAAAAATCTTTGGAGAAGCACCAAATGAACTAAGAGGACCTATTAGGGCAGAATTCCTTGGGAGGTTTGAGAAGTTTGAGGAACATTACGCTATGGATAAGGTTGTCCAAGATGAAATTGCAAGAAAGAAGGAACTTATACAAGCCATGAGTGCAGGTGGGTGTGAAGATTTTGAGATTCAAGACTCCTCTTTTATCCCTTCCACTAATTTCCATGGACCATTCTGTTATGTTCTTCGTGCTCTTCGGACTTACAAACAAGGTGAACAATCTAAAGAAGAGGATGAACATCAAGAGTTATTTCACATCTTCCACCGGCACTGCCTCTGCTAATACCACGTCCTCCTGACCAAGTCTAAATCAACCCACTTTGAAGTTTCGATAACCATCAGAAAAAGCAATGCAAAGAACTATTTTCCAATAAGCTGCTAGATGGTGGTATGATGCAAATATCCCCTTTAATGTTGCCTACTCACCTTGTTGCCAACCAATGTTCCACCAAGGTTCCAGGATGAGGGGGCGAGGGAGCAAGGGGGCGCATGAGCGGCCTATGCAAAAGCTCCCTACCATTTTTTAGGAAACGTGGGGGAGCATCAGGGTCTTAAAAATTTATAAATATAAAATATAATTTATTAATTGAGTCCACTATGACAATTTGGTTTGAATTGAAAAGCTGCAAAGCATGATCATTGATATGAATATCATTTGACATTATCCAAATTTATAATATCACATAAAATAATAAATTTAAAATTCTAATTTATAATCATACATCAATGATCATACATTATGATTAAAGTTTAAAGTTTAACTGATTTTCAACTGATAATATACATATATGAATAGCCTATTTGGCAATGCTTCCATAGGACTAGCCCATAGGTCTGATATACCTTCACAATTTTGTTTTAGATACTGCAAAGAATAAGTCTAAAAGAAATCATTTTCAGAACTTGGACTAAACGGAACTTGGATGCTTTTTCCACAGGTAAAGACCAGTCACCATAGGCCTAATATAGTAATAGGTTGATTGTCTATTGTTTATTCAGTTCCCAGGTAACCATTGTGACAGCCATAACCTTGTGCCATAGATTTTTCCTTCGGCAATCTCATGCAAAAAATGATAGACACGTAAGTGGAAGTTACTTTCTTCTTTTCATGTTGTTAGACTACTTGGTTAGTTTCCATTTTACAGATCCTGCTGGTTTCTTTCTTTGAGCGAATGTATATTTTGAGCCCTTGAAGTTCTCATGGGATCAAAATTAGTTGTCAGGGCAGAATTTTGAGAAATCATATAGGAAAGTAGTTGGGTGGCTGGTGGAATATTAACATTTTGTATTTTAATCAGGTCTTATTATATCAACAATATTATATTTCAGTCAAGTCTCATCAACACAATGGATGGTAGTCAAGGAGGCAGTCTTTTAAGTTTTTACAAGTCGGATTTTTCACCCATGCTTGTGGTTAATTGGTTCCTGGAAACAAAATAGTCAGATCCACTTTTCAGAACATGTGACAGAAGGCTCTTTTCCTAAACCTACTATCACCATGAACTGGGAGAGCCCATATTGAACCGATTCAAGGTCTTGGTTTTCCTAGCTTGCACTTTCAACAAATTGTATTATTTCACTGACTTTCTTTTGGTAATTTACCTTTTGTATACAATTCCTAATACAATCAATAATGATACAGGCACTGTTTATTAAATATACTATGCAATTTAATTTGAGATCTTGCTAACTTAGTGGCAAAAGAAGCCATTTTTGGGGACGTGGACTTAAACTGCTTGTCTTTCCATAGATCTAACCCATTGGACTGATATAGCTTAACAATCCTATTTCAGATCATGCCAACCTAGTGTAAAAAATATTTAAATAAGTCATTTTTGGCACTTCAACTCAACCTGAGAGGCTTGTTAGTTACCAAACTAGTTCTTGACATAAGACTTTAAGTTACTACAGCGAAGTTCTAGAGCGAGGGAATTTATTAAATTATTTTTCTGTTTCATGGATTCCATCATGGAATTGCAAAGGCTCATGACTCATTACAATATATACACATTGAGAAGTTGCATTCAACTCACACTCTTCAGCACAGTCAAGACTCAAGTTTGGTTGACACTGCTCTGAGACAGACGCTGTGATGATTGTCCAAAAGCATTCTTACGCAGTTACGCGGGCGGCAGTGGCAAAAGCTCATGAAATGAACTGTTACTAACCTGTTAAGCTGTAGCAGTCCGCTCCTCACACGCAAGCTGCTCGCACGATGCTTGAAGGGAGGTGTTGCTCGCACGATGCTCGATGGGAGCTGTCAACTGCTGCTTGTAGGACACTCGACCAGAGGGAGGGAGGAGTTCTGGAATGATGAATCCGAACAATGAAATCCAACACTGTGAGTGGAGCGCTCAACAAATTTACAAATGTTGTGAGTGTGTTGTTCATGGTTCAAGGCGCCGGTTTTATAACATGAAACAACGATTTTCCAAAACCCTAAACGTTAATTAACTCTTAATTAAAGATTAAGTTCAGCGTTTAGTTAATTAAAATGGTTTTTAGTTCATTAAAGGTGTGCCATGTCCCCCCTCATCCCCCCACGTCCCCTCTCGCCCCCCCTCGTCCCCTCTCGTCCCCCCACGCCCCCCACGTCCCCCTTTTCGGAAACGCCCCCTCAGGGAAGGGAAACGTTTCCCTGGCACGTCCCCCTGAATTTCCTCCATTTTGGGAGCGTGGTGAAACGTCCCCTACTCGTCCCCAAGTCCCCGGAGCGCAGGGGAGCGAGGAAACTAGACCCCTAGGGGGGAGAGGGCGAGTCCCCGTGGAACACTGTTGCCAACCTAAGTGGGGTTATGTTATATCTGCAAGAAAGGGCATCAAAGGCCCTAGTATTCATTACTTGAGGGGAAGTCATTTGCAAAAAGAGATTTTTCCATTGAATAATATTTGACTGAGTATCGAGAGTCATGGACCAAAATAGGTTGTTTCATCACTTCAAATGGATGGATTGGAGGAACCACACTATCAATAATTTCTTTGTTTCTTGCCCTCAAGGAACAATGTTTCTGAAATTAGTTGATGCATCTAATAGGTCGAAGGATGCAAGCCTTCTATTTTGAGCTTTTGGACAAGATGATAAAGACACTTGGGGAGCAGAATGTTGTTCGGGTTATCACAGAGAATGCTTCAAACTATGTTCTTGTGGGAAAGATGCTAGAGTCCAATATAGGACCATATTTTGAACCCCATGTGAGGCACATTGCATAGACCTCATGATTGAGGACAGAGGAACAATGGTGTGGGTAAAGAAGAATGTAGAGCATATCAAGTGTATCACAAAATACATCTACAACCACTAATGGATATTGAACCTAATGAGGAAAAACACTGGGGGCAAGGAGCTTGGTAGGTATGGAATTATGAGATTTGCAATTGACATTCTTACGTTACAGACTCTCAATTCTTAGCAACAAAACTTGTAGAAAATGTTTTCTCGTAAACAATGGAATTCATCTCGGTGGGCTCGTAGACAAGATGGAAAGAGGCCAAAAAGAAATTTTTTAACAACTCTTTTTGGCAAAAGTTTGCAGAGGTTGTGAACATTGGCGAGCCCCATGTTAAGGTGTTACAACTGGTGGATGGGGAAAAATTAGCAATGGGTTACATCTATGAAGCTATGGATCAGGCAAAGGAGAAAATACGAGTAGCCTACAAACATAAACTAGGTAAATATGGGTCGATATAGGAGATCATTGACAACAGGTCGAACAATCAACTCTATCATCTAATACATGCATACAGATATTCATGAACCAAAGAATCATTATAGAGCTCAATTAGGAGAAGATCAGATTGGGGAGGTCAAACATGGGTTGTAGGATTGGTTAGAGTGCATGGTCCCTAATGATTCCAAGCAGTTGGAAATACATAAACATATCAGAGTTTTCACTAAGGCCTGAAGTACCTTTGGAAAAAACTTGGCAAAGATGTCAAGAGATGTGGACCAACCAAGTAAGCAATTCCATTTGTTTTTTTTTTTTTAAGTTCAGTAATTTACAATTCAAAGTATAATTACTTGCTTTTTTAGCCAAACTTAGAATCTAAAATGTTGTACAATGAACTAACTATAGTCTTTGTCTTTACAGCACATTGGTAGGAGTAATTAGGCAGCCAATGTCAGCAATTGCAAAATTTTGCAGTTAGAGTATTCATCCAAACGTGTCGCTTCTGGTTGTGAGCATAATTGGTTTTTTTTTAGCAGATTCACAGGAAGAAGAGAAACCATTTAGAACAAAAACAGTTAAATGATCTCATCTCTGTGCAGTATAACCTTTGACTAAGACACAACAAGTTGATGAACAGAAGACCCAATCTACATCACATTGCGTTGGAGGATATTGATCCAATATCACAATGGGTGGAGGAAACTGAACAAGCTATGTTTGATCCTGATTTTGATATTGATGCAATGGAGTTCAGGGGGGAGTGTTTGGTCCCAATGTAGATCTGGTAGTGTTAGTGGAACCAGAACTAGTAGTTGAATCAAGCAAATACAAACAACCAGTGGGGAGAACTCGTCGTGCAGCTAGACCAACTCGTGCTACTGTTCAGTCTAGTTTTGTTGTTGTTGTTACCACTACGCAGGTTGTAGAGGATTTTGAGGAGTCAAACTCTAATCTAGATGATGTTTATGTAGCTCCTGTTGATGATCCCATGTCTAGCAGTAGTGATGAGTTTGATGAGTGATCATGATCACTGATATGCAGACTTGTAGTAGGTCAGTGGCCCAATAGCTTGTAGCATTATTTTTGGACTCTAGAGGCCATTTACAGCCTCATTGATTATGTATTTTGTCACTATTATTTATTGCACTCGGTGCCATTTTGATATATTTACCCTAACATGATATATAGATGAGCAAACTTTGCATTTTTTGTCTCTAATGGTTCGGAGTCATGATTTTAAATCTTAAAAATAACTTTTTTCATTTATGTCAGTTATCAATTCTGGTTTTCAAAACTATGCTAGTAGCTAGCCCACTAGATAAGTGCCTTGTGTTCCATTAGCATTGTCCTCTCAAAGGCCTCATCTAGGAGCTTGCGGCAGCAAAGGAAATATTCTTCCAGAAATGGAGAACCTGAGAGTGTAGGGGAGAGGCGAAATAGCTAACCATTTTAAGTGCATAATTACAAGAGTTCTTCTGCTCTAAATACAAGTTTCAACTATCTTTTTGTCCATCTAGGAGAATGTGCACCCACCACCAAATTCAACACAAAGATAGACCACAAAGATTGCATGATTGATAGGACATCAAGCACAAGAAAGACAATAATATGTCCTCTTTAAACTGCTAAAGAGATGGTTTATGGAATGACAATCTATGGTATAAAAGTATTTTCCTAAAACACTGCCGGCTTACCAAAAATATTTAACATCTTTATAATTTAAGTTATGGGTATCCTCCAAATGACTTGATGAAGATCGACAATTCTAAAGCTTTTCTATGTCTTTCCAACTATTATAAATTATCAAGATTATTGTTCAAAATAGTCAACCTCTGTCTATAATGATCAAGACAAATATCTAGTGAAGATCGACAACAAGCATTCAACAAGAACAAGCACACAGATAAGTTACAAGAATATGAGACAATGAAAGAAGACAACCAAATATGATCCTAAGCATATACTACTAAAAACATTGTTGAAGAATTCCTATGAAGACATAAATGAGCACGAACATGAGATGAAGACATCACCTATGGATATCATCATAAAGTTATATTTTTAGTCCATGTCTTTATTTATAAAAAAATAAGGTGATCAAAGAAATTTTGGAAAATAATATCATTGTCATAATGGGATGCTGTATTTTAATATAAATTTGGTCACGAGTCATTTATCAAGGTTTCTTTAATAAAGACTACATGATACTTTACGACAAATTTGGTCATGAGTTATCGAGGTGTTATAATTCCTAATAAATAAATCCCAGAAATACTACTGGTTAGTGGGCGAACAATTGCTCTACAACAGCAGTATACAATGGATATGTGTAAATAAGGTACCCATTCTTGATTGAAGTCCTAAATGGTCACGAGTAGAGTTCCTATAGTATATTGTGCATCTCTTCTATCTCAATTTATGAGGAACATGGCCAAGTTTTCCCAAGTAGAGTTCCTATGCTATGTGCCACCTCTATCCCTATGATCAAGAATGTATGTTTCAAGGCTTAACGAAAGATTCATGTGTCATATTGATGTCATCATTAATCCTTCAAACCTCCCCATCTCTTAATTATTTAAGTCGAATGCACATATAATATTATTTCCTTATTAACTTTATCTCATTGTTATTGTATAATCTTAAAGTGAATGCATTATCAACACCATAAGAAACCCTTAAAAATATCTTGGTGTTTAAAAAGAATAGACTAGAATTGTTTGTGGTGCTCAAACGAACTTCAAGGGAATGATGAACTTTTTTAAAGATCTCTTGAATTCAAACACTTCTTAAACTCAAAAACCCTAATATTCATAGAAATATCTTGCAATCAATTTTCTAGCTACAATTTCTCTCTCTAAAATAGTTTGAAGCTACCTGGACTTGGAGCTCTCTAGCAGCGAAGTCAACCAACCCTCCCAAAAGTCTTCGCTTGAAAATAGGTAATGATTCTTCACGCCTTGAAATCAAAAAGTGGAAAATTTGAGTTAATTACTGAAATCCACATTCTACGTTATTGGAAATCCTAAACAACAAAGTATGAAGTGATAATAGGTGTGAAGTTCATCAAAATAGTAAACAAGGGAATAAATACACCTAACTTATGAGGTTGTTTGCAGTGATTTTGCAGTATAAGCATCCAAAAATACATAGCAAAAACATGACCGATGAAGAGACTTGTATAGATAATCATATATAGGATTCAGAACTAAATAGAACCCTTTCAAGCCAAAATTGAAATGAACAAAATAAAAATGAAAACGGAAATTGCACGCGATTTCATAAATCACGAACGCCATAGACAGGATTGTTAAGAACATTCCACTTTAGAAAATTATGAATAAGGCATCTTAACCTAGTTATCTCACTTCAAGAATCAGCATAAAGTAGACTAAGTAAAATTAAAGAAAGTTTGTGGAGGTTGGCAATGGAAACCACTAATCTCAGTAGATTAGTTGCTCATATGGCCAACCAATGTTTTTGCCAAATATTAATCACTAAGAATTTGCATGTGACTTAAAAGTCTTAATCAATGATAACATCTATTAGAAACAAATTTCGTCTAATTAACAAATGATGTATTATATAATGTGAAATAATTATATGGTGATGTTAAATATATGATGCATTTCTCAAAAAAATCTTATAGGGTAATGTTATTTATAATGATATCTTAGTATCTACTGTAATCAATGGTGAGGTACAAAACAGGTGTTTTTCCTTTTACTATCTTGTGTGAAAGTAAGCTTGGTGGAATTAGACATTGCAAGTGATCCAATCCTCTGTAGCCTCAGCGATAACCAATTCAAGTAGGAAAAGGGGGGTGGGGGGGATCACGCTGAAACTGCCTTTTAGACCAGGAGTAATTCTCTAAACTACTTTTGACTAACAAAGTGTTCCCTTTGATTTATTCCTTTCATTTATTCACTATTTTGACGATTTACATTATTAACTATATTTTCAATCACTTCCATTAATTTTCTAATATAAATATTAACTTGACCATTTTCTGCCTCTACTCATTTGTCTTATTTAATCCTTCCATTTATTCATTTTTTTTGTTTAGATTATCATCTTTATTTTGATATATCTCATTTTCCCTATTTTCCCCTTTTATATTATTAACTTCATTTTCAATCCCTTCAATTATTCTTCTCATATATTTATTAATTTGACAATTCTCCACCCCTTTTCTTTTGACTAAATTCCCTTATTAATATATATTATTTTCAAAATGGCTAATTGCCATTTTATATCTATTTATTCACTCCAACAGTTTACTCTTTTTTATTTCTCTCATAAGCTTTCTTTTGGATCCCTCAATGGAGTTTCCACGCAAAAAATTGGGACATTTCTAAACTCCAACACAGTTTCTACCCAAAAATATTTACTTCAATTGTGACTAACTATGAAAGTTTTACATAACACCCAAAAGTAGCTTACTTGGAAAAGCATATAAAAGTGTTATGTAAAATATTATGCGGTCCTTGGTTCAATCCCACCTATTAACCTGTGTCCACATTAGGGCAGACGTGGTGCACCTGGTGCTTATAGTGGTAACAGACAGAATCGACCCTGTGTCACGGGACTATGAAACCACCCCAACTGTTGATTCCACTAGTCACAAGGAAAATAACAGCAGGGATTTCCCATTCTAAAAAAGCCATAAGTGCTAACACAAGACACTGTGCCCCAATAGGTAGGCATTCAACTCAGTGATAACTGGTACCAGTTAAATGTCAAACTGAGACCAAAACCATCTGAAAATTGGGTTGAAGAACCAGTTGACTAAAAATGCAATCTTTTTAAAATAGGTATGCATTCATGTACATCAATGTAAATCCAGACCATTAGACACCAAATTGCAAAATTTCTCAACCCATTTAGCATGCACTGCCTTGTGTCTACATGTTGGTTTACTTTTTCATTCTTTCGGCCATGACGTTGAATGGATGGGACTTGAGGTTTTTAGGGCCATTCCAAATCAAAACCCTCTGAATCAACTGAACTAGCCATTTTGAGATAGAACCAATTTACCAATTCAGTTCAGTAATCGATTCAACCCCTCTCCATTGTGAGCCATTTAGGACCAATCATACTAGTTCTTGTAACTGTGGATTCAACAATGCAGAAACAGGCATTTTGACCCTAAAATTAACTATAGTTAAACAAATCATTTTAAAAGGCATTCAAGCTCTCCAAAAGCTGAATACTGGTGTATCTGATACTTTCATCACCATTATTATTAGGTTCTATGAAACAATAGTGGGTCGATTCCAAACTACCCAAGGATTCTCCAGCTCTATCCAACGTACTGATTTGCAAATGAAAATGGACACCCTCTTTCACCAACTCTCTTTGGTATTTACATAGATGAGATTGAGGATTTTCTACTATAGCAAACCCATGTTGATGATGGTTGCATGATACATCATGTAATGAGAACTATACCATTTTTTTGCTGATGATGTGATCCTACACTCTCATTCTATTCATCGTTTACGCAGATAACTTGATGCACCTCTATTGCTTTTGTGAGGTTCGTCAGTTTGTAGTTGACCTTGCTGAGACTAGAGTCATCACATTTAATATTTTCAAGGATACTCTATCTCATTTTCAGTTCTCCTTTAACGAAGAGCCTATGGAGATCAAAACTGCCTATATACGTATTTAGGGCTTTTGCTTCACAATCCGTCCCTCAACCTAAAGCTTTCTTCCCAATTGTGCCTTTGTAAGGAATATGCCTAACTTTCCTTCTCAAGGCAACAAAATCTTCCAATACATTTCCAAGATATCCCCTCAAAGGAGTGCCTCTTGAACAAGATGACAGAAGCCACAATTAGTTCTTTAGGGGTTGAACTTTCGTGACCACAATTTGGGATCTAAGGACTATGCACATATTGCAAGGTTGCATACTATTATCCTTCAGCATATAGTATTCTGCAAGTGGACAATTATTCATCTATTTAATTTGGTATCTGTGGACTAGGCACATAATGCAAGGGCGCATACTATTTTACTTTGGCATGTAATATAATAAAAGTGAACGATTCCTCATGTAATGCACATGTTCCCATGCATGTGGCATTGGGCCAACATGGGAATGCTTCACATGTGATACGTTCACCTAGTCAAAAAAGGGGGATGTTTAGGCATACATGTTGAAGTGTAGTGGCGCATGGAGATATGTACGATCAAGTTATGGTATTGACCACTGGAAGAGGTAGGAGGGTCATATCCGCCGGAAACAACAGTCAATTGCATTGAGTTCAGCTGAGGCAAGGTATATGGCTGCTAGTTTGGCTAGTTGTGAGGCCATATGGATTTGCAAGATGTTGTTTGGTCTATTTGGTCAGGCATTGAGACCTTCAATAATTTACTAGCCAAACTCTGCCTCGAAAATCGTGCCAATCGGCGAACAGCCAAAACAGAAATTTTTACAGCAATAAAACAGCATTAAATGTTGTACGGCCAGCCTCGAAAAACGTGCCCAAAACTTGCTGCCCCTCCTCGATTTTTGTGTCTTTCTCCTACTGAATGGTTTTTCCTTGGGATGTGTGCCAATAAATGTTGCTGCCCAGATTTGCTGAAATGTCTTCTTGCTGCTCTCCTTCACTTCCTCATTGCTCTCTCTTCTCTTTCTTTCAAATGCTCATGAAAAAATGAATGATCTTTTCCTCTTCTCTTCTCCTTTTATTCTCTAAATGACCTTTTGGATTACCCTAAGATCTAATGGCTGAGATTCATTTAGATTTAGAGATGAGAATAAATGTGCATTTAATTCTCACTTTCCATTTTTTAACTCACCCACTTAAATAAAGACCCACTTAACCTTTTATTTCCATAGTCACTTTTTCACTTTCTAATTCTTCATTGAGTTTAATAAAGTCACCTTTAAATTAGAATGTAACTTTTACCACTTATAAAGTCACTTTTAAATTAGAATGTAACTTTACCACTTATAAAGTCAATTTTAAATTAAATTGCTTTGACCACTTATAAAGTCACTTTAAGAAAAAAAGTACAAATAAATTTGGACACTTTTCCCTAGACCAAAGATCAAAGCCTTAGGGAACCACTTGTTCTCTGGAGCGGGCTGCAAGCTATCCTAAGCAACCAGTTTCCACTATTTTATCTACCTTGTTTATTTGGCCGCTATCAAGACGCAAGTGACTTCTGTAATCCTTGTTTGTTGACTGTGTATTCAGATTTAAAGAAAAAGTTTATTTGTGGGTCCTACTGTTATATATCAGCATTCTCTTAATTTCTGGATTATTACATGAAAAATATATCTATTCTCTCGAGTTGTTGATGCATGTAGAGCATTAAATATATTGTCCAGCAAATAAAAATTATGATGTGCACCTACAGCAGAATCTAGTTTAACTGTTTGAAGGAACACCACTTCAAATCCCAACTGAAAACTCAGAAATATTTGACAAAAATCAGAAGTTAGACAAGGTACAGTGGTATCAAAGCCTTAATCTTGGCTCAGCCATGGGTTGTTGTTAAAAGACCAAAGCATGTTCTTGGACAGTTGTTGGTTTCAAAGGGCAGATTATAACAAGGGAAAAATGCTTCCGAGTCAAGAATAATTTTTGGCCCAAAACTATAACAAAACCTTTGCAGAAGTGATAGAGCACATGGAAACATGTGTGTCATCATAGGCAATAAATAGAAAAAGGAATAGGAAATTCAAAGATGACAATGTGGTCAAGGACTAGGGAGCAAGAACTGAAGATGAAAACCATAAACAAACCTTCCAGGACTAATTTTGAAAAGTCACACCCATTGAAAATGAAGATATCACAGTTTCACCCCAACAGGTTGGAACGAGAGTTTGGCATGAAAGGGAATCAGAAATGGCTACAGAACGGTTTTCATCACTTAGCAAGATTGTTGAGTTAGATGATGAGTACAAAGAAAATCATGAGGCCACATCAGTTGATGATGAATCATGACTCCCAAGAGGTCTGCAAAGATGATAACACACAAGTGGCCGACGGTGCAAACTCAGTCCCGTCAATTGCTGAGGTAAATGTTGCTCACAAGTCTACTTATGTCTATAACTTGGAAAACGAATTGAAGATGGAAGCAGATAAGATTAGGTCAGCCACGAGGCAAAATGATTATGCACTGTTATTGGTGATAGATTACTGTTGGAGAAGTGCAGTGCCACATGACAGTTAAAGAGGAGAGCCTTCACTTGAATTTTTAGACACTCAAGAAGGCATTGGTAGAGATGAAATCTAACCATCTATACCTCCTTTCAGACAGAGATCACCTACTCATGCTTATTGAGATAGATGCGCTAGTAGGGAAAGAAGAGGAAGTCGACAAGCTTATGAGCTTGAGATTTCCCAAGAATCCTTGAAGAGCACTCAAATGGCCCTTCAAGAATCAGAGTTGCAAGTTACCCAACTTTGTATGGAGTTGAATTGTGTACATTCTTCTATGACAACCATCACACAAGAGGATGTTAGGGACACTAATGATTTGATAGAGGAGCCTCCTTGTGATAGTGGAGCACGAGAAGGCCCCAGATGAACTGACACTTGCAAAGAGGCATGTTCCAAAGGTTTCTATTTATACACCCACAGGATGTGGATATAGATATATTTCAGGTGAGGAAACACCCATCTGGGATCTAGGTTTGGTTGGCACGAGTGGAGTGGATACTAGATACCCTGGATGGCATTGGGATCCAAGTGGGGTTTTCAATCATTTACCAGGTGTGAAGGATGACCATGGCGTTGATAGGGTGATTGACCGAGTGACCAAGCATTCACATTCCTTCACACTTCCATCAAATGTTGATTTGGGGTAGCATCGGATGTGCTCTAGCCATGAAATTTGGTGGAGAGGTTGGGGCACATGAGATCTCCAACACCTAGAAAGGGTTTGGGCAGATTCTAAACAGATCATGAGATATTAAAATAATTAATATTTTTGATGGAGTCCTTAAGTCTAAACTTAGGGAAAATAAAATATTTATGCGTATTAATATGAATCTGTGTTAGAATGGTCCAAAAGACATGCATCAAGCTAGATCTAATCTTAGCCATTGATTAGGCACTTAATCTCGGCCGTTTAGATGTCAACAGAAAAAGTATAAGAGGAGGCTTGAGGGGTCACTTGGAGAACATACGAAGGGAGACCAGCCAATTCAATTTCTGGAGCGAGGTTCGCTGAGAAATTGAACCAGTGGTCTGGAGAGCAGTCAGGAGGCAGCAAGTACGGAACAGAGAGATGGGAGATCAGCGCAGAAGAGGCAGACGCAGAGCCAGAGGAAGCCATGCAGAGGCAACAGAGACTGTGCAGAGCCAGAAGGGCCTGCGTCATCCACACAAAGGCTGCAAGAGTGACGCAGAAGCCCAGAGAGGTTGCGCAGAGCCTCAGTAGGCTGACACAGAGGGTTTTAGGCTGTAGCAGAGGTCAATAGGGCCTACGTTGGGTTTAGGAAAGTGCTGGAAGTTTGTCTATCTATGGGTAAGCCAGTTTGGCACCCTATTGTATAAGAAAATTGCTAAATAATAAAATCCTCCCTTGCTGCACTGGTTTTCCCACATTGGGTATTTCCTAGGACATTAGTCCAAAATAACTGTGTCAATGTGTGCATATTTTTGTTTCTGTATTACGATGTGATATCTGCAGCAGTATTTATTTTAATGTTTGTTGAAGTAATTTCATGAATAACTTATGATGAAATAAGTAGGAAAAGTAAATCAGTTGCTGCAGTGATAGAATTTTCACATGGTATCAAAGCAAGTAATCAGAGACAGAAAGGGAAAATCAGTTATGGGTCGAGACCATGATGCAGAGGCATCCACCTCAGGGGACTCACACAGATTTTCAGAAGATTGCACAAGAGAGAGAGATTTCGATTTCTCTATGTTGGCTTCCAAGTTGGAAGAAGAAGTGGTGTGCATGACTAGTGCTGCATCATCAGAAGTATGGTATATAAACAGTGGAGCCTCGTGGCATATGACAGGAATCAGGGAGTGTTTCTCAGAATATCGAGAAGAGAAGATGAATTTTCAGATCACCATGGGGAACAAGGCAAAGTGTACTCCAGTAGGAAAGGGTACCATAGTTTTTTAGACAGAATCGAGAGAGCAGTTTCGTGCCACAAATGTGCTGCATGTGCCAATATTGGGGATGAACTTACTTTTTGTGTCACAACTACAAGGCAAGGGCTATGACATCTACTTCATCAAGGAAAAGGTATACGTCAAACACCCAAGCTGGAAAAAGAAAGTGCAGATCGGGATAAAAAGTAATCGGTTGTACAGATTACAACTAGAATCTCCAATGGCACTAATAGCCAGTCATGGGGACAAAGACTTGAACGAACTATGGCACAGAAGGATGGGTCACTTGCACCATGGAGCTCTGAGAATTCTCAGGAGCACTATAACAGGAGTTCCGGATCAAAGTACGAAACGAGATCATGTATGCAGGGGATGCGCACTAGGAAAGTATGCCAAGGTGGCATTTCCGAAGAGCAACCACAAGGCCAAGAGTGTACTAGGATTGATACACTCAGATATTTGCGGACCTATGTCCGTCAAATCCCTCAGTGGTGCCGAGTATTTCCTTACTTTCATTGATGACCACTCGAGGAAAACTTGGATCTATTTTTTGAAAACCAAGGATGAGGTTTTTTGTCGACTCAAGGAGTTCAAGGCTCTAGTGGAGAATCTGACAGGTAAGAAAATAAAAGTCTTGCGCTCAGATAATGGTGGAGAATATGTCAATAAGGACTTCACTGATTTTTGTGCTAAGGAGGGCATCAGAAGAGAGTGGACAGCTCCCTACAATCCGGAGCAGAATGGCGTGGCAAAAAGGAAAAACGTGACTATTGTAGAAGCAACTAGGGCCATGTTGTATGATCAGGATATGCCAAAATTCCTGTGGGCAGAAGCATGCAACACAGTTGTCTATGTTCAGAACAGGACTCCTCATCGGGCATTGGACAAGATTACTCCAAAGAAAGACTTCAATAGGAAGACACCTGAAGTCAGTCATTTCAGGATATTTGGGAGTTTGGCATATTGTCGCATACCCGAAGAAAAGAGGAAGAAGTTGGATCAGACTGCAGAAAAGGGGTATCTGGCAGGATATAGCGAGAACGCTAAGGCATACAGGATCTATCTTCCAGGGAGCAAGAAGGTAGTAGTACGACGAGATGTAAAGTTCATGGAGGACAGAGCTTTCAGAAGATCTCGCGAAATGCCTTCCAAGGAGCAATCGAAAGAGGATTCGTTGGTCATGCCTCTTCAACCAACGGAAGTGAAGAATCCTTCCTCAGATCAGGAAGATTCTCGAGACAAGGAAGAGGAACAAACAGAAGCACCTCTTAGCAGAGGAAGAACCAGCAGGGAACTTTGCCAGATTCTGCGTGATGCAGAGAACTTCATTGGAGAGCCAATGTACAGTAAAAGGGAGTGAAAACAACCAGACAGGTATCAAGCGTTAGTAGCTCAGGATGGAAAGCCTGCTAGCTTCAAGGAGATAGCTCAGCATCAGGTCTAGCTAGATGCGATGGTGGAGGAGTATAACTCCATAATGGTAAACGATGTTTGGGAGGTGGTGTCAACCTCAAGACAGATCTGTGGTAGGTTCAAGATGGATCTACAAGATCAAATATGTTGTGGACGGCAATATTGAAAAATACAAGGCCAGGTTTGTGGCTAAGGGGTATGCTCAAAAGGAAGGGATTGACTATGAGGAAACCTTCGCCCCGATAGCCAGGTATACATCTATTAGGACCGTGATATCTCTTGCAGCCCAGATGGGATGGGAGATCCATCAGATGGATGTCAAGACGGCATTTCTGAACAGGGTAATAGAAGAAGAAGTATACATTGAACAACTAGAGGGCTTTGAAACTCATGAGAAGAAGTCTCATGTATGCAGACTGAAGAAAGCCTTGTATGGGTTGAAGCAGGCACCAAGAGCATGGTATGGTCGAATAGATGGCTACTTGCAGAAGATGGGGTTTGTCAAGAGTGATGCGGATCTGAATCTCTACTATCTGGTCATATAGAGTGAGCCACTTATCTTAGTATTATATGTGGATGATCTCTTCCTGACAGGATCATCCAGACTCATTGAAGACTGCAAGAAGAATCTAACCACAGAGTTTGATATGAAGGATCTAGGACGAATGCACTATTTTCTAGGGTTGGAAGTTTGGCAGCAGAAAGGAGAAATCTTCCTTGGGCAAGGAAGGTATGCTACAGAAATTCTGAAAAGGTTCGGGATGGGAGACTGTAGACCTATGGCTACGCCAATGATCACCAACTGGAAGAAGATCGATGCATCAGAAGACAAGGATGTCGATCCCACCCTATACCAATAGCTCATAGCGTCCCTAATGTATCTAGTCAATACCAGGCCAGATATTTGCTACACTGTCAACACCCTCAGTCAATTCATGGTGGAACCAAAGAGGGCTCACTGGCCAGTGGCCAAGCACGTTCTCAGGTATTTACAGGGAACAATTGATTATGGGCTCTTGCACAACAAGGGGAAGGATATCATGTTGAGTGGATTTACTGATGCAGATTGGGCAGGAAGTTTAGTGGATCGGAAAAGTACCTCTGGGTACTGTTTCAACATTGGATCAGGAATAACCTCCTGGTGTAGTAGGAAACAAAAGTTTGTAGCTCTAAGCGTGTCTAAGCAAAATATATGGCAGCAAGCACAGCTTCGTGTGAGGCCATATGGCTTAGAAAACTGATGGTAAACCTATTCAGAAGAAATATGGAGGCGACCAGGATCATGTGTGATAATCAGAGTTGCATCAAACTCTCTGAGAATCCAGTATTTCATGATAGGTCAAAGCATATTGATATCCAGTGTCATTTTGTCATAGATTATGTCCAACGTGGAGCTATACAGTTGAGCTCCACTCCTACAGGGGAACAAGTGGCAGATATCCTCACCAAGGCCCTTGGAAAGTCTAAATTTGACTACTTCAGAGAAAATATGGGGATGGTAAAGAACCCCTTTCAAAAGTATTTTGTTAGCAACACGAATGAAGAGGGAGTTGGAGTGCATATGCAGTGTTGGGAGAAAGGACCAACAACAGCACAAATGCAGAGGGAGTTGCAATGCGATGCAGTGTTGGGAGAAAGGACCAACAGCAGCACAGATGCAGAGGAAGGTGCAGTGCGGAGCCAGTGCTAGGAGAAAGGACCAACAGCAACACGGATGCATAGAGAGTAGTCGTACAAATGCAGCAGTAGCAGTGGCAGAACCATGGGTAGGAGTACAGGATGCAGCAGTGAAGAGGATGTTGGGTAGTGAGGCCTAGCAATAGCACATGTTCCGATGTCGGATTATCAGAGTAATACTTAGTGAGGAGTATTGCTAGAGCATAGCCCTCACTAGGAGGGAGTGTTGATCTGGGGTAGCAGCAGATGTGCTCTAGCCACGAAATTTGGTGGAGAGGTTGGGGCACATGAGATCTCCAATACCCAAAAAGGGTTTGGGCAAATTCTAAACAGATCAAGAGATATTAAGCTAATTAATGTTTTTAATGGAGTCCCTAAGTCTAAACTTAGGGTAAGTAAAATATTAATGTGTATTAATATGAATCTATGTTAGAATGGTCCAAAAGACATGGATCAAGCCAGATCTAATCTTAGTCGTTGATTAGGAACTTAATCGCGGCCGCTGACAACAAAAAAAGTATAAGAGGAGTATTGAGGGGCACTTGGAGAACATATTGAGGGAGACCAGTCAGTTCAATTTCTGGAGTGGGATTTGCTAAGAAATTGAACCAATGGTCTAGAGAGCAGTCGGGAAGTAGCAAGTACGGAACAGAGAGATGGGAGATCAACGCAGAAGAGGCAAACGCAGAGTGAGGGGAAGCCATGTAGAGGCAGCAGAGACTGCGCAGAGCTAGAAGGGCCTACATCATCCACACAGAGGCTGCAGGAGTGACGCAGAAGCCCAGAGAGGCTGCGCATAGCCTCAGTTGGCTGACGTAGAGGGTTTCAGGCTGTAGCAGAGGTCAGTAGGGCCTACGCTGGGTTTTGGAAAGTGTTGGAAGTTTGTCTATCTGTGGGTAAGCCAGTTTGGCACCCTATTGTACAAGAAAATTGTTGAATAATAAAACCCTCCCTTGCTGCACCAGTTTTCCCACATTGGGTTTTTCTGGGGACATTAGGCCAAAATAACTGTCTCAATGTGTGCATATTTTTGTGTCTGTATTACGCTGTGATATCTGCAGCAGTATTTATTTTATTTTTATGATGAAATAAGTAGGAAAAGTAAATCAGTTGTTGCAGTGCTAGAATTTTCACATCAAAGTTATGGTCAACACTAGTGGCAAGTTGGTTTGATGTATAAGTGTGTAGACTTCAAGAGATGCCTTGGCACATCGTTCATGCATGGGGTTGCAGGGTGGACAGCTTGCCCTGACGGGTGTTATTCCGATGGGATGGCACTTGTATGCCACCCTATTTTCGATTTATGGTAGCATCGGATGTGCTCTAAGTCTCAAATTTTGCAGGGAGGCTTGGGCACATGTATTCCAAAGAACCCAAAAAGCATTCTAGGAAATTCCACCCAAAGACAGTTTTATTAAAATAATTAATTATTTTTAATGGGTCCCTAAGTCTAAACTTAGGAAATTAAAATAATTAATGGCTATTAATCTAACTGTGGGTGTAACTTCTAGAAGAAGACGAGGATCAAATAGAAATGATCTTAACCATTGACTAGCTTCTAATCTGGGTCGTTGATGTCAACGAAAAGATTATTTAAGGAAGCTTGAGGGTCATTTGGTAGACGCACACAAAGTTGATCAGTTAGATCAAATTGCTGAACTAGAGAGCAGCGCAGTGATTTCATGGTGATCACACAAAGAGGGACAGAGATATTTTTGGCTGGAGAATCTACTCTAGAGCCAAGAATACACAGCAAGAGGCAGAGAAAGATGCAGAGGAGGTAGCAGAGAACCCAGTGAGGGTTACGCCAAGCCAAGAAGGGCTCACGTAGAGCAATGCAATGCCTTCCAAGTAGAAGTGCGAGATTTCGCTAGGGGTTTGACGTTCTGAGCCAGGGGGGCTGAAGTCGAAGCTCCTGAGAGCAAATCGATCCAGCTAAGAGGTGACATAGTGCCTCAAAGGCAGTGACGCAGGCCCACGTTGTGACCGTGTATGGGTAGTGCAGAGATAGCCAGGGGCTCATCGGTTCAGTTGTCGATCAGCCGGGACTTGCAGTGTAGAGTGAGGTAATTTCACTAATTTCTTTTGTCGAGTGATATTCCTTTTTACTTCATAGCCAGCAAGGCATCCAAAGATTGTATTTGGAAATTACTACTGCATAATAATAAAAACCCTCAAATCTACTACACCGGTTTTCCCACATTGGGGAAACAACTATGTCGCTTGTGTTGTATCTTTTTCTTGTTCAGTTTCTTGTTTCGGCACATTATTTTAGATAGTGAATACTAAAGTTGTATTTACTTCGATATGTATCGTAGAACACAGTAAATAACTTGTATGGATTAACAAGTAGGAGAAGTAACATTAGTTTGCTACAGTAGGGATTCCAGGTTTAAGAAATTTTCACATGGTATCAGAGCAGTGAAAGTGAAACAAGAAGAGCAGTGCCAAAGAAGCCAGCATTGAGCAAAGAAGGAGGTCGAATAGCTGCAAGAGGTAGTAGCCCGAATCCCCAAAGGGATTGCGTTGTCCAGGCTAAGAAGGCTGAATTTTCGAGGAAAGTCTCTCTCTGAGTGAGTCGACAGAGAGGAAAGACTTCCAGATCGAAATCTTGCCAAGATAGAGGGAGCAGCGTAGAGCCTCAGTGTCAAGAAAGAGCTGGTGGGACGCATTTTTCAGCAGGCAGATTGTTGGGGTGAAAGACATCAGAAAAGAGAGGAGAAGCACAGTGAGGGAATTTTTCCTCAGTAGACTTCCCGCCAAGAAGTTTGTTTTCTTATTGCCTGAGCAGCAGCAGGAAGAGATAGAGAGGAGCAGTTCGACATTTTCATGGCAGAAATTGCAACTAGTGAGTTGAGAGATCGGGACAGGTTGGATGGGGCATCCAACTATCTGATCTAGAAGGCAAGGATGTCGTGCCTTCTAGATGATCATTTTCTCAAGGCCTATGTCGACAGTGTGGTGGCTGAGCCTAGATATGCAGATCCACTGAAGAAGCACAAGGGATAAATGGCGAAGGTCGAGAGAATAATCCTTGATGGAGTAAATGATCACGTGGTATGTCACATCGCTAGCAGAGGGACTGCTAAGGAGATGTAGGATGCCTTGGCAACGCTGCATTAAGGATCTTCCGAGCAGCGGAAGATGTACTTAGAGCAGAAATTTAGATCTGCACCGAGGCAGAAGGGTGAGCGCATTGGAGCGCATTGTTATGTTCATCACGAAGCTTCAGGAGACCGAGATGAGTTAGCAATTTTGGGATCTACACATCAAGGTTCTGAGATGGTGAGACTGGCCCTAAATTCAGTCTCAAAAGAGTGGCAAGCCTTTGTCCAAAGCATCCTGGGCAGGACAACTTTGCCAAATTGGGATAGTATGTGGGCAACTCTCAAGCAGGAAGAGCTGAGGAGAGATCTGAAAGCTTGATGTAAGCAGCAGCAGTGCGTCAAAGCCCAAGGAGGAGGAAGAGAATGCAGCCCTTGCATCCAAGGGGCAGCAAGAGCAGCGGAGGCAAAAGAAGGGCGTCTCGAAGATTAAATGCTTCAGGTTTGGTGAAATGGATCACTACGCAACACAGTGTCCTCTCAAGAAGAAGGACAAAGATGAGAAGCACAAATTGAAGGCTGCACCCATGAAGATCGAGGAGGAGTTTGCCATGACAACTGAGATACCTCCAGGAGAGAGGTGGGCGGATTTAGAGTTGTAGTTCGAAAGAGCTAGAAATGGGCAAGATCCTTGAGGAGCCCACCTCTCAGATCAATAACTTGCTAGGGAGCCCAGGGCAGAGGTAGCAAGATGGACCGGGTGAGTTGATGCGGAGGAACGTAGGAGTGACAGTTGCAGTGGCTAGTAGCGCCAGAGATTGAGCAACGCAGAGCAGAATTGGCAGCATTGCAAATGGCACAGAGCAGAGGTCGGCGCAGCACAGAGGCCTCAAAGGGTCAATGTAGAGACTAGCAGCAGTCAAACTCCAGTAGCGAAATGCATCACACTGAACACCAGTTCAATGTTGCACGAAGCAAGGACAAAGCGGGGACGTTTTTTAGAAGCGTCATTTTCCAAAAACCTAGGACACGAAGCGCCTTGGAAGCATCTACTATATATATATATATATATATATATATATATATATATATATATTGTATTTGTATTCATTCAAAACAAACATCCCAAATACCAAATTAGTTGTAGAAGACATGAAAACATGCATATTTTTACATAAATCAAGATAGATATGGCATCCATTGTACATCAATGATTAATTATTTCAGCATCAACCATCTACAATCTAGATTCCTCTTCTCTTGTCTAGCCTTTGCCTCTACTTCAATTCTATAGGGATTTTAGTCAACATTGCCTAATTTTGATCAAACAACGTAATCCAAGCCTTATAATATGTTAGAGAAAGCTTAACATGCCTGATCAATGATTTTGACTCGATTGAAGGGTACATAATTGCTAAGGCCATGACAAAGGAGTTCAACAATCAATAACACCAACATTGGGGTACATATAGGGCTTGTTTCTCTTGATTAAATGTCAATCGCATGCCCTCATACATGATATAATCCAAAAAAAGCCCCGCAAAACCATCTACCTTCTCTCGGATCCATAGTGGATACACGCCCGAACCTCCACAGATCTGTGGATTTGGCCCCCACAGATCCAATTTTGCAGCAATCGCCAGAAAAAGGAGGAACCGCAAATCCAATTTTCAGATCCGCGATTATGCCGAAGGATCGATGGTGGATCCGTATGGGACGCGGATCTCCCTTTGGTTCCTGGGGGGGAGCAGTTCCTGCAACGCTGCTTAGTTCAATAATTTGGGATGTTTTTCCATTGTTGATGTAGTAGCAGCAACAATTGGAGAAGGTTGTAGTGCAGATGCCGTTGGCAGTGCCAGTAGCAACACGGATGCAGAATTAAGAGGGAGTTATAGTATGGATGCAGTGTTGACAGTGGCAGTGTCAGCAGGAGTATAGTTGCAGCAGCAGCGCAGTAGTTGTTGGACAGCGTGTCAGACATCAGCAATGCAAAGGACGATGTTATGAAGTCAGGGTGATGCTTCAGTGGGAGGCATTGCTAGAGCACATTCCTCGCTAAGAGGGAGTGTTGATTTCTGGTAGCATCAGATGTGCTCTAAGTCTCAAATTTTGCAGGGAGGCTTGGGCACATGTATTCCAAAGAACCCAGAAAGCGTTTTGAGAAATTCCACCCAGAGAAAGTTTTATTAAAATAATTAATTATTTTTAATGGGTCCTTAAGTCTAAACTTAGGAAATTAAAATAATTAATGGGTATTAATCTAACTGTGGGTGTAACTTCTAGAAGAAGACGAGGATCAAGCAAAAATGATCTTAGCCATTGATTAGCTTCTAATCTGGGTCGTTGAATGTCAACGAGAAGATTATTTAAGGAGGCTTGAGGGTCATTTGGAAGACACATAAAGAGTTGATCAGTCAAATCGAATTGTTGAGCTAGAGAGCAGTGCAGTGATTTCGTGGTGATCACACAAAGAGGGGCAGAGAGTTTTGGCTAGAGAATCTTCTCCGGAGCCAAGAATACACAACAAAGAGGCAGAGAAAGACGCGAAGGAGGCAGTGCAGGGTGACGCAGAGCCAGGAAGGGCTCAAGTAGAGCAGCGCAGTGCCTTCCAAGAAGAAGTTTGAGATTTTGTTGGGGGTTTCACATTCCGAGCCGAGAGAGCTGAAGTCGAAGTTCCTGAGAGCAAATCGATCTAGCAAAGAGGTGACGCAATGCCTCAAAGGTGGAGACTGCATAGGGGCAGCGCAGAGATAGTGAGGGTCTCGTTGGTTCAGCTATCAATCAATTGGGACTTGCAGCGTAGAGTGAGGTAATGTCACTAATTTCTTCTGCTGAGTGATATTTTCTATATTGGATAGCCAACAAGGCATCCAGAGATTGTATTCAGAAATTACTATTGCATAATAATAAAATCCCTCAGATCTGTTGGACCGGTTTTCCCACATTCGATTTTTCCTAGGAGTTTTGTCCAAAAACAACTGTGTCATTTGTGTTGTATCTTTTTCTTGTTCAATTTCTTGTTTCGGCACATTATTTTAAATAGTGAATACTACAGTTGTATTTACTTCGATATTTACTGTAGAACACAGTTAATAAGTTGTATGGATTAACAAGTAGGAGAAGTAACATCAGTTTTCTGCAGTAGGGATTCTGGGTTTAAGGAATTTTTCACATAGATAGAGCAGTATATAGGGATAATGTTCTTCCACTAATGTATTGGACACAGGAGCAACTGAGGATCAGCACAACAATGGTGAGGATTCATGTCACTTATGTCTACCAAGTCAGAGAAGGAGATATGGCTCACATCATGGTGAGTCCAATAGCAAGATGGCAGATACATGGGCACATGCAGGATACCAGACGGTACGAGGTGCATCAGTAGCAAGCAGTAACACCCAGTGGGTAAAAGGATATGCTGTGGTGTGTAGAGGTATGCAGACGAGTACAATGATGCATGGTTCTATGCAATCGCCATGTTCCCAATACACAAAGTACCCAAAGACGTGAATGTGTCCCAAAACTGGTTTCTCCACTGTAAACGCCTCCTTTGGGGTCAATCTGCCCAACAATTTTGTGTGTGCTTCTATTCTGCAAGTATACAATAGTGTCGCAAGTCTTTGCCCATAGAAACGAAGGCAAATCTTAGTCACGGAGCATGGTCTTTCCTGCTCTAACTATAGCCCTGTTTTTCCACTCCACAACCCCGTTCTACTAAGGGTTGTACACAACAATAAAATCCTCCTCAATACCTTCCTGAGCACATAAGTCCTTTAAGTCATTCGAGATGTACTCACCTCCATTATCCCACCTCAATGTCTTGATCTTCCTCCCTCTCTGATTCACAACTAGAGCCTTGAACTCCTTGAATTTGTCGAATACCTCGTTCTTATTTTTCATGAAATTAATCCAAGTCTTCCGAGAGAAGTCCTCAATGAAGGTCACATAATACGAGTATCAACTCAAGGATACTGTTGACATGGGCCCACACACATCAAAGTGTTCTAGGTCCAAAATCCCTTTGGACCTAGCATCACTACTCGTAAAGTTTGTCATAGCTTATTTACCCAATGCGCAACCCTTACACATCGCATGCTCCACGACCTTCAGTTCTGGCAGCCCTGTCAATATCTCCTTGAGCACATTAAGTGTTCCATGATGGAGGCGAACCATCCTCCTGTGCCATAATTCTCCCAACCCTCTGTTACAGCTTACCAATACATGTGTTGGTTGAAATTGCAATCGAAACAAGTTGCCCTTCTTGACCCCTATTACTTTCATTTTCTTGGATTTCTTGGGTTGTATATACACTTTATCCTCTTCAAAGGCCACAATGTAACCCTTGTCCTCCAAAATACAAATTGAGATCAAGTTCTTTGTCAAATCTGCAACGCACAACACATCCTCTACCAACAAGGGTTTGTTGGACTCCCTATGAAACTTGACTATGCCAATACCAGTTAAATGGTACTTAGCATCATCTCCAAGCTCTATGTAGAAATCCAGCTCCTCCTTCAAACTGGTGAAATACTCATTGAATCTCGTCATGTGGCAAGAAGCCCCACTGTCAATGTATCACACGCTGCTAGCAACTGAACTCGAGAGACATGCAATGAGAAAAAACTCATTCTCAAACAGCACTACAAACTCATCCACCTCTACGATAGCAACAACCTACTTCTTCTGCTCACCCTTCTTCTTATTCAGGCACTGCCTAGCATCGTGACCCAACTGATGGCATGCAAAGCATTTAACCTTGCTTGGAAAATCAAAGTTCTCCTCTTCTTCGAATCTCTTCCTCTAATCTCCTCACTGACCACTTTCTCGAACTTCCTACTGGACGAAATCATCCCAAATGGAGGAATTTATAAGGTAAGTTCCTTAGATAGAACACCAAAGGACACCACTCAAATAGATCACAAACTAGTACACCAGTATTCTTGACGTGGTTGAAACCCTCAAAGAGGGAAAGAGTCCACGGCCTGAGCCAACGCGGCCACTTTAGGCAATTTATTAATGTAAAAGAAATAAATTTTACATAGGCTTCTCTCGTGAACGGTCACTTAACAAATGACCCTCCATGCTCTTTAAATACAGATAATGGACCAATCAGGTGTTAAGCCACGAATCAAGCGTCGGTAATATCGAGGAGAGAATGAACCGTCAGATCACCTCATGTCTAGAACATATCGTGACCGTTGAATTGTAAGTTACAAAAGTACATGTTAAAGAAACACACTTTACCTAACTATATACTAGACCAAGTTATACTTAATTATTTCCTATGTGTCCGAATATCCTAACATCCCCCCTTAAGAACAACTTAGGATAGGATTGAAGGATGTACAGAGATGACACATTAGGAGAAGGAAGGAGGCATTAGAGCCTATCCCCCCTTAGTGACAACTTCCTGAACTCCAACCATAAATCGAAGTTTAGTAAACTTCGCCTCTGTGAGAGCCTTTGTAAAGATGTCTGCAACTTGATCATCGATTGAACAATATTGCACTTCAAGAACATGGTCATGAATGAATTTTCTGATGAAATGTATGGGTAGTTCAATGTGTTTGTTGCGCTGATGTTGGACTGGATCTTTGCATAGTTGAATGGCACTTTGATTATCACACCAAAGTGTAGTCGGATGTTGCTGCTGAAAACCAAACTCTGACGAAGCCACAGGGCTTCCTTACTAGCTTCAACGGCGCCACGATACTCTGCTTCTGTTGAAGAAAGAGAAATGGCACTTTGTTTCTTGCAAGGCCATGTAATAGGTCCAGGACCAAGAGTGAATACATAACCTGCAGTAGAGTTCCGATCATCAGGGTCACCAGCCCAATCAGAATTAGTGAAACCAACCAATAGAGGAGATGCTTCTGCACTGTAATGAATCCCAAACTGAATTGTACATTGAACATAACAAAGTATTCTTTTAGCTGCTTTCCAATCACTTTCATGTCGGTTGTGCATAAACCTAGCAACAAGGCCAACGGCAAAGGAAAGGTCAGGACAAGTATGGGTCAGATACAGAAGTTTTCCAACAAGCTGACGGTATAAGGTAGCATCAACTTCATGGGAAGTACAAGTGACTGAAAGTTTGGCTCCAGACTGAAAGGGAGAAGGGGTTGGCTTACAGTCTTCCATGTGAAAGTGGGGTAGAAGATCACATGCATACTTGGACTGGGAAAGGGAAATACCTTCTTTGGATTGCAAGACTTGAAGACCAAGAAAATAATGCAAGTGTCCTAAGTCTATCATTTCAAACAACTTTTTAAGGCTGGACTTCACATGGTTTATAAGGTTGGGATCAACACCAGTAAAGATAAGATCATCAACATAAAGAACAAGAATGATAAGAGACTCACCCACTTTCTTGGTGTAGATACTATTGTCAGAATGACACCTAGAAAAGCTAGTATCTAAAAGAAAGCTATCCATTTTGGCATACCAAGACCAAGGGGCTTGCTTGAGACCATAAAGGGATTTCTTAAGCCAACATACAAGGCTGGA
Source organism: Pinus tabuliformis (assembly GCA_031772625.1). Lineage (NCBI taxonomy): Eukaryota > Viridiplantae > Streptophyta > Pinopsida > Pinales > Pinaceae > Pinus > Pinus tabuliformis. Next base: position 810,672,235 of record CM062809.1, on the reverse strand, counting down.
GTCTATTTGTATAAAGATAGGAGGTTGTTCCATATAGTTTTCTTCATGCAAGTCCCCGTGCAAGAAGGCAAATTTAACATCCATCTAATGGAGTTCCCATTTGAAAGAGGCAGCAAGGAAAAGGACAAGGCAAATAGAGTTCATTTTGGCAACAGAGGAGAAGGTTTCAATATAGTCAATGCCTTCAACTTGTAAAAAACCCTTAGCAACAAGACGAGCTTTATGTTAATCAACTTTTCCATCTGGTCCAAACTTGGTTTTGTAACCCCATTTGCATCTAACAAGTTTTCTTCCCTTTGGAAGAGGAACAAGGTCCCATGTATCATTTGCCAATAATGAACGATATTCTTCATTCATAGTTGTGTCCCAATCTGGATGGCCTGAAGCTTCTGTAAAGGTGTCAGAATCATAATTCGCTGAAGCTTGAGCCAGTGAAGAAGACACTCTATCAAACTGAGAACGTGTACAACGTTGATCTGTAGGATCACCTGCAAGAGCACCTTCTGCATCCCAAGTAGCGCGGACCCATTTTGGAAGTTGAGGAGCTAAAGGAGGATCCCGAGATGGTGGGGGGGAATTGTCATCCTCGCTGTCATCATCTAAAGAAGGAATATTTTTAGAAGTAGAAGGGATAGAGAGAGGTGGCACATCCGCCAAACTAGCCTCATAGGCCAATATATTTTCAGCAAAATTTACATCTCTTCTAATGATAACATTTTTGGACTTAAGTGGAATAAGTCTATATCCTTTGACATCTTCAGAATATCCAACAAAAATACATTTTCAGTCTTAGGTTCTGAAGCTTTATGTTTCTCATCTAGAACATGGGTCCATGCTTCACTTCCAAAAACACGAAAGTGACTTACATCTGGTTTAATTGAGCTCCATGTTTCTTCTGGAGTGCTATTCTTTAAAACCTTAGTAGGAGTGCGATTTACTATCTAATTTGCACAGCTAATTGCTTCTGCCCAAAAATTAAGACTAAGTCCTTTAGATTAAAGCTTACAATTAGCCATTTCCTTTAAGGTGTGATTCTTCCTTTCAGCGACACCATTTCGTTGTGGAGTACATGGAACAGTATGTTGCAATTGAATTCCATGCTCATTGCAAAGTTTGATAAATTTTTTGTTAACATAATCTCTGCCATTATCAGATCTTAGCTTAAGAATTTGATGGCAGATTATTTCTCAACAAAGGCCTTGAAGGCCAAGAACATGTTAAAGACTTCACTCTTGAGTTTTAAGAAGTAGACCCAAGTGCGTCTAGAGAAATCATCAATAAAAGTTAAGAAATACTTGTAGCCAGGGAATGAAACAACTAGAAGTGGACCACATAAATCACTATGCACAAGCTGTAAAGGGGTTGAGGCGTGCCAAGAGGCACGTTTTTCAAAACTATCCCGATGATGTCTTCCGAGTACACATCCGCAACAAACACCATCTCTGCAAGATACCATAGGAAGACCTATCACCATATTTTCTTTACATAGATTTTGAAGGGAGAGGTTGTTTAAGTGACCAAACGCTCATGCCAAAGTTTGATCACTTCGTCATTAAGAGCAACAAATACCAAGGGAAGAGTTGATGACCCAAAGTTGTTAAACTTATACAACCTTGTAGAATCATCAGCAATGTCAGTAGCTAAAATCTGTCTAGGATCTCTTAAGTCCTTAATTACAACATCATGAGGTGAAAATTCAACGGCTTTCCATCACCTAAATAAATTATCTGATATACAGATAGAAGGTTGCAAGATAAGGTAGGAACACATAATACATCTTTAAATTGACCATTGTCTAGATGAATAGTTCCAGTCCCTACAACATTAAGAGATCTATCATCACCAACATATATATTTTTGGTGTTACAATCATTTAAAGAAGAAAACATGGCTTTGTTTTTGGCCATGTGATAAGAAGCTCTAGAATCAATGAGTCACTCATGAGAATGAGAAGAAAAAGATACATTTAAAGCATAACCAAACCGAGATGCTTGACAACCACATGCAAAAAGTGTTATTTTTTAAAGATGAAATTGAAGTTGAAGAATGCTCCAAATGGATGTTATGCTCCTTCATTGCTGCTTCCAAGGCTTCCATCTTCTTAAAGCATTTGGATTCTAAGTGGCCATCACGATTACAAAAGTTGCAGTGTCTATCAATCTTCTTCTCTTCTTTTAATTGTCTTATCATTTTGTTGAGTTGATTTTTCATTTTGAGACTGAGATGGCTTAGGACCCTTGTTTGGATTAAGACCATTCTTTTTAGGATGTTGCTTCTTAAGATTCTTTGAACTTGGTTGCTGTCGGGTTGTTAAGGCTTTCTTAGAAGAGTTCCCAGTATTAAGAAGACCAAGATGTAAGAGTTTTTCTTGTTCTCTTATTAAGGAATCACAAAAGGCATCAAAAGAGGAGGACTTGTAGTCTTGTCCTTGAGAAATAAAGGCTTCTCTAATAGAATGGAAAGTGGAAACAAACACAGAATAGGTTGGTCCAAACTTAGTAAGAATGGAATAGATAAGGCTATCATCTTCCTTCTTAACCTTAACACCTTCCAAGAGAAGTCTAAGGGTCTTGAACTTGGACAAAAAATCTTCAATGGAAGAAAAATTATTGGGGTCCAATGTAAGCAACTCATTTTCGAGTTGATGGGCTCTAATTTCATTTTTAGTTCCAAAAACTTTTTTGAGCTTTTTCATTACTTCATTGGGGATATCAATTTTTGCGATATGGAATCTAAGGTCTGAAGAAATAGATATCTTTAACAACCCACGTGCTTGATCTTGCTTATTTTCCCATTTGGCTTGCTTATCTTCATCTTGAGGTTTAGACTCTTGGCCTGAGGCTATTCTATAAAGACTTTTACTTCTAAGTAAATCCACCATGTAGGATAGCCATTGGAAGTAGTTGTTGTTGTCAAGAATAACTAGGCATGGACTTTCCATTTTAAAAAAAATTAAAGTTGTATATGTTGAAACTAAGTGTTCCAAAGCAAAGATCTCGAAAAATTAGGCCGATTCAAAAAAAACGGCCTTCGAATAATGAAGTTATGGCTTTTTGAAGAAAAGTCGTTGAAAATGCCAACGAATTACGTAAATGTTTGGAAGTGAATGATAATGTTATTTTTTTTTAAATCCCCTCCTTTCCAAACTTAATCTAATTAGCTCACTTTAACAAAACAAAACAAAAGACTTTATGTGATCTACTTTTATAAATAAGTGAAAGTCATTTTTACAATGGTACTTTATGAACTATCCACTAAATTGTAACTTTAATAAAAGATATAAGTGACTCACTTTTTATAATGGGTGAGAACACTTTTACATAAAGTAACTTTAAAACATAAGTTACATGTGCTTTTTGAAAAAGTAACTCAACAAAAAGAAAGACTTGAACCCAAGACCTCTATTCTCATAAAGTAACTTTAGACCAAGTGAGCTAGTTTAAAAGGTTAGTAATTTTTGGAAAGGAGGAAGGGGTTTTTTTGTTCACTGAAGCTTTGGGGTGCGTGCTTACTTGAAAAACCCCTTTTTGCCTACAAAAAAAAACAACCACACAAACCAAACGAACAAGCAAAAGTATCCAAGCCTTACGACTTAAAGTTAGATTTGGCCAAAAACTAAATATTTTCCTCAATGTTTCTGATTTTCCAAGATCACACTAAGGCACGACAGAAAAGAGCATACGCATGAGAAAAATCCTTTCTTTTTGTTTCTGGTTTGCCCAGATCGCACAAAATCGCGGGGCAAAGAGCATATGCAAAAATAAAAGGTATAGATCCGGTAATAAAAAAAAATTATATAGGACTATAAACCGAAATAAATAAAGAGATAAATAACTATAACTGCAAATAAAGATTGTATACCTCCAAATCTTAAAAATGACGTAGCTAGGGCTATCGGAAACCTTTTCGCGTGAAACGAAAGGGGTTCCTCACTGGAACAGATGCTCCTAACACAATAGAGCAGTCCTCTCAGCCCGAAAGCGGTCAAAAACAATAGATCTAGGAAACAACAGTCAGATGCAGTTGTACCAGCTTCGGATTTGGATCACCAACGGATGCGGCCCTCGAATAGCTCTGATACCATGTAGGAATTTACAGGGTAAGTTCCTTAGATAGAAAACCAAAGGACACCGCTCACAAACAGATCACAGATCAGTACACTAGTATTCTTGACGTGGTTAAAACCCTCAAAGAGGGAAACAGTCCACAGCCTGAGCCAACGCGGCCACTTCAGGCAATTTATTAATGTAAAAGAAAGAAAATTTACATAAGCTTCTCTCATGAACTTTAAATAGAGATCATGGACCAATCGAGTGTTAAGCCACGGATCAAGTGTCGGTAATACCGAGGAGAGAATGAACCATCGGATCACTTCATGTCTAGAACATATCGTGACCGTCATATTGTAAGCTACAAAAAGTACATACTAAAGAAACACACTTTACCTAACTATACACTAGATCAAGTTATACTTAATTATTTCCTATGTGTCAGAATATCCCAACACCAAAGTCTCGCCCAATTGGGTAGGTGATCCCGACCCATAACACACTTGACAATGATCTCCAATGCCTCAAAAAGACATTCAAGGCTATAAGCACTAACTCCTTAGCAGTTGTCTCTCCAACAGCAGCCAATTCATCCCTAACCTGTGCCAGCCTAGAAAAATAAGATGTCATGCTCTCGCCCTTGGACATTCTTGTGCCATGCAACTTGTCCTTGAGCAACGTCGTTCGACTCCGATATAATTTCGTGAGCACATTCCACATCTTTTTCACAGTATCCTTCTCTGACAGATGGGGTATGAGATGATCTTTGACCCCATCAAGAATAATCCTTTGCACCTTGGCCTCCTTGACCTCATGCAAATCAAGAGCAATTGGATCATTTACTGGTGGAACCATTGTTGTATTAACAAAATTCCATAGCTTGTTCTCCTTGAGAACAACTGAGATTCAAACCTTCCATTGCAAATAGTTTGAAGAACCCTCAATCCTGTCCTCATATCGAACACTGGTAGCCATTGTAGAATAAAACCCTCAAAGAGATTGAAAACTGAAATCTGATTTTTTTTGTCCTAAAACCTGTGTCAAATATCTTTGGCTTTGTATTTAGAGTTTAGAGCTCTAATACCATGTTAATTTCTTTAAACCCAATTACAAATTTATTGTCTCAACAAATAATCACATATCTGAAATAAATAATGTTTTCTAATCTGATTTGTAATAATAAATATTCTAGGTTTTTAACCAAATAAACAGCAAAAGCAAAAAATACTCTAAACCAATCACATGCAATAGAGAATAACACAAATATACCCTAGAAACCCCAGTGTGGGGAAAACCAACAAACATTGGGCTTCTTATTCAACTTCAGGAGAAATATTTTCTTACAGCAGTTACACAAGAATTTGCTTGGCAAATACCCAGTGAAATATCTCAGCCCTCTCTCTCTCACTCGGCTCTTGTACGACCCACATGCGTGGCCCAGCAAAAAACTTCTGCGTACAAAGAAACTCGACCTCTCAACCAAAGAGAAAACCCAGCCTCTTTGTTGATCTCGCTTAGCCTAATCTTGGTCTAGCTAGCTCAATCTAGCCTTTTCTCGCTCTCGCTGCCAAATACTGCACTCCACTGAATCCCAACTCAGGCCAAATTGAATGTACATCTCCTTTGGCACAAACCTCCTATTAAAATAATCAAAACCATAATCTCAAGCCAAATCCCTAATCTCAACAGTTGAGATTAGATCTCACTTTACTAAGATCAACTACTATGACTTAATCTGTGGTTTACTTATTTTCCCTTTTAAAAAAAAGGTACCCAACAATTAAATTAAATTTCCATCTAAAGTCTTAAGAAATTAATTAATAAACTGCCATAGGAGATAATTAAGGTGACTTGTTGCATGTCATTCAACCTGTTCCATGCAGAATCACCTTCCAAGCGACAATCTCAACAAGTCTTAACAAGGGGCACATCAATCAGAAGTTCATTTATCTACTTCACTTGTAAGCTGTTGTGATCCATCAAGGTGCACAGTTTCCTTAAAACAATTCTATATTTACAAGGGGCTAAACAATAATAGTTTCAGTTCAATATAAGCTCCTCTATAAGAAAGAATGGTACTTGTGTAGGAAACAACAGCATGAAAGACATAAACTAACATCAAAATTGCAGCCTATGCAAGAAAGACACTTCGAATGTAGACTTCAGCCACTGTCAAGAGAAAATTTGCAGAAAGGAAAATAACCATGTTACATTACTATCTAGAGTGTGTTGTGGCCACCAACAACCCCCCTCCTTATTTAGTATTAGCAATAACACTAGATGAGTGGGGACCCTTAGTAAAAAATTCAAAAAAAATTAATTAAAACTCATGTATTATACTCCTTAAGGAAATATCGCATTGCGCGAAGAAGATAGGACATTTCCTTGTGAGTAGAATGATAAACTGCGAGAATGCGACGCGAACCATCGCATTGCATGCATTAAGAAACGCTCACAAACAAAAACTTTAAGAAATCGCCGATGGCCGATATGCGGCATCGCATATCGCAACATCGCAAAAACAGCACATAACTATTTAACGAATTGTAACAATCTGCGATCCTGTGATAATGCGATACTGCAATCGGCGATCTTGCGATCGCGCAAAACAGCAATCCGTAATCCTGCGATCGGCGTGATCGGTCAACCCTGCGATAACACATCTTGATGAAAATGCGATAACGCGATAACGCGATGATGCGATGCTGCGATGCGAATCGCAGAGATCGTCCATCGCAGATTTTCCCCGGCTCAACATTCAAGAAAAATTGAATACGCGCATTAATGGAAATTAATGAATGTACGCCAAGCGTTAATGAAAGACAAGTTTTGTGTTTTTCAAAGAGTTAGTTCACAACAGATGGCATGCTTTTTTTTGTACATCCGTAGAGCTCACAGCTTTCTTGTCAATTTTTATTATCATTACTCTCTCCTTATATGTGAACTGCAGGAATGAAAAACAGAAACAATATGAAGCAATGTGCAGGGAGCGATTAAGGAAAAAGGATAAAGCTCCAATGCTCGGAAGCAGAGAAGAAATGCCCTCATGAACAGATACCGCATGCAACAGAGCCGCGAATTTCAGAGCATTGCTGAGCTATCCATTATAGATCTATCAGTCAGAGCCATGGTTCAATGAATAGTTGAACAATGCTGATATCAACAGGCGATTTAACGCTCAAGGTTAGAAGCTCACAAAAGCAGTATGTTTGCAAAATTTTAAAGCTTATACCTGGTGAAGGAAAGCACTGAAGGGAAAGGCACTAAAGGCAAAAACGCACCAGAAAGTCCCGGATCAAAGAACGGAGGCAGTTTTCGATCACTGAGAAAATTGCTCAAAAAGCAAAGTCCCTAACTGCTTAGTCACTCATAAGCCCGGAAACGCAAGAAAGCAAAGGCAGAGGCAATTTGAGGGTTAACCAAGTGGAATTTGGGTTATTACTGAGCATACACAGTACACCACATAGCCAGAGATGATTCTCAAGTATATCTGCTATTTTGCTGGAAGAAATGGTGTCAGCGCTTGCCATTTCTGTTTGCTTAGCTCAACCAAAAGCGGAAGACAGTCAGCCGACTCTACCCAGGAAATATTGAATGCTGCAACATTAAGGAGCAAATGCAGAAATAGTCAGATATTAGATTTATTTTTAGAAATAATTTTGCTTAGAAAAAGGGCGGTCATTTAAACCGTATCCTGAATCTGTGTAATTAAGTTATTTAGCTAGTAGTATTTAAACCCTTCTCATGCATTTAGAGAAGGGTCCAAAAATTTATCAAAAACTTGTCCTCAGAACATGCACTTTTGCACCCTCCGAGGAGGTTTTGGTGAATGAATGGATCAAGATTTGTTGATGTTTGCATTTGATATCTGCTACTGATGTTGCACTTCTGTACTCTTAGTAGATGTTAGAGCAAGGAGAAATAAATCATTATTGCTTGAAGCTTATGAGTAGGACCAGTCATAAATGGTACTTTTATCTCTTGACCGTTTCTGCTTATATGTTAAAGTGATATACAGTTTTTAGTTGTTTATATGTTATTGCATGAATGCTTGAGTTACCATTTGGCACTTTTGTACGGTGATAGCTATTTATTTATGTTTAATGTATGAATAGCTTATTATGCGATATGCTGTTCATAACTATTTTGCCTAACTTTTTATGCGAAATAGTTCATTTTAATTGATTTCCTTTCTTATAATCGCTGAATGATCTTTATTACCAGTTGTTATATGAAATCTCTTTAGATCGCATAATAGAAGAGTTACATCCTGGGTTAGCATAGATTAGATGTGCTGTTTTTATTAGATTACCATAGTATAGAATTAGATTAAAGTTTGAATTAGAATAGCTTAGATAGTTACTGTTAGATCAGCAACATCCAATTCTACACACACACACCCATAGATTGGGAAACTGGTCCCATTATCCCCAGTGGGAACCCACTATACCAAATGGATAAGGCGCTGCCAACCAAGGTCCGGACCAGGCGGGTATCCCCCTTGTTGTCGACCCGATTTTCGGGGCTTCAACAGAGTGATAATGCAAGGTTAACAAAAATACACTGGAACTCATAGGAAGGGATACTCCTTATAATCAGTTTTGTTTGACACCATCCACTGTAGACAAAAGTGTTATTAATAAAGCATGTTCCCTAACCATCATGTGACATCATATGGGAATAAAGGGACAACAATCTTTTTCTTCTGCCAGAAAATGGTGGAGTAAAAGAAAGAATAACTAAGTCCTGTTGTGGGCACTCTCCCAAGCAAGATAAGCAGGCTGCCAACAATTGGATTTGCACCAGTAATGCTGCATAAGATGACCCCATTCTAGACAGAGGTTACAAAAGAAACAACAACAAAGAAATGCACTAAAGACACAAGAATAATGAAAGCTTCCTGTTCAAATTTGGTAATCTAGCTTCCTGTTTGCATAATGAATGATTTAGAATTTCTGCAATCTAGCATAATGTACATGTTACCAGTAAATTGTGCATTCAAGTACATCTGTGGCCTGTAATCCTGGGTGCATGTAAGTCCTTAAAGGAGCTATGACTAGTGTTAAGAAAACAATGCTACCTTATACGCTGTTCCCCAGTGCTTGAACCACCGATCATTGCCAACCATTCGGCACAGTGAATAGTTGCTTCAATATCCTGCTAGCAAACAGTATGTTAGAGATGATTCCATTGTAACTTTGTTACATCTCAACACATAATATCACAATACATAGATACAGCATTTTGTCAGGAAAATAAAAATGCACACAAATCACTCTTTTGGAGAGTATCCAAAAACATATGGCAACATACATAAAAGCATGTCCACTAATGGATAACGACTAGGTGTGAATCAGAAATGTATATAAATGCCAGTGACCCAAATTAAATTAATGGAAAAAAAAAACTAGGTGCATAAGTTAATT